>OX465504.1:10009244-10457268 GCA_950022335.1 Eurois occulta | reverse complement strand
ACGTAATTCATATTATTATCCTATTATGACTTTGGTAAAACGGCTATTTTAGGCCCTCAGATTACAATAAATGGGTTAAAACTGTCCTTGTTTGAAGGCCTATTACATAAATACATAGCTGATAAAAATGTTCCCAACGCTGGGACATACATCTCCTCGAGAAGGATCGATCCTTAACGAATCCAAAGCGGGTTGCTTCGCTCCTTATAATACTAGTTCAAAAAAACTTTGGGTGCCGCTGTCACCAGTTTTATTACTCAAACGGGGGTAAGCAGGATTCCTAAAGTAATCATGTTAAGCTCATTGCTTCCCTCAATTCACTATGCAGTATTGCTATTCTGCAATATTCACTTTAAAACCTCACTCAAGGTTTTATCATACCGAGCGAACTACAGAGCGGCAGATAATTCAGCACATTTTATTTGAGAAAAAAATGCACAACAGTAGCTGTCCGTGTTCGGAACTGTTTACGAATTTTTCCGTACCGGCTTAATGTGGAAGTTCCAGTACTCTTACGTTTTTTTGCAAATAGTAGGTCAGTGTCAGGTTGTATATTGATTAAAATATGATTCGCGGCCGTAACAATTTCTAGAAAAAGTCATTCAATGGGATACCATATTTATTACGGTCGCGAATCATAATTTTAATCAACATCCAACCTGACACTGACCTGCAAATTGCAAAAATCGTAAGAAAATTTGAATTTCGTGGTCTCACCTAGCGCTTCCCCTTAACCGATCCTTGAGCGTATAAAATTCGAAAGCGAACTCATTTGTTTTTAAAGTAAATCATCGCGGATTCACAACGGCCACGGTGACTCGTTCGAATTTCGAAATTATGTTTAGAGTATGACATTCATTTGTCAATTTTTGACAGTTTATACGGGTACTCCTTTCAACTATTTTGTCTATGACAGCTGTATTCTATCAGGAACCTTATGTCACTACGAATAAAGATCAGTGTAGTTTCTCAATGATGCAATGCCAGAAGGTAAAATTACTGTGACAGAATGTCTGAATCCTAAAAGTCTTATCAAAGGGTATCGTGTTACCCAGTATAAACTGGGTTGTGGAGGTCAGATAGGCAGTCGCTCCATGTAACATACTGGTATTCAGCTTCGTCCGGTTATACTGGATGTCGACCCCAACATAGTTGGAAAAAGGATTGTTAGTAAAATATTATTCAGAAACGTTGAAACACAAAATTATTCTTAATCATTATTGCACACAAATGGCAAAATATGAAAGAAAGAAAGAAAACATGTTAATTTGGCACATGCCACAAAAATACACAATAATACAATACGCAATAAAAGAAATTAAAAAAAGTAAAACTTAAATCTAAACAACAATAAAAAAATATAATAAACAATAATTAAACAACAATAACAATTATTATGGTATATAAAATGGTTTATGTACATTGGCGAACTTGGCCCAGAATTGGGTTTTCTTACAGCAAACCTTACTTCCATTGCGAGATTACAATATTCGCCTACTTTCTTTAATAACAGTAATAACTTCATAACTATTTATCTTAAAATTTGAGATGCTCTCAATGAGCCAGATCTTTAATATAGTTTTCAAAACTTTTTTTTTTCATTTTTTAATTTAACCCCCAAAGTGGCCAAGCCCCATGTTTAAAATTCATTAATTGACGTTATACGTACATCTTCGGGTCATCGACTTACATATTATGTGTACCAAATTTTAACTCAATCGGTCAAGTTGTTTCGGAATAAATTGGCTGTGACAGACGGACAGACAGACAGATAGACACTCGTCCGATCCTATAAGGGTTCCGTTTTTTCCGTTTGAGGTACGGAACCCTAAAAACAGTAGTATTATAATTTAAAAAAATCGATTAGACTGGAAGGCGACCCCAACATAGTTGGGAAAAGGCTAGGCATGTGCTGATGAGATACTCTTGTATAGCTCCGGGAAACTCGCAAAAATAAGACAAATTGGACAATTTGTATCGCTAACTTCCTTTTACATACAAAAGAATAAAACTTTTTCTTTCGTTTTGTATAAAATAATTTAACGAATTGTACAAAAGATTTTTTTTATCTGACACAATTGAGTCTAATGACAGTTAGTGGAAACGGTGAAAGAAAACATCGTGAGGAAACCGGCATGTCCTAGAACCAAACATTCGAAGACATGTGACATCTATCAACCCGCACTGGGCCCGCGTGGTAGGTTACAGCCTCTCGTAGAGAGGAAGCTTGTGGCTCAGCTGTGGGCATTTTATATAGTGATTATAATTATAAATTTTATTACGTCGTTTTACAATTATGGCTGAAACTCCGCCTTCCATTCGCTAGGTTTTGGGTTCAAACTCGAGCAAGCGTCATGGTGACTTTTTAAAGAAAATCAGCTGTTTGGGATCTGTTAATTTTAGAAGCGTTCAGCAGTGAATGTGTAGCGGCACTACAAAAAGTACTACAGCAACATAGAACAAAAAGTACGACAGCGCCACCTATGACGCAGAGGATAAACTAAAACATTGAAATACATCTAAATCCTGCATCGCGCAAGTAAAAATTATTCGCGACTTGAGACTATATACAGGGTTATTTGTAAAACACCAGCAACCTCTTAAGAGGTCATTGTACTCATCATTATGAACAACTTTTACTATAGGACCAAACCTGAAATCGCGAAAAAAAAGTCAGCTGTTCCCTACATTTTGACGAGTTAATCGATCGTAAATGTAGGGAACAGCTGATTTTTTTTAAGAGGTTGCTGGTGTTTTACAAATAACCCTGTAGAAGAACCCGACAACGACTGTCGGGCAGTAGCCCACCAGACATAACACCCGTCTGGTCGGAGGATCCTCCCTTTTCCATGGGGGTTGAAGAACTTTACACCCTGTTCTTCATACCCCCAAAAATGTATGTACATTATATTAAGCAATTACAAGGCTTTTCCATGTAATATCTTTTTTTTTAATTAAAATGCACAAAGCAAAAAAAGAAGAAAAAAATATTTTACTAAATCTGAACATCTAAACGCAATCATTTGAAATATCGAAACGTAGAAACAGTGACGGACGCAATGAGGTTACCATATTTAACAGAATATGGAATTTCTATAATAATTAAATTAAAAAAAATTAAATTCATTTATTTCAGGTCTTTAACCCGTAAAAAATTTAAAAGAATTATTTTTAGACTTATCCATGCTTGCACAATAAATGTTACATACTATTACAATCAATCAAACATACAAAATTATAACAGAAATTAAAATTAAATTTAGAATTATAAATAAAATACAAATGATGAAAATGTCAAAAAAAAAAAAAAATGACACAAAATGTGAAAACAAATGTCACAAAATGTCAAAAATAAAATTGAAAATAAAAATGTCAAAATATTATGTTAAAATTTAATCCTAAAGTTAAAGATATATATATGTGCAGGCGCTGGCATGCAGCTGCAGCCATCTCCGCAAGAAAGGAGAATCCCACCGCTCGGACAACATATTACCAATTAATGATTTTGCTGGTAGTAATAGTGAGTATTACAAGGCAAGCCGTTTACATTTCTGCGATGTCTTATCTGTTTTGTCCCATCAAATCTAAGCCATTTACAGTAAGACCTATCCTTGGAAACACATGTTTTCTTTGATTTTAAGCCAGCATGAAATACAGTTTTTAAATTCTGACAACACTAATCGACCATTAGTGTTCACATGATCCTGCCAGGGCTGCGGGACTGTTCGAAAGAGATACCGCGGCCCTGGAACATAAAGGGCCAAAGAAGGAACATGGGTGGTTTTTAGTCAGTAAGAGTCTGACATTCCCTTCCGCTCCGCCCAGAGCGGGGGGGGGGGTCATTTGATGATTTCCCATCCACCAAAAAAAAAAAAGTGTTCACATGATTGTTAATGAGTGATCTGTGCCTATTCGAGATTTGTGACTAAAACGTCATGGTTGACTTCCAGTGAAACCTCCATGTAAAATACAGGTGAATACCAGTATTTTACATGCCATACAATGCCAATTCATTTGATATATGTAATATCTTGGGACAACCAACACACCGCCATCTGATCCCAAACTAGGCAGAGTCTTTACTATGGCAACCAGACAACTGATAAACATACTTATATATTTCTAAATACATACATATTATAGATAAATTACACACCAGATACAGAACAAATAATCGTACTCATCGCACAAAGATTTGTCCTGTGTGGGAATCGAACCCACGACCTCCGTCCTAGCAGTCAGGGTCACTAACCACTAGACCAACAGGCCAATCAAATGTAACACGATATAGTATGCAATTTTTTTTTCATTTTCTAATTTACCCCCCAAAAGTGGTCCCCATGTTTAATTAATTAATTTACGTTACACGTCCGTCTTTGGGTCACCGACTTACATATGTGTACCAAATTTAACCTCAATAGGTCCAGTAGTTTCGGAGTAAATTGGCTGTGACAAACGGGAAGACAGACAGACACGCAGTGATCCTCAGATCAGTGGTGAAATACATAACCTCCTCCTGTTTTAGAAGCCGGTTACAAAGGATCGAAACTACAAAAAAAAAAATGCTACACCAAAAACACGCCGTCATAGTATGTCTTTACATTGTTTTTCTTGCTGCAGTACTAATCAAACATCCTAAATTGTCTCGAACGATATTTCTAGAATGCGTTTCAGAAATTCGCACATACAGGGTTTCATTCACCGCTATGCGAAAACCGATTTGCTCTCAATTTATTGTGTGGGGTAAATCTACTCGAAACACACAATCGGTTTCTGCATCATCATCGGTTGGCTGAGTTGCAATCCACCTGTGCTTGTGTATCTGGAAGGCGAACGCCTCTTCGCAAAATGAGAAGGCAGATATGATCAACACACTTATCAAGGCAGATTAGTAAAAAAAATCTATTATGTATTTCCAAATGTATTTATCAAGACTTCACTACACAGTATAAAACAAAGTCGCTTTCTCTGTCCCTATATCCCTATGTATGCTTAAATCTTTAAAACTACGCAACGGATTTTGATGCGGTTTTTTTAAATAGATACAGTGATTGAAGAGGAAGGTTTATATGTATAATACATGCACCCGTGCGAAACCGGGGCGGGTCGCTAGTTTACAATAAAAAACCGGCCAAGTGCGAGTCGGACTCGCGCACGAAGGGTTCCGTACCATTATCTGTAAAAACGGCAAAAAAAATCATATCTGTTGTATGGGAGCCCCCTTAATATTTTTTTTTTAATTTTTAGTATATGTTGTTATAGCGGCAATAGTAATACATCATTTGTGAAAATTTCAGCTTTCTAGCTATCACGGTTTATGAGATACAGCCTGGAGACAGACAGACAGACAGACAGACAGACAGACAGCGGAGTCTTAGTAATAGGGTCCCGTTTTATCCTTTGGGTACGGAACCCTAAAAAATAACGCTCAATCTTTTTGAGGCAAGATTATGTGCGCTATCGGTTACGATCTAGGTTACTCACTCACAAGTCTTTGTCTGGTAGTGGACCCACACGTACGCCCCTCCGAGTTTTCAACGGTAAAATAGGTTTTTAGGATGTTGTGTTATTTGTCGAGGTTTATTGTTAGTGATTTCAGACATAAGTTTACATAACATGACATCACCCCTCTAATCCCCGAAGGGTTAGGCAGAGGTGTACCTAATAGTACACTCACATTTCGCCAGTTATGTTTAAGTCCCATGTAATAGAGGGCGAACCTATTGCCAGAGAAAGAGATATCTCTATAAATAAATAATCTTTGTCGATACAAAAACCGGCCAAGTGCGAGTCGGACTCGTGTACTGAGGGTTTCGTATAAACTTGTAGGTATTTTGTTTTTAAACTACATATTTACGGTTTTCAGATTTTTTCCTTTACTTGTGCTATAAGAGAAT
Organism: Eurois occulta; assembly: GCA_950022335.1. Lineage (NCBI taxonomy): Eukaryota > Metazoa > Arthropoda > Insecta > Lepidoptera > Noctuidae > Eurois > Eurois occulta. Next base: position 10,451,371 of record OX465504.1, on the reverse strand, counting down.
GCTTCTTACCAAATTCCATGATTCTAGGTCAACGGGAACTACCATATAGGTTTTCGACCCAAAACCGAAGGGTACTTCTGGTTGACCAAGAATTGTTAATTTTGGTTAAAAGCAAGGTTTTACAGCACAAGCAAAGGGAAAATTCCGAAAAATAAAAAAAAGTTGAAATTAAGGTAAATTTTGGTACTTTACAAGTTTTCGCGAAAATATAAATTTGCCCATATCTTTTTATCGTGTTGACTCAGGACCTTGATTTTTATACACCTAAAAGGGACTATAAACTTCAGTATTTGGTTTAAATTTCAACTTGCTAAGTTCACCCGTTCATGAGAAAATCGGTGGTGACACACGGACAGAAAGACGGACAAGAGAGTGATCTTATAAGGGTGGTCTTTTTTACCTTTTGAGGTACGGAAGCCTAAAAATAGAGTAATATCTCTCAGGCATGCTGGTTTCTTTCACCGAAGCAAGTGATAATTATACAATACGCACATGAATCCGAAAAATCAGAGATGCGTGTCTTGGGTTCGACTTGACACCTATGTCACTAGTAAGTAGTGTTACCACAGCCGTGGTCTACTGGACTTGCTCAGATTTAAACACATAACCTCTTGCATTTGATTCGAGAACGTAACCATAGAGCCATAACAACGTCAAGTAATACTAGACCGACATCTTCATTACAAAAAGACATTAAAAAAAAACACATTCGTATATATTAAATTCCAAGATTCTTCAAGCCACTTCAGTTAAGAACTGCGTTCGAAGCGACTCATGGTGAGGATACTTAAATAATTAAACTTTAAAACTGCAGATAAAATTATGAGTACTGCGTTCTTTTCACATTTCTTTTATGTGTAGAGGTAAGATTGGCCAGTCGCTTAATATAAAATACTAGCGGCTCGTCCTGGCTTTGTACGTGCCTATGTTACTCAGGGTGAATACAGCTTTCCAATGGTGAAAGAATTTTTGAAATCGCCATAGTAGTTTTTGAGTTTAATCATTACAAACATACACACACACAAAAATACAAATTTTTCCTCTTTATAATATTAGTGTAGACTGGTATACGGTCAGCTGCATCCGGTTAGACCGGAAGCCAACCACACCATGGTTGAGCAAAGGTAGTGATAATATGGCAAAAGGGCTGATGGGTCCACCTGAAGGCAAATGGTCACAGCCTTCTATGGTTCAAACACAAGCACTTTTGAATATCAAATACAAAAACATGAAGCTACAGTCCAGCTCCCAGTCACAAGGCATAATAACTTGTAAAAGTACTGAAGTTTATACCTTGTATACTGATACCATCATCATCTGCCTTGCCTTTTCCCATGTTGTGGTCGACTTACAGTCAAATCGAATGCAGCTGAATACCAGTACTTTACATGGAGCGAATCCAGTTAGTACTAGGTAATACGGTAAGACAGACTTAGTAAGACAGGTTGTCAGACTTTCGGCCCACTGACTACCTGTAACGACTGTCAAACATCTAAAAATGACAGCCGGGACCAACGGCTTAACGTGATTTCACTGTCACCCATCCATGGACAGACCTAGGCAAGCGCGGCTTAACCTTTGAAGATTGGCCACGAGCTCTGATACTGATATTATATGAATATGAATGTTTATTTATTTATTTTATTGGTCTACCAACAATTGTCCACACTGGTTATATGCTTAAGGTAACATGCAAAAAATTAAGGGTGCTAATTAAACAAGCTTCTTTTTAATATCATTATTCGCCTCCAAAAATGTGTGTTGCCTTCTAAATTACTAAGTCAGCCACAATTAACGAGCATCTAAATAATACTATCTTAGCCACTAGTTATCTTCTATGTAAACCACTCTAAATACAACTCAGCATGATGGTTATTTTTTAGCATCTATATTTGTAACATACATTCTAACAGTAAACTTCTAAAATACTATTAAATGACATCAAAAAATATATTTATTTAGCTTCAAATTTTTTAACTCAGTACGTTTAAAATGTAACTCATCCCATATTAATTGATCGTCAAAATTTTGCTAAAAATTTCATCAAATAGTATTTATTGACCACTAATAATCCCCAAAAGCTATTGAGGCGAGACAAAATAAAAGACTTTATTTTTTCAAAATCAATTTGTTCATTGAATTACCATCATTTTACTTATAGTAAATAATAGAAACACATAAAAAGAATGTAGGTAGGTACCTAATCAAAAAAGAAAATTAAACCATTATTGGATTATTAACGCAGCTCGCGCTTTAGTTGGCCTTCCACGTTTTCTTTTTAATCCAAGTGGTTGTGACTTTGCCTCTAATGGTGGCATCACGTATTTCAGTCTTATTGCAAGGCCTATCAAATGCTTGCAGCTGTACTTGCGATAAAAGTCTGGACAATCACAGCAACCAGTAATCCACTCGGTCTGATTGTTCGGGTACGTATCAAAATCCGGAATTTTAATAGACCGAATTTTAAAATACCGATAGACGAAATCCCGATAATTGAAACGCCGAATGGTTGTTTGGTCGAAAGTTTTAAATCCCGAAAGTTCATTTGCCCGAAAGTTTAAAATCCCGAAATTGCCACCGTTTCCGAGAAAAACGATTTTTTGTAAACCAGGTTAGGTCAAAACACTTAAAAGTTGCCAAAAAAGCGTAGTCGGAGCCTACTGAAGTACTAGGGCTCTATCTCTTTATCTCCTATTTCTGTCTGCAAGGTTTACAGGAACCTAACTAACCGAACCTCGGGGTGCCCCTGACGTCGACTGTCTAGGGTTAGCGTTTCCGTCAGCAGGTCGACGGATCCCCGCTGCGCGGGGCTCCTATTTCTGTCTGCAAGGTTTACAGGAACCTAACTAACCGAACCTCGGGGTGCCCCTGACGTCGTGCAAATAGCCGGTCGCTGTCGTCTCGCGTACTCGCGCCAAATCATACAGTGGCTATTTTCACGATAAAAGAATATGATCTATCATTTTACATGCTAAGTTATAATAAATGATGCTTTCTGTAGAAGCTTGAATTATGTTTTTTTGAGGATATTGCGTTGAAGCTGTAAAACGTAAACTGGTGACGAGATGTAAAATCCGTGGCCGAGTTAGTAAATTAGGTGGCAATGTATAAATAAGAAGGACAAGTCACAATAATTGATGATCTTTACTTGACGCTTTCTATAGAATATTTAGTTGGCATTGTAAAAAAGACGAATTAGTTTATTAGAGGCTATGTCACTTTCCCGTTGCTTAGTTATAAAATTAGAAGTTTAATCACGTGTCCAATCAATAATTTTGTGGCTAGACTTATAATTTCCCAAAAATTAATACACATTAGTGCAACAATCACTTAAAGGTAAACACCGCATGTATAAGGAAGTTGTACAAGAAAAAAAATCAAATTAAACTAATCTAGTTTTAAGTTACTTATATCTAAAAAACTTAAAATTTAAAACAAAGAATTGCTAATAACTATGAAAAACAATATTACGTAAACAATGTTCGTTGCGGAACAAAAGTTCGTAAACGACGTTTTGTAAAACAATCTCGTAAAGACTACCTCATTGGTCGAGTGGTAGCAAGCGCGACTGCTGAGCATGAAGTCTTGGGTTCGATTCCCGGGTCGGGCAAAGTGTTATTGAGTTTTCCCATCAGGAATTTCTCAGTAGCAGTCACGGAGTCTAGATTTGTGCCCGGTTGATGGCAATAGGCTCGCCTCCTATTACATGGAGCTTAAAATATAACTGGCGGAATGTGGGTGTACTATTAGGTACACCTCTGCCTAGCCCTTCGGGGATTACAGGTGTGATGTTACGTAATCTCGTAAAGCGAGTGGTTGCAGTGACTCGAGTCCTGTACATCATTATTCATCACACATAAGATCTTTGTAATTAATACAAAGTAAGGTAAGTCTGACTTCTGATTAGTTTCTGACTTCCGATTTCTTCAGACAAAGGAATCTTATTTGATCACAGGGAAGTATACAGGTTGTCACGGGCGGAGGGTCAGCAAAAAAAAACAATATATTTTTTTGTTAAAAGCCCACAAAAATATCATTTTTGTCAAGCATATTACCAACTATGTTGGGGTAGGCTTCAGGTCTAACTGAATATAGCTGAGTACCAGTATTCTAACTGTTGCTGCATATCATACCAGTTAGGGTTGTGCAAGACAAATAAGCAAGCTGGGTAACGATACCCAGAACAATATGAGCTCAAATTGTGAAATAACGTTTAGTAAGTAGATCTGTATAAAAAAACCGGTCTAATGCGAGTTGGAATCGCGCACCCAGGGTTCCGTATTGTAGGTATTTTGTTATTAAACTACGTATAAGATTTTCTGATTTTTGGTTTTCAGATTTTTCCCTTTACATGTGCTGTAAGACATTGCTTCTTGCCAAATTTCATGATTCTAGGTCAACGAGAAGTACCCTATAAATTTTGATTCCTTTGAGTGTCGAAATATACGTTTTTTGCAGCATAAAAAGCCGTATCTTTTTTTTACATTAACTTAGAAGTTTGATTCAAGGGACGGTAGATTTGAGTACCTATATGGTTTTAATTTCACTCGATAACTCCGCGCGATCCCGTGATAAAGGGTCTTGACAGACAGACAGACGGACAACAAAGTGATCCTATAAAGGTTCCGTTTTTTCCTTTTGAGGTACGGAACCCTATAAAAAACTATTTTCCAGAAAAAATGGTGTCTTTGTTTGTTTTTACATTATCACCACCGGCTTCCTACTTAGAGTTATTTTAGAGATTTTTAGTGTTTGTTTGGATGTCGGTTATTTTTTGTTGAAGTACCACAAAAATCGGACCAGTAGTCACAGAGAAATCGATGTTAATACTAACATGAAAAAAAAAATGTTGGTGTAATACATAACCTCCCATTTTAATTTACTTTTAGATTTCTCTTGAGTAAGTATAGTTTGAAAGTTACCAAACTTTGTCTGCGTAACTTAACGTTCAAAATGAATAAAATAAATAATAAATTATATACTCAACCAGCTACCATAAATGTACATAATATTTCTAATAACTTAAAGAAACTCATATTATTACTTTCACAACGAGTCAACATTACCGAGGTTGTATTTGTAGAACATTGTAAATTATATTTAAGTACTTCACCTCCTCATTGGTCTAGTACCATGAGGTCCTGGGTTCGATTCTTATGTTGGGTTACGTGTTCTCGGGTTTTCCATCAGGAATTTCTCAGTAGCAGCCACGGAGTCTGGATTTGTGCCCGGTTGATGGCAGTAAGCTCGCTTTCTATTACATGGGACTTAAACATAACTGGCAAAATGTGGGTGTACTATTAGGGACACCTCTGCCTAACCCTTAGGGGATTACAGGTTTGATGTTATGTTCTGTTACCGCAATAACTTTAAAATAAAAGTATGTCTGATTGTCAGGATTTATTCCGTTAAGCACGTACATCATGTGGGCAGACGATGGGTTTCGTGAAACGAAAACAAACTGGGTGTGATACACAGTTTCTAATAAATTAACAAATTACTTGACATTACAACTTAACACAATAACACTGGGCACAATGAATCGGGGTACCGTTCCAGGACGTCTCAACTCCGCTGCGATCTGACACTCTACTGTCCTCGTCGCCTCCGAGTTGTAAACATCAGGGCTCTGTAGAAATACGCAGTGGTGAGGGCAGACTTTTAACTAGGTCGCGTGATATCACCACTGGCGTACTTGCGAGGCATTTTAAGTCCGTACCAATGATCGGTTCCGACAAGTATAAGTATTGACGCCGAGAATAATTTAACTTCAATCCCCTCCTTTTCTCAAACGAACAATAACACAAAACACATCCACAATTCGTCTATGGTTTCCGCAGCTGGGACGCAGCGCGCAAGTCACGCGGGCCTGTGGACGGTGAGTAATGGGCTAGCTCACCGTCCGTCCGTCTTATGACGACAGGCCGTGTCGACGGCGCGTTCGTGTTCCACGCGCGCCTCAAAGAGATGTCAGCAAACAGGAGGGGCCCGCAAGGGCCGATGCCTGCTAGGGCTGCGGGACTGTTCGAAAGAGATACCGCGGCCCTGGAACATAAAGGGAAAAAGAAGGAACATGGATGGTTTTTAGTCAGTAAAAGTCTGACACCGCTCCGCCCAGAGCGGGAAAAGTCATTTGATGATTTCCCATCCGAAAAAATAAAATAAAAATGGGACGCAGTGCAGGCGTGGTGGATTACAGCCCACTCCCTCTCGTTTAGAGGACTCAATGAAAGGGAGTGCCTAGTGCTAAGCCTCTGACCAAGGTGAAAACCAGCCCTTGGGTCACGGGAAGTCAACTAAGCGTTTTGAAATTTGCTTAAAAACGCTATGAGCATTCGGATCTCACGGTCCTAGAGTTTCTACCCCGAACAACAGACCCTTAAATTTTATTTATTTATTTATTCTTGAACACATACATTTGTTTTAAAAGGTATGACCCAAACTAACAAAAGTAATTATGCATGTTTTATTTATTTTTATAGAAGAAGAAGACACGCTGCGCCGACCCCAAATAAATTGGGTTATGGGCAGGTGAATGATGTGCAGGGGCAGTTATGGAAATTGTCACCAGTGGCATCGGACGTTGCCAATCCAGAGACAAATCAGAAATGTCTCATGAGGTTCTAACTTTTCAATTCCGATGAAATTGGACACACAGGTGAACCATGATTTGGGTTATAGGATACTTTTTATCCCGGTTGTACGATCCCAGGGGATAATTTCCGGTATAAGTGAGGACAAAGCCGCGAGCAAAAACTAGTGAAACATATTTCCAGTATTTCTTTCTTTGCTGTCGGTACCAAAGTATTGGATCTTATTATTACATTATTTGGTTCATTTACGAGTAGAGGGTCAAGAGCCGTGTGTATGTTTTTATATACACACATTCCATGGCTTATGTGTATGTTGCAGGCATGGTAAAATAGTCGGTCTTATTTCTAAAATACTAGTTATTAAGAAAAGTATGCACTTGGTTGGTTTTTAGGGTTCCGTACCTCTGTCGGCAAAAACGGACCTTATAGGATCACTTAGTTGTCCGTCAGTCAAGACCATTTTTCTCAGGAATGCGTGGAGGTATCAAGCTGAAATTAATTTCAAATATTCGAGTCAATTATTCTACGCAGCTGTGAAATAAAAGTAAAATTTGTAAGTCAACGCAATCAAAAGAAATTACCGATTATGTCGCATATTTTGCGATTTCACAAGGGAATCAAAACCAATAGGGTACTTCCCGTTGACTTAGAATCATGAACTTTGGCAAGAGCAATGTCTTACAGCACATGTAAAAGTAAAAATCTTAAAACCGTAAGAATGTAATTTAATTAAAAATACCTACAAGTCTCCTGTCTCTTTGCTGCCCTCCCCAGCGACGCCCTAAGCCGAGGCTCGTAACCCACAAGGGGTACCCTTAGCGCGCTGTCGCTTAGTTTATAGGTTTTATGCCCCTGGCTGAATGCCTTACACTCAATGCACCCACAGAATAGTCCGGTTAAGCAGAAGCCAGCCTCATCGGTTGACCTGCGAGGTGTCATTAAAAAAAATGCTACTAAGAAATACACTAATGGAAATATCCAATGACACTTAGTTTGACCTTAGAATCGAGCTAGGAACTTCATGCTCAGATTTAGCACTTGCTACCACTAGAACGAAGATTTATTTAATGGCATCTCGTAGGTCAACCGATGAGGCTGCTCATCGGTTGACCTACGTTAAAAAAAAATGCTACTAATAAATTCACTAATGGAAATATCCAATGACACTAGTCCTGACCTTAGAATCGAACTTGGAACTTCATGCTCAGATTTAGCACTTGCGAAACAAGAACGAAGATTTAGTAATTGCTAGACATTTCCAAAAAACACGAAAAGTGCTTCACATTAGCTGCGACAAACACACTAATTGTTATGGAATTCTATGAATACCTGGGTTCCGGTAGTCTGAGAGGTATGGTATTATTGAAAGAAAAATTATTTGATTGATTTCTTTATAAATATAATTATCTTGTGACGAATGAAATATGGGTTAGACCGAGCAGCGGTTGCCCAGAGCTAACAGCCGAGATTTACCAGTTGTCGATCGTGATTCTGAATACGAGCATATGTGTAACTTATTTCATCTTCACTGCTCTTAAAGTCATCATCATCTGCCTAGCCTTTTCCCAACTACGTTGGGGTCGGCTTCCAGCCTAACTGGATGCAGCTGAATACCAGTATTTTACATGGAGCAACTGCCTATCTGACCTCCACAACCCAGTCAGTACTAGGTAATACGATACCCTTTGGTAAGACTGGTTGTCAGACTTTCGGGCCTCTGACTACCTGTAACGACTGTCCAAGATCTACAACTGGCAGCCGGGACCAACGGCTTAACGTGCTTTCTGAGGCACGGAGAAAACTCGGTAAGTAATGGGTGGTCATCCATCCACCGACCAACCTAGGCAAGCGCGGCTTAACATGAAGATCGACCCCAGCGACTGTTATTTTTTAGCAACGAGCTGCTTTAAAAAGTGTGAAGGCGAAAATCGTGAGGATACCAGCCGAAACAAACCAGAACCACAGACATGCAATGGATGACGGCGTTGGAATATGACCCACTCTCGCTCATAGAGAACAAGGAGGATGTGTCCCAGCAGTGGCATTGGGAGGCTGATTATGCTACTTCTTCGGGAAACACGGACGTGAAGTTTTAATTCCTCAAAATTCGTAGACGTGTCTACGGCGTAGACGCGTCTACGGCGTAGGCATTTGCTACGCTTTCGTAGATGTTCATAGGCTGCTATAATGATGAGATACGGTATTTCAAGAAATTCATTTCGATATCTTTTCCAGTCTTAAGAGCGTTCATCTAAAAAGTTTGCAACTTCACAAATAGCTGTCAAATATTAACTGTTTTAATTAATTTAGCAATATTACTGTATGGAAATAAGAAACATGGCTAACTTATATATTTAACTTAACTTTAAACTACATACTTTCTATTTTATTAACTATAATGGTGTTCAGTATCTTGGATGGCTTGAACGTCGTAATGTAAACTAAAACAAATTGTTAATTTAGTTAAGTTTCCCTGGACCTGTAATTTGTTCTTTGAGAATTTTTATTTGACATAACCTCTAGTGTCCCACTGCTGGGCAAAGGCCTCCCCATAGACTTTCACTCTTCTCTCCGTGCGGTTTTCTCTGGCCAATCTCTCATAAACGCATCTAGGTGGTCACGCCAGCGTTTTCTAGGCCTTCCTTGGCGACGACGCCCGTCTTCTGGCACCCACTGCGTGACGACTCTGGCCCATCGGTCCTGATGCATCCTATAGACATGACCCGCAAAATCCCACTTCGACCCAGCAGTCTTGTTCCCCACATCAGCGATTCCAGTTTTGGAGTGTATTGTGGTATTGTGAATTCCGTCGCTGAGCTTAATTCCTAATACGCGACGCTCCACTGGTAAGCCTTTGTTCTGAAGTAAAATAGTGTTTAGGTATAGTTAATGGTTATATCCTCGGTATTGATGGAAAAGTACCTCCGAGTGTAAAATATAGGTAATATTGTATATGGGAGCTACATCTGCCAACAAACTGGTTTACAGTTTGGCAGAAGTAACATGATTGTTTTGTAATATTTAGGATGTCACCACTAATAAACGCTTTTTCTTTTTTTTTTCATTTTTCACCGCCCTTTGGCAAATCTTTGAGAAGTTTAGTCTTTAAACCGAAGTAAGGTACTTCCACAGAAAAAGTTTCAGCTTTTACAAAATGACGTAGGACTGGCGATCACGGGATCTCCCTCAGGTTTTATCTTCCCACCCAGTAACCGGGCTGCGGACGGCAGATAGGCAGTAATTCAGATACATTCTGTTGGGCTAGAAGCCGTCCACAACATAGTTGGGAAAAGGTTAAGCGGACGATTATGATTTCAAAAGATCAATATAGGTGATGTTGGTTGTAATAAGGTTCACTATTGCTTGTTTGAGTCGGGAAAAATAAAATACGTGGTGTCGGTATGCAAGTATATTTGCGACTAGCTTAATACTATTACAAGTAAATGATTTTAAAGCATGTGGTAAACGTATAACTTGGTATGTAGATAAGTGACTCGCGTAGCTACGAAGACAATTCTCAATCTAATATACCGCCCACCAAAAGGACTTAAGTAGTTTTACAATCACAATTAAATAAATAAATATCCCTGGACGTTTCACACAGCACCATCTAGTCCCAAGCTAAGCAACCTAATGCTTGTGTTATGGTAGCTAGATGGCTGATAAACTACATATATACATTTTTTTTTTTGTAAATACATACATATAGAAAAACACCAAGACCCGGAACAACTACTTGTAGGTCATACAAATATTTGTTCCGTACGGGAATCGAACCCGCGACATGCAGCGCAGCAGTCAATCGCTTGACCACTGCGCCAACCGTGCCGTCAAATAATAAATATATATATATATATATTAAGTTCTAACTAATTATCATCTAAACAATGTATTACTTAACTTCAAACTGACAGCTTATAGCCCAAAATATTACAATTGTAAATTAATTATTAATGAAAATTAAAACTGTGCTTACTAAAATAATTCACAATATCTCATTAATTCAAGAGAAGCTAAGTAGAATCAACTGGCAATGCACATAACTTAGTAATAGTTCTATTTGTTATAGAACCTGTATCCTTTTTGTATCCATGACTCGCGTATGAAGGTAATAATAGTGTGGTGTTGGTGATGGAGGTGGTCTTTTAATTTTGTGTGCAATAAAGAATAAGACTAAGAATAGGTGTTTAATATAACTTTATTACACAATTATAATACGAAAATATAATTGTTTATTTCAAAGATAATTAAATTATATACAAACTACAAAACTATAATAGTAATCAATATGTACACGTAGAAAAGGGTTACAGGGCGTCTAAAAATTCGTCCGCATCGCTGTCAACAGGAAAAGTGCCCAGAAGGCTGGCAGCATTACCACGTTGGATGGCAATGCTGATTCTTTGGCCAAAAAATAGGCCCGCCCTCTGGTCACGTGAAGAGTCGACCAACCGCTTGGCGATTTCCCGAAATACTAGGTGGGCACTCGGACCCCATGGCCCTAGTGTTTCAACCCCAAACGGCTCAAACACATAACTACCAATTAAATTATTGTATTTGCGCCGTTTGAGGTTTTCAGCACCTGCAGCAGCCGCCCCAGCGCAGCCCACTGTGCTAGGAAGATGGAATGGCGCAAGGGTGTTGACGCAAGTTGCGTCCCACACCAAAGGCCTACCCAACTTCCATGGCATTATGGCCATACCATCTGGGAAAATATTAAAAAACTAGCGGTTCATCCCGGCTTTGCACGGGTGCCTATATTACTCAGGGTGAATGTAGCTTTCCAATGGTGAAAGAATTTTTGAAATTGGCACAATAGTTTTTGAATTTATCCATTACAAACATACATACACACAAAAATATAAATTTTTCCTCTTTATAATATTAGTGTAGATAGGCCTACATAGCAAACACGTGGTACACAAAACAAAAAAAAACAATTTTATTTTCAGACAAAAAAAAAACTCATTTTTGAAATCAGAAAGTTTAACCAACATCAAAGCGAAAGTATTACATTTGCTAAGTTATATAAATTAACAAAAAACCTAACATGCCCCCGGGGATGAAATAAGTACCCGTTTTTAATACCCCTGATGTTGACAAGGGGTGTATGGGGGTGTTTTTAAACCGGTTACAACTGGTTCATGTATTTTGTGAACGAAAAGAGAATGTTCATGGAAGTATGGAATCCCGTACCATGCTGCATCAAAATCAAACCTTGTTTTTTATAGACTACACTGATCGTATTAACTCCTACAAAAATTATTTTTGAAAAAAAAACCCGCGTTTCAGAGTTATTTTATAAAATCGAAACTAACCTAAAAAGTAGGTCTATTTTTTCGACGCTACCAACGACGTATTTTAACACACATACATTACATTATTGCTCTAAAAACAGCGTAATACACTAATATTAGTAAGAATTACGAGTTAAAGTAACATCCACAGTATGCTTGACTGAAACTCGATTTTATTTTAGACCTTTACATTGCCAATAGTCAGTCAGTACAGTACAAATGTCAGATGCCACAGATAAGATAACTATAAACCATAGAGTATAGTAAGTGCTATAAACTAGTCGGGATTTAGGGATGTAATCGATAAATCAAAATCTTTAGGCTGAGAAAATCTATTTTGTTGCAAATAGCAATAAACCAAACTAAATCGATTTGGTGTACTGATCTTACTTAATTGTAATTAATTTTAGAGTCCGCTCGACAGACAAGGGTTTGTTCAATTGAAACGGAACGTCATTTATATTCAGTTGAAACGGAACGTCATATAAAGGGAGTAAAACAATATTCGTACTTTTAAACTCGTAAAGTATATTTCCAGTTCAAAAATCAAATCCCCGACGCGTAATGCCGTAAAAAAATATGAAACTAATTACTATAATATTTTGGTTTTGAGGCGCGAGACTTTTTGGTACCAACTTTGGTCATTGTCCTTTTGGAACCCACATAGGAAGGGCGAATTTCATTCTTTGTTAAGGAGCTCATCCGAGGATATATTATCAAAAAAATATTACGCCTGTAATCCCCGATGGGTTAGGCAGAGATGTACGTAATAGTACAGTTTTGGTGATATACATTAACTTCCCAGAGAAACAATTTAACTGTCTTTGATCCCGCAACGAAATGAATTAGAAAAGAACTCCGAAATTCGTCGAGCTTCATTGTCTCGGCGCTTTACTGGTGGTCGCCACTGTTGATTCTGGCGCACAGGAGTTGCAATGGTTTGGGAATAGTGTGGCGGGTTAAAAATATATAAATTCACGCCTTTTTGCCATGGGGGTAGGCAGAAACCACAGACCACCTGCTACGATCCTTACATACTCCTTTCGCCTCGTCCACGTTCATACATCTGGTCCATACGCACGCCGGTTGCGAGTACTACGCACCTGACCTTTCAGAAGAACCTCGCCAATAAGGTCAGTTATGTCCTTCTAGGGCGTCCCCTCCGGCGTTGCCACACACATCTGTATTGTACATATCTTTTGCAAGGTAGGGTTTTTATCTGATGAGGGGCCCGCAAGGGCCGATGCCTGCCAGGGCTGCGGGACTGTTCGAAAGAGATACCGCGGCCCTGGAACACAAAGGGCAAAGTCATAATTCATAAGTCATTTATTCATTTGTTTAACATAGGTAAAATAATAATGGTATATCAAAGAAATAAAGAGTGCGCTATGTTATGCCAGAGGGCGTACAAATGTTTGTAAAATAAAAAAATAAAATTTAAATTATAAAGAATTGCATACTACAAATTAATTAATAATACCTAACAATAGAAATCAATGTCAATAAAAAGAGAGAAAAAATCAAAGTAATAAATAAAAAATAAAATGTCAAAACAGTACATGTCAAGGCACAGACTGAAAACAAATAACACAATGTCAATGTACAATACTAATGTCAAGATACAATTCAATGTCAATATACACTACTAATGTCAATATACAATTCAATGTCAATATACAATACTAATGTCAATATACAATTCAATGTCAATATACAATACTAATGTCAATATACAATTCAATGTCAATATACAATACTAATGTCAACATACAATACTAATGTCAATATACAAACAATCATCGTATTTTATTAGCATGTCAAATTTCTACCATTAGATTTTTGTCTGTTAAGAATTCCGAAATACTGTAATATGCTTTGTTCACCAGTAAAGATTTTAGCCGTTTTTTAAATAAGCTCACGTTCAATTCTTTGATTGATCGTGGTAAGTGGTTAAATATGACTGGTGCCATACAAAATACACTCTTATGCATTAATGCTGTGTGGGACCTTCTTACGCATAAGCTACTGTTGTCCCTTCGACTTCGGTTATTAATGTCCGACATTTTTTTAAACAACTTAGTATTGGTCTTAACAAATACAGCAACTTCAAAAATATATAAAGATGGAAGAGTCAATATTTTAAATTTAATAAATAACGGTTTACATGTATCTGTGACCTGTAATTCAAACATTGTCCTGATGCACTTTTTCTGTGCTTTAAAGATTATTTCTCTATTGGTTGAATTCCCCCAAAATATAACACCATATCTCAGAACCGAACCCACCAAGCCATGATATGCTGTAACTAAAGCGTCCACACTCATCACTGAGGTAAGTTTGTATAGGGCATAGGCAGACTTACTAATTCATTTAGTTAGCTCCTCCGTGTGTGTTTTCCAATCTAATTTATTATCAATTGTTAATCCTAAGAATTTATATGTGTTTACTTGTGTTATGCGTTGGTTGTCATAGCATATATCCATCTTTGTGTTTGATCGTTGGCTAAACATCGTTAATCTCGTCTTTTCAATATTGATCTTTAAATTATTATTATCTAACCATTGCACTATGGAGGTTATTGTATTGCTAATTTCGTCATTGTAGGTTTCAGCGTTTGTGCTATTAATGGTAAAGTATTAGTGGCAAAAGAAGGAACATGGATAGTTGTAGTCAGTAAAAGTCTGACACTCCCTTCGGCTCTGTCCAGAGTGGGAGGAGTCATTAAATTTGATGATTTCCCATCCGAAAAAAAAAGGTAGGGTTTTTCCACTTTCGTCTAATTTAGTAATATACTAGAATAAGAATAATTTATTTGCATAAAATTACTAGTAATTACATAATTCATATACATAATTCACACACACATATACAACAGAGACAGACACACACACAGGCACACACACACGACACGACACGACAGAGAGGGAGTACATAATTCTTATTGATGTCATTTTGTACACTCACATTCCGGTAATCTTAAATGAATGTCCCATATGTGTCCAAGTGTGTATTAATGTTTTAATCATATGACTATTTATTTTGACATTTATTAATTTATTCTAAATCGATTGTGTATCTTGGTGTGACACGGTTGGCGCAGTGGTCAAGCGATTGACTGCTGCGCTGCATGTCGCGGGTTCGATTCCCGTACGGAACAAATATTTGTATGACCTACAAGTAGTTGTTCCGGGTCTGGGTGTTTTTCTATCTATAATATGTATGTATTTACAAAAAATAAATGTATATAATAATATGTAGTTTATCAGCCATCTAGCTCCCATAACACAAGCATTAGGTTGCTTAGCTTGGGACTGGATGGTGCTGTGTGAAATGTCCAGGGATATTTATTTATTTATTATTATTTACTTTTGTCTTGTTAATTTAAGTCAACTATATTTCTAATGGCATTCAGACAATTTAAGTTTTAGCAATAATTTATTGTGTTTGTATTTTTATCTATTTTTGTTTTATACGGGTTTCGGACCTGAAATAAATAAAATTTATTTATTTAATAGGCAAAAAACCAGACTCCGTGACTGCTACTAAGAAATAACTGATAAAAAATCCCAATACCACTTAGCCCAACCCGGGAATCAAACCCCGGACCTCGTGCTCAGCAATAACGCTTGCGACCACTCGAAGAAGCGGTATAAAACATTGCATTAATCAGAGCTCAAGAGCGACGTTCTATACAAGGGAGTATGTACGTTGCAATGTATTCAGACCACATTATTGGCGACGTTCGCTGAAATCCATTGTATTTTACAGAACTGTCGGAGCTTAGTCGCACACAATGGTTTCGGGATAAACTGTATTATCTATCAGTACAGTATATATATCTATCTGTATAGCACTGATTTATAAGAAATATCAGTATATTATAAATCAGTGCTATACAGGGTTAGTTTTCAATGACTAGCCAAATTCTAAGATATTTATTTATTATTTATTCAATAGTACATATACAATTTAATCTGTCAAGTTGGTGCCAACATAAACTCATTAGATATGACATGATGCAGTACATCATTCTGAGCCCGGCCATATAGAAAAGTTTCATCAAAATGTCATAAAAAATCAGCTGTTACATACATTTTGACCGTGGTATTGCACTTTTGTAAGAAACAGCTGTTTTTATGACATTTTGATGAAACTTTTCTATATGGCCGGGCTCAGAATGATGTACTGCATCATATCTTAGAATTTGGCTGGTCATTGAAACCTAACCCTTTATAATGGGTGTAACAAGACCCATAACGAAGCCGAAAGGCACTTGTTCTCCCCGTCATTGCGATCGTTTTGTTTTTGTTCTAGATCATACCTGGGAACCTTCTAGTTACGCAAGTTAGTTAAGTTAGTTACGGTTAAAGTTCCAACTTTTTCACATTTTTTTTATTTTATTGTTGTAATTTTACTTTAAACACCTCCACGACCCCCGTAATATTCAATGCATCCATCAGCACAATGTTTTGAGTGCGTTACATTACCATTCGTAAAACGTGACTTTTCACCGCAAAAAAAAGTCGTTTCCCAGCAATAATTTTAGCGTAGAGTTACTTAGTTTGATGTACAGAATGCTTGGTTGGCGGCTTCGTGTAGGGTCCGTTTGCACCATATATGTTTTATCTCCCCAATTCTGGGTCCCTAATACATAAAACCACGTCTGTAATACCAGGACAGGCAGAACCCCACAGCGGTATCTTAACTGGCGATGATACATAAGAAAAGTGTACTCGATGACCACAGCATCCATACCTGAGTAGCAGAAATAAGTATGAGAGTACGATCTAGCCTGCCAGGGCTGCGGGACTATTCGAAAGAGATATCGCGGCCCTGGAACACAAAGGGCAAAAGAAGGAACATGGATGGGTTTTAGTCAGTAAAAGTCTGACACTCCCTTCCGCTCCGCCCAGAGCGGGAGGAGTCACGATGATGTCCCACTCCAAAAAACTAAAAAAATGTACGATACTAGACACATCTTAACCCGTCGAGCGATAGCCTAATTGCTTCTTACCACATTACTATTAGATAAATGTTATTATTCTGTAACAGATTTTTTAGCCGATAAGGTAAGGTTAGGTTTTGTTTACTAACCTTTGAATCTAGTTGTCCAAAATAAATCAATTTGAATTAGAAATGACACTTTGATTAAGATATAGTGGCATTACAAAAAGTACTACAGCAACATAATATAACAAAAACCGGCCAAGTGCGAGTCGGACTCGCGCACGAAGGGTTCCGTACCATTATCTATAAAAACGGCAAAAAAATCATATCTGTTGTATGGGAGCCCCACTTAATTTTTTTTTTTTAGTTTTTAGTATTTGTTGTTATAGCGGCAATAGTAATACATGATTTGTGAAAATTTCAGCTTTCTAGCTATCACGGTTTATGAGATACAGCCTGGAGACAGACAGACAGCGGAGTCTTAGTAATAGGGTCCCGTTTTACCCTTTGGGTACGGAACCCTAAAAAGTACTACAGCAACATCTATGACACAGAGGACAAACTAAAAATCGAAAAACATCTAAATCCTGCATCGCGCAAGTAAATTATTCGCGACTTAAGACTACATAGAAGAACCCGACAACAACTGTTGGGCAGTAGCCCACCAGACATAACACCCGTCTGGTCGGAAGATCCTCCCTTTTCTACGGGGGATGAAGAACTTTACACCAAGTTCTCCATACCCCTAAAAAGAAATAATTTGGATCTAGAATTTTACTTAATTATAAAAAATTGTAGCATTAGACTGTATGATGTAAGTATCAAAATATTTATTTCAAGTTGTTAGATTCAATTTATTTTTGTTTTTTTTTTAATTGTTACTTTGTTTATATTAATTTAGCATATCTTATAAAACGGCAGAATGTACAAGGTACTCTCTAAGCATTTTAACACCTGATTTGTAATACCTACATTCTTTGCAATATATAGCATTCTATTCTATTATATCCACGATCTTATTTATTTATTTAAACTTCATGTACAATAGTGGTACATAGGCGGACTTAATGCCACAAGGCATTCTCTACCAGTCAACCTTTGGGTTAAATAAGAAAGCATTGTGTCATGGTACAAAATAAATATCTAAAAAAAAATAACTTCGTGTTTTCGAAAATTTATATGTACATGTATTGATACTAATACACATATATAAATAAAATAAACTAATAAATATTTTAACAATACCAAGATCGAGAGACAGAAAAAAGAGAGAGAGAGAGAGAGGTAGAGATCTTCTCCGAAGAGCTCCACGGTTTCAACGATTAATTTGATTGATATGTCGAGTACCTTTTCCTTACACTGTCCTGATTACAAAATATTGTGACAACCTGTCACTTCTACGACTGTAACATGCTACATAACGTGTTGCAGGACACGTAACTGTTCACTTCGTGGTCAGCAGTTGCTGTAACACTATAAAGAGCAAGTTACTTTAGCTTGAGGTGAGTTCGAACTCAGCTTAAACTGAGGTTGATGTTATGTGAGATGGTTTTAAGCTTACTATTGGAACGAAGTTCCTTATCGCGCGTTGCGGGGCTAGACGGATAAAATTCAGACGAAAAGTGTGTACGACACTTTTACCCGACTGCGCGACGCAAAGGAGGGTAATGTGTTTTTGCTATAGTAAGCTATTGTAAGCCGTGCAGCGTGCGCATGTTATAGAAAGCAAGTCAGATATTTTCGTTTCGTCTTTGGTCTGTGGATGGGTGATCAAGGTTAAGCAACGACTGCCCAGGTCTGCCTGTGGATAGGTGATCCAAGTTAAGCAACGGTTGCCAAGGTTGGTCTGTGGATGGGTGATCAAGGTTAAGCAACGACTGGCAAGGTCTGTCTGTGGATGGGTGATCCAAGTTAAGCAACGGTTGCCAAGGTTGGTCTGTGGATGGGTGATCAAGGTTAAGCAACGACTGCCGAAGTCTGTCTGTGGATGGGTGATCCAAGTTAAGCAACGGTTGCCAAGGTTGGTCTGTGGATGGGTGATCCAAGTTAAGCAATGGTTGCCAAGGTTGGTCTGTGGATGGGTGATCAAGGTTAAGCAACACTGCTGGTGGTGGTGGTGGCTTTTATTGTGCCCATTTTTTTTTTACAATTCCTTCACTACATCGAAAGGAACTTTGTTCCATCCGGGTGTCCCTTGACACTTCTCTTATTTATTTTTTATTTTTGAGAGATTCGTGGCTAAGTATTATGAGCCACTTGGGACTTGGGTTGATTGCCAAGGTTGAGCAACGTTTGACAAGGTGCGTCTATGGCTGGGTGGCTGTTTTTCATTTGATAGTCATTATGAGAAACACAGAGAGCAAAACTAGAGGAACTCGTGGCTAAATAATAACAGCCACTCGGGTTAATCTTCAGGTTGAGCCGTGCTTGTCTAGGTTGGTCCGTGGATGGGTGACCACCCATTACATACCGAGTTTCCTCCGTGCCTCGGAAAGCACGTTAAGCCGTTGGTCCCGGCTGTTATTTGTAGATCTTTGACAGTCGTTACATGTAGTCAGTGGCCCGTAAGTCTGACAGACAGTCATACCAACGGATATCGTATAACCCAGTATTAACTGGGTTGTGGAGGTCAGATAGGCAGTCGCTCCATGTAAAATGCTGATATGCTGTTTCGATCCAGCGCTAATGTTAGGGCATTAAAAAAAACTGCGAATACAGACGTAATTCTACCTATCCAACGTAATTAGACATGCCAACTGTTTACAGTTGGCATGCATCTGGCAATCATGGTCAACTTAAACTTAGTATCTCAACGATGTACACATACATTATGCATGTCGGATCTGGTCAGTAGAACGGGCTTAAAATGAATCGCAAGTACACAGTGGTGACAGCACGCGACCTACTGACAAGTCTACCCACACCACAGCGTCCTACTACAGAGCCCTGATGTTGACAGCTCGAGGTGACGAGGACGATTCAATGTCTGACTGCAGTGGAGTTGAGACGTCTTAGAACTGTACCCGATTCATTTGCCCCATGTTTTAGTGTTATATTGTAATTACAAGTAATTTGTTGGTTTAATAGAAACAGCGTATCGCACCAAGTGTATTTTCATTGCACGAAACCCATCTGCTGCCCACATAATGTACGAGCTTAACGGAATAAATCCTGATAACCCGACGTACATACGTACAACACACTCATATACACACGCCTTTTTTCCATGTGGGTAGGTAGAAACCAACAGAACGCCACCTGTTAAATCCTTTCATACTCCTTAACATACGCCTCGTCCACGTTACTACGCATCTGACCTTCCTGAAGAACCTCACCAATAAGGTCAGTGTATGTCCTTCTAGGGCGTCCCCTCCCGGCGTTACCACTCACATCTGCCTTCTAAATACCTTTTTTTAGTCGCCTTTCACTCATCCTCTCCAAATGACCAAACCATGTAAGCATACTCTTTAAAATTTTTGTCATTACATATCAATGATGTAAATGCAAGGTCGGACGAAACCACGGGTATTAGCTAGTTATCTTACTACTTCTTGGCTCTCTCTCACAGTTAGACCGCCCCGGGCGATTCATTTGGGAAATCAGTGTGTACATACTGACGTCTGTGCGGGTTTATATGTGTGGTGCAAGCCTTGAGCGGTGAGCGGGGTGGTGAGATACGCATTGTGTTGCAGTGCAAGCGTGGAGCGGGGCAGTGTGATAGGTATTATTGTGTAATGTGTGGTGTAAGTTTTTATTAATTGCAGCTCGTCTGACGTCAATGATTGTGTAAAGTGTGAAATAGATCATACTAAAACGCAGAAAAAAAAACAATGTACAATCATCTAATCATGTCTATACAAATAGAGTAATTTAACTGTCTGTTTTTAATTTCAAAATAACAGCTTTTTTCTGAACGCATATGAAAGTGTATACGGTATGGTAATTGTTGTCTGTTTGATCCGGCTAATCTCCGAAACCGCTGGACCGATTAAGACGGGATTTTTACTGGTAGATAGCTGATGTTATAAGGAGCAACTAAGGATACCTTTATTTTACAAAAAGGATACGAGTTTTGTGCAAAAAAGGGGAAGGGAAGGGAGGAAGGGAAGTAATTTTTTTTAATAATAATTTCTTGCTTATAGGTCGCGGGCAACGGCTAGTGATCACATATAACTAGTTGAACTTAGATACAAACATAGGAAAAACTTGTGTACCTAGCAGAACTCTAGAATCTTGATGATGGTGCGTGATTTAAAAATAAACTTTTAAACATCTACCAATTTCCAAAACTTTAATAAAAAGAAAACGGCTTACATTAAACTACTTTCCAACTAACGTTATATGGGGTGTAAGGGACATTGACGCGAAACGGTTAGCACGTATCCAGTACATCATTCTGAGCCCCATACATACATAGAATTTTTTATCGGCCATTAAAAAAAACCTGCTGTTTCCTACAAAACTGCAATAAGCAAGAGTGAACAGGCATCTTCTGGGCACGCTCGTTTCATCATAGACCTCATCCATCGCTTTCCACCAGGCGTGATTGAGGTCAAGAGCAGGCCTTTTAAAAAATACCTACACGGTCAAAATGTATGGAATAGCAGATTTAAAAAAAAATAACCGATGAAAAATTAACAGGGGGTGGTCTCAGAAATCGTTTCAGTTCGTTTTTGTGTCGATGTCCCTTACACCCCATATAATGTTAGTTGGAAAGTAGTTTAATGTAAGCCGTTTTTTTTTTGTTAAAGTTTTGGAAATTGGTAGATGTTTAAAAGTTTCTTTTTAAATCATGCATCATCATCAAGATTCTAGAGTTCTGCTAGGCACACACAAGTTTTTTCCTTGTTTGTATCTAAGTTCAACTAGTTATATGTGATCACTAGCCGTTGCCCGCGACCTTAAGCAAGAAATTATTATTAAAAAAAAAAATTACTTCCACCCGGTTTTTACAGTCACCACCACTTAAATCTTTACACCACACACCATTTCAAGGTCAACTCGCTTCCGCTTCTTACTTGCACCCCGCTCTAAACTCACACACAGTAACCAGATGTATAAAATTCATGAAGACCAAAATTAGGTTCCGGACGGGCTGGTTACCATGCAAGAATCTTTGTGTATTGTAATTTGTAATGACTGGTATTCAAGAAAGGAAAGTTGAAATGACGTGGGGATATCTATAATATCTTGGCCACGCTGCTAACGTCTTACGGTTAGTTTTGTGTAAACAAAAAACCGGCCAAGTTTGAGTTTGAGTTGCGCACTAAGGGTTCCGTATAAACTTGCAGGTATTTTGTTGTTAGAAATACATATTCACGGTTTTCAGATTTTTTCCTTTACATGTGCTAAAAGACATTGCTTCTTGCCAAATTTCATGATTCTAGGTCAACGGGAAGTACCTAGCTTCTGATTCCCTTGTGAAATCGCAAAATATGCGACATAAACGGTCATATCTTTTGATCGCGTTGACTTACAAGTTGGATTTTTTCACTACTCTGAGGCGTAGCAGACTTAAGTATTTGATATTAATTTCAGTTTGATACCTCCACGCGTTCCTAAGTAAAAGGATCTTGACAGACGGACAGGTTCCGTTTTTGCCAACTGAGGTACAGAACCCTAAAAATAAATTGTTCAGAACCTGTCACGAGAATTTAAAAATATTAACTCTACCTTGTGTATACATATATGAAACTATAATGTTTATAAAATCAAATCCAAACCATTTTGAATTTTGCACTAGGGCCAGACACAAAGACAAGCTGCGCACCGTAGTCAGTAAAACAAAGCTTTTGCACCAAAGTATCTTTTGTATGGGCCCACGTATCTATAATAATCTTCCACCTTTTCTCAGAACTATGAGCGATATAAATACCTTCAAAAAAAACTACACGAATTATTGATATGTAAATGTTATTATTGTTATTGTTATTATTGTTATTCTCTATAAGAGAATTTCTAGATGACAATACATTGAAGCGAATCCATTGAATGTGTAATTTGACATGGATAAATATTTTAATAATTTAATAATAATGTATTGCATGAAAATTGGATATTTTGTACTTTAACTACCTAGATATTTACAGAACGTGAGACATAAATTTTGTATGCCTAAATGGCGGGACATAGCAGACTTATCTGTGATATATAATTAACACAACATCTTATGAACCTATGATCCACAATAAATTATTTGAATTTGAGAAACGCTGCTCATCTCGGTTGGTCGTGGATGGGGGACCGCCCATTACAAAACGCGTTTCCTCCGTGCCTCGGAAAGCCAGTCGTTACAGGTAGTGGCTCGAAAATCTGACAACCAGTCTTTGCAAGGCGTATTGTATTACAGAGTACTAACTGGTTAGTGGAGATCAGATAGGCAGTCGCTCCATGTAAAGTACTGGTATTCAGCTGCATGCGGAAGCCGACCCCAACGTAGTTGGGAAAAGGCAGGCACATGATGATGAGAATGCATGCATAACTAACTCTATAGGTTAACTTTTGACCTCTCAGCGACTGCTGCACACAGATCTTGCCCTGGATTAGGCAATTGGATACTTTTTATCCCAGTAACAAGTTCCTCAGGGATATCAACCGAACGAAGCCACCGGCGAAAGCTAGTCCCCCGTAAAAAAATAACGGCCACAATTTTGTCCATTTTAAAAGCTCCAGTTTATCAACAAAGAGCAAAGTTATTTTTTAATTAACATTGTATAAGTTCGGCTAGTATTTATATTGCGCATAGTTTTTCTATTATAACTGTTATTTTAGTTTTTCAATTTAGCTTCCTTTGGGGGTGAAATAAGCGAGTTTACTTCATCCCACTCACCAATTGTTCTGTTTCTCGAACCGAATTTTATTTAGATGAATTTTGACTACCGATTTCACGGTCGACGGTCTGACTTTCCACCATTATGCCCTAAGTAATAAGGTTGAAAAGTGGTCGACCCTCAGTGAGAACGGTAGTACATTAATGCCTACATACAGTGTTGAGAAGCACAGCCCCCTAAAAACTGTTATGATAAGTAGAAATTATGAATAATGACTTGGATAACGTAGTTGTATATAGTTTGATATCACTAGTAGGCATTATACATCTCTTTTGATATAAATCCGTTTGTAACTTCTTAAAGTTGTAGAAGTTACCAGTAAATTTAAAAATCCTTGGTGAGACAAGGTTCCATCTATGGGTAAACAGACCCAGTGATTGGCCGAGGGAAGCCCATTGTTGTCTACATCCGGGTTCCCACGGTCTATCTAGGTCACAGGGGTGAAGAGCGGGGAGCGAGGGGCAGGGTGATACCGGCTCCCCCGCTAACAATAGGATAGTGGGCGGCCATGAGAGTGGGGCCGACCGCAACTTGCGCCTACGTGGGAGTAAATAAAACATGCGCCCACAGGTGCAAAAAGTAGTCTTCCAGTAATCTTCGTCGAGTCCTTATTCTGCGCGATAGCTCTGTCATAAGTTACGGATAGAGTTCGGTATCCAAGTCGTTGTGTTTATATTGTATTGTGTGTAAAATCAAGTTGTAAAAGTATCCGGCAAAATCAAAGTGTTCTTAAGATTAATATAGTGTTAAAATAGTGTTAAAATCTAAGTCAAATATAAATATTTAGTTACACTCATCTTATCGTGTTTCCATTTCAACCCTTGCGCCTGAATCGTGTATAATTTTTGGTCCTTCGAGTGCCGGATCGTACGGAAATAAGATGAGTGTTAGAAGCACAATTACGACGCGAAGTAAATTGCGCAAAATAGAGGCCGACATGAACAAGCGGCGCGAGTTGGAGGCTGACTCTGGCGTGCCGTCTGAAAAGGCACCAGGCTCAGTTTCAGTTGCACCGATTACATCGTCGGTTCCTGTACCTATAATCCCACTGGCGGGAGGTCGTGTTATCGACCACAGAGATATGTTCACGCCTGTGAGATCGGAGACAATCCAGAGGGCAGGTTCCGGGACAAGCCACGTCTCCTCGAGGAGCGGCCAGAGAAGTGCCGATTATCTTCGACGGAGGGTTGAGTACGAGGCTGAACGAGAATTGGTGCGCATGAAGGAGCAACTCGTCAAGAAGAAGCTTGAAGCCGATCTCGCTGAGATTGATGCCGCCGTTGAGGAAGACTCAGAATCGGAAGGAGAAGGGACAACGCGGCGAGTGGAAGAATGGGTCGACGACTCGGCTCCCGTTGTTAGGGAAACACACACGCCCGCTGTGAGTCGCGATCCGCCGCCGCGTCAAGTGTCCGCTCCCTCTCGTGAGGTGTTAGCGCCAGTGCCGCCGCCCAGTAATATACCTGCGCTCCAACAGTGTGCGCCCGCGTCGGTACAGTTTCGCGAACCCCCGTACCTAGGGAGTGCTACGCCCTTAGCTACGGCCAGTGTTCCACAGGCTAGAAGAGAGCCTGATTGGGAAAACGCGTTCGCGGACGACAGGGACAGGAGCAGGTCGCGGGACAGGAAAATAGACCAGTTGGCAGACGCTATCACAAACTTAGCTCGTCCGCGGCCGGTACCAAGACAGGCCTACGAGTTGCCATTTTTCAAAGGCGACCCAGCGGAATGGCTGTCGTACAAGAACATGTACCATGACACGACTGTCATGTACGAGTTCAAGCCGCATGAGAACTTAGCGCGCTTGAAAACATCGCTGCAGGGAGACGCAAAGTTGGCCGTGGAGGATTTGTTGCGCACCTCGACTAACCCGGGTGAGATAATTAAGACGCTGGATGAAGAGTTCGGGCATCCTAATTTAGTGCTAGAGTGTGCTCTAAAGAAAGTGCGTGCGTTACCTAAAGTGACTGAGAGTGGCCGTGAACTCAGAAAGTTCTCAACAACTGTGAGAAATTGTGTGTCGCTGCTGAAGAGTGTACGAGCTAACGGATATCTGAATAATCCACAACTGGTGAGTGAACTTTTGAATAAGCTTACATCTGTACAACGTGCTCAATATGGTGATTTTGCTATGGGTATGGCAACGACCCAGGGCATAGATGTGCGAGTTTCACCGAGTCTAGAAATACTCGCAGAGTTCCTGAGTCATCTAGCCCGAGCCACGTCCTTTTATGTTCAAATGGAAATGAGTGCGCCCACATCATCGTCTAGCACGGCTAAGCCCCGAGCACCTGTACAGATGTTCAAGCAGCCTAGAAATATTCAACGCTTGCACGTTCACTCTGATAATGACCAGCAAGAGAAGGCCATGGAAGAATCATGCACGTTATGTGGAGACAAACACAAGTTACCCAAGTGCGTCAAGTTCACCGAGTTGAGTGTCGACGAGAGGTGGCAACATGTCAAGAAACATAGATTGTGTTTTAAGTGCATAGTAAAGAAGCACGGGAAGAACTTTTGTCGTGCAAGTAGGTGCGCGTCGTGTGATTACGCGCACCACACATTGTTACATGCCGACAAGAGGAGCGAGAGCGTCACGAACGTTAGTGACTACACTGGGAAGGCGTTATTAAAGATAATGCCAGTGTGTGTAACAGTGAACGGTGTTGATAAACATTGTTATGCCCTACTGGATGACGGGGCAACCGTATCACTGATAGACGCTTCGTTAGCTGAAAACGCCAGTGGAAAACAAGTTCCGCTAACTCTGCACAGTGCGCGCGGTCAAGAGATTGTTGACAACACATCAAAAGTGATCAGTGTATCAGTGCGTGGACCGAACGGGTTAACACATAAAGTGAAGTGTCGTACGTTAAAAAGCCTGGACTTGCCCGCGCAAACGGTGTCCGCCGCAGTGTTAACAGAACACGCCCACATTCGCGACTTGGGTTGCGAGGAAATGAGAGGAGCCAGACCGCTGCTGTTGCTGGGCCAAGACAACTGGGAGCTGTTGGTCAGCCAGGAGACTCGCCGAGGAAAATCCGGTAAGCCAGTTGCCTCTTTGACCAGTTTAGGGTGGGTTGTGCACGGACCTGTAGGCACTCATCAGAGTGTTAATGTTCATTCTCTAAATTGTGTAGTAGAATCAACTATCGACTTGCACGAGTTAGTTAAAAAACAGTTTGAGCTAGAAGCGATAGGAATTTCAGAGGTGCCTCGAAAGCACAGGGATGTGGAGAGAGCTAAGGCTATTCTAGACTCCACTAGCCGTCAGACAGAGAGCGGCCAGTGGGAGTTAGGGCTACTGTGGCGTCGCTACGACCCACAGTTACCTAATAATTATAGGTACGCGCGCCAGCGTCTAGCCGGTATTGAGCGTCGGCTACATAAGGACGCTGTGTACGCCGCAGCCTACACAGCACAGATAGATAGGTTGTTGGCAGAAGGGTACGCGAGTAGGGTAGAGGGCGGTGTCAAGTCCGATTCGGTATGGTATTTACCCCACTTTGGGGTAACGAATCCAAACAAACCGGGAAAATTGAGATTGGTTTTTGACGCCGCGGCTAGTTACAATGGGACGTCTTTAAATGACAATTTGTTGACTGGACCTGACTTGCTTAATTCCCTGTTAGGCGTGTTATTTAAATTTAGATTGGGGCCTGTAGCTTTTACTGGGGACATAGCCGATATGTTCTTGCGAGTTTTTATAAGAGAACAGGATCGAGGGGCACAGCTGTTTCTTTGGACGACTGACGGCAATAAGGAGCCTGACGTGTACGTCATGAACTCCATGATATTCGGGGCCGTGTCGTCGCCAACGTCGGCAATTTATATTTTAAATAAAAACGCGGAACAGTTTAAAGAAACGTGCCCCGAAGCGGTAGCCGCCATACACGAAAAACATTATATGGACGATTACCTGGATAGTGCTTGGTCTGCCTCACAGGCCAATAGTTTAATTGAGGAAGTGACTCACATTCACGCCAGAGGCGGGTTTAATATACGGGGGTGGGTCACTAACTCTCAAGAGCTGCGCGACAAGCTCAGAGTGGAAATGCCTGACCGGGTTTCCTTAGATAAAGGCGAAGGTGCGACGGAACGCACGTTAGGCATGATATGGTCACCGAGCTCGGACCAATTAGCCTTTGACCTGTCATTTAAGAAGTTGCCTAAAGCCATAGTAGAGGGACACGTGGTTCCAACCAAACGGGAATTCCTTCGATTTATCATGTCAATCTTTGACCCACTAGGTTTCTTGTATCCATGTGTCATACAGTCGCGCATCCTTATGAAACGGATATGGCACACGGGGATTCAATGGGATGAGAAATTAAAAGAGTCAGAGGCCAAGTTGTGGTTTGAGTGGTTGCAAAACCTGTATCACCTTAACAACATATTCATACCTAGGTGGTACGGCCTCCAGTTAGAGCAACTAGAGTTGCACGTATTCGGTGACGCGAGCGAGTCTGCTTACGCGGCAGTAGCCTATATAGCGGGGTTAAACACAGAAGGGGATAGGGATGTCGCGATAGTAATAGGTAAGGCGAGAGTAGCGCCACAAAAGGTGACATCCATTCCACGTCTGGAATTACAAGCGGCTGTGTTAGCCTGTAGACTAGCTGATGCAGTAGTCAAGGAATTAGGAGCAGTTATTAGTAGCATTCATTTATGGACTGATAGCAAAACTGTCCTCAAGTGGATAAATTCAGACGCTTTAGAATTTCAAAGGTTCGTGTCACACCGTCTAGCCGAGATAGACAGAAGGTCAGAGAGGGGCAGCTGGCGCTGGGTTCCGTCGGCGATGAACCCCGCAGACAAGGCTACCCGAATGGACTGGCCTAACAACAGCAATGAGTGGTTGTCGGGTCCCTCTTTTCTTCGCTGTCCACAGGAGCAGTGGCCGGCCGACACCGAGCTCGACGCGGTGGCAGAGCAGGACCTAGAGAGAGTACAGCGAGTGCACACCGTTGCAGCACAGGTTACATCGCTGCTACAGTATGAGCGGCTACCTACGTGGACGCGCGCCGCTAACGTCATGGCGCGTGTACATATTTTTATAGATCGTTG
Organism: Eurois occulta; assembly: GCA_950022335.1. Taxonomy (NCBI): domain Eukaryota; kingdom Metazoa; phylum Arthropoda; class Insecta; order Lepidoptera; family Noctuidae; genus Eurois; species Eurois occulta. The sequence continues at coordinate 10,422,637 of OX465504.1, read as the reverse complement.
TCGCAAGCGGCGTCAGACATCCCTAGTGTCGACAGATGACCTGCATGAGGCCGAGATGCGCCTCCTGCGTCTGATACAGGGGGACAGTTACGCGGAAGACATCGCTGCGCTACGAGAGGCACGCCCATTGCCTCGCAACAGCAAGTTGCGGGCACTAGATCCCATGTTTTATGAGGATGGGCTGGTGAGAGTACGCGGCAGGCTGGGCGCCTGCAGCGAGCTCAACTTCGGGGAGCGCCACCCTATCATCCTGGATGGGAAGCACGCGCTCACGCGGCGCCTCCTACTCAAGTACCACGTGGAGGCGCTGCACGCCAATCAGGAAGCTGTGGTGAACAGAGTCCGCGAGAGGTTCTGGGTAACCAACTTGCGGTCTGCAGTAAAGACCGTCACTGCAAGCTGCCAACGGTGTCGACTGGAGAGGGCCAAGCCGGTGGCACCCAAGATGGGTGACCTCCCGGTGGCCAGACTAGAGGTGACGAGAAGAGCTTTCGTCCACTGTGGGGTCGATTATTTTGGCCCCATGGAAGTCGCTATCGGACGACGCAGAGAGAAGAGGTGGGGCGTGCTATTCACGTGCCTCACCATACGCGCCGTCCACCTGGAGCTGGCGGCATCGCTGAGTGCTGACTCGGCGATACTGGCCCTGAGGCGCTTGATTGCGCGCCGCGGGCGTCCGTCGGACATGTATTCCGACCGCGGCACGAATTTCGTCGGGGCGCACGCCGAGCTACGCGCAGCGCTGCGCGACATGGACCAGGACACGCTAAGAAGCGAAGTGTCGGGACGCGGAATTGCCTGGCACTTTAACCCCCCGGCATCTCCACATATGGGCGGGTGCTGGGAGCGACTAGTGCGCTCCATCAAGAACGCACTAAAGGCGACGCTACGAGAGCGTGCCCCCCGCGAGGAGGTTCTTTATACCCTCCTTGCTGAAGCCGAGCTGATAGTGAACAGCCGGCCTCTCACATATGTGAGCAGCGACGTCGAGCAACCAGTGGTGCTGACCCCCAACCATCTCCTGCTGGGCACAGCCGCGGGAGATGCACCGTGCACGCGTCGGCATGCCGCCGACTTGGATTCCCGCCGCATGTGGCGACGGGTGAACGCGCTGGCCGACCTCTTCTGGAGGCGCTGGCTGCGCGAGTACCTGCCGACGCTCCAACGTCGTAATAAGTGGTCCAGTGACGTGCCAAATGTGAAAGTGGGTGACGTGGTAGTGATCACAGACGCTAATAAGCCACGGAACCAGTGGACCAAAGGGGTCATCCAAAGTGTTTTTCCTGGTGCGGACGCTATTATAAGAGTGGTAGACGTAAGAACAAACCATGGGGTCCTGCGTCGGCCTGTTGTAAAGGTGGTTGTGCTTCCGACAGACGGAAATGTAGTCGGATGAACCCTTCTACAGGGGGTGGAAATGTTGAGAAGCACAGCCCCCTAAAAACTGTTATGATAAGTAGAAATTATGAATAATGACTTGGATAACGTAGTTGTATATAGTTTGATATCACTAGTAGGCATTATACATCTCTTTTGATATAAATCCGTTTGTAACTTCTTAAAGTTGTAGAAGTTACCAGTAAATTTAAAAATCCTTGGTGAGACAAGGTTCCATCTATGGGTAAACAGACCCAGTGATTGGCCGAGGGAAGCCCATTGTTGTCTACATCCGGGTTCCCACGGTCTATCTAGGTCACAGGGGTGAAGAGCGGGGAGCGAGGGGCAGGGTGATACCGGCTCCCCCGCTAACAATAGGATAGTGGGCGGCCATGAGAGTGGGGCCGACCGCAACTTGCGCCTACGTGGGAGTAAATAAAACATGCGCCCACAGGTGCAAAAAGTAGTCTTCCAGTAATCTTCGTCGAGTCCTTATTCTGCGCGATAGCTCTGTCATAAGTTACGGATAGAGTTCGGTATCCAAGTCGTTGTGTTTATATTGTATTGTGTGTAAAATCAAGTTGTAAAAGTATCCGGCAAAATCAAAGTGTTCTTAAGATTAATATAGTGTTAAAATAGTGTTAAAATCTAAGTCAAATATAAATATTTAGTTACACTCATCTTATCGTGTTTCCATTTCAACCCTTGCGCCTGAATCGTGTATATACAGCATGTATCAGAATATTGTGTTCATATTTAAGGGGGGGGGGGGGTTACCATAATCTTTTTCTTTTTCTTTAAATGTCATTTAATCGGATTGTATGAACTTAGAGGGTTGTATTGATGATTTTAATGATTATAATTCTGTAAATATTTATGTGTTGCGGTCGTGAATTATACATGCATAATAGACACATATTACATATTTTACATTGAGCGACTGACTATGTGACCTCCACAACCCAGTTAGTACTGTGTAATACGATACCCCTTGGTAAGACTGGTTGTCAGACTTTCGGGCCACTGATTACCTGTAACAACTGTCAAAGATCTACAAATTACAGCCAGGACCAACGGCTTAACGTACTTTCCGAGGCACGGAGGAAACTCGGTATATAATGGGTGGTCATCCATCCACGTACCAACCTAGGCAAGCGAGGCCTAACCTGAAGATCGACTCGTGCGGTGTTATTATTTAGCCATGACATCATGGGTGACTGCTGAGATGATATTAATGAAGATGTATGGAAGAAGAAGACATGCTGCGCCGACCACCAGTACATTGGGTAAGAGAAAGATGATTCTAACCATAATGAATAAAATTGAATCAGCTTATAATGTTCCCACTGCTGGGACACACGGCCTACTCTCTAAGAAAGGGAATGTGTTTGTTTGTAATATCAAAATAACAGTTTCTTACTGATTGCATAAATGAAAATATATACGGCACTTATAACAAAATCACATTTTTTTCAATTTTTGCCTGTCTGTTTGTTCCGGCTAATCTGCGGAACGGCTGGACCGATTTTAACGAAACTTTTACTGACAGTTAGCTGATGTTATGAGGAGTAACTTAAATTACTTTTATCTTAAGAAAATAATTAGGGTTCCGTAGAAAAAAAAACCCTTTAAATTGTTAACAAAATCCGATTCAAAAAGAGAAGTAATATTTTTTTTAATAATAATTTCACGCGAACGTCAACAGTTAGTTATTAAACTATAAAATACACCGAACCACAGCCGTTCGCAAAACGTAGTTAAACCATCAATCCGAGTTGAACCGTTTTGAATATTTAACTACACAATTAACCTAATTTCTGTGTATTACTAGGGTTGAGACACGGGTCGTATTATCGCCGCGTTTTGATAAAGTAATTAATGTATAACTAACTACCTCGTTGGTCTAGTGGCTGCTAATGCTACTGCTGTACAAAGAGTCTTGAGTTCGACTCTCCGGTCGGGTTAAGTTCAATTCGTTTTAGGGTTCCGTAGCTCAGTCAGCAAAAACGGAACCCTTACAGGATCGCTTTGTTGTCCGTCTGTTAACTATTTTTCTCAGCACGCGTTCCAAGCGTTATCAAGCTGAAATTAATCTGCAACCCCTTGGAACAGTCCAAAATTTGTTAGACAATATTTATTTATTTATTTTACTATTTATGTACACACAGTAGACAACACAAGAAAATAATACTATAATACATGAGTACAAAGGTACTGCTTATTTCTCAAGAAATTTCTGCCAGCAGACCTGCAAAAGGAGAAATGAAAAAGAAATGTAGACAATAGTGTGTGAGAAAAGGAAGAGAAAAATGTGTTTATGTGCCTTATCTAACTTAGCCTAAAATATTAATTATAAATACACATGAGTAAATATTAATATATACTTATATAAATACATAATGCTAAGATAAATAAAGTAATAAAAATATGTATAAATGTATATAATAAATTATAATTGAGAGGAAAGGTAATGCTCTTTTACTCTGGTTTTGAATATTGTAATGGAGTTCAAATCGCTAGGCGGAAGTGAGTTCCACAACCTTACAGCATGGACGGAGAAGAAGAATTTATTTATTTATGTACAACCAACAAAGCATACACCAAAAATACATGTTAAAGTACTCATATTATTTTTACTTTTTATAGTGTAGCCTTAATTAAAGGCTGCCACGGCATGCATTGAACATAGGAGTAGGAAATGCAGTTACAAAAGAGATTTTACTTATTTAGGTACAAAAATACAATTAATTGTTAATTGTTACATAAATCCGATATCTATACAAATAAATAAAATTGAAGTGTCCAACATCAACTTACCAAATTACCAAAATACCAAAAATGTGTACCAATGTGTACCAAATTTCAACTCAACCGATCCAGTAGTTTCGGAGTAAATCGGCTGTGACAGACGGATAGACACTCAAGTGATCCTGTAAGGGTTCCGTTTTTTCCTTTTGATGTACAGAACCCAAAAAAGGTCGTTTATTTCAATAAATCGATTAAAAACTATAAATTCTATCGACTAATGCCACAACACTTAAATCCTTACGCTTGAGGTTAGGTAAACAGAATACATAATGAGAATCTTACAGCTTATTATATACTATACCTTTTGTTACTATATTAAGACTACTACCTTTTGTCCGCAGCGTCGCTCGCGTTAATTTAGAATTCGAAAATCAATTCGGGTTATACTCTGCTTGTAATAATATAATTCAATCATGATTCGAAGGACACGTGGCGCCATCTATTATCATAAGAACGTTATTGTTGTTTTCCTCGGGAACAGTACTTTTTTTCGGGATGAAAGGTATCTTAGTCCGTTTCTGTACACCTGACAACGTATATGCAAAATTTCAGGATGATCGGTTCAGTGGTTTAGGCTTGAAAAGGTTACAAACAAACTTACTTTCGCATTTATAATATTAATTAATAATTAATAATAGTATGGATAAGTTAGGATTAGGATTCTGAAATACAACTAATTCTTCAGCCGCATCTTTCAAAGATGCTTCGATACGATAGTTTGGAAATGATCCTCGAGAGTGGAAAATTGTCACAGAAAACATGGATAATTTTGCAAGGGATTCACGACTGCCTTATTTGTCTAGTGGTCATAAGCCCTGGCAGCTACGCACGAAGTCTTGGATATGATTCTTAGGTCAGGCAAAATGTAATTGGGATTTTCCTTGCGGAATCTCTCAATAGCAGCCAAAGAGTCTGGATTTGTGTCCGGTTGATGGCAATGGGCTCCCCTATCTGCCTAACCCTTCGGGAATTATAAAAGGTGTAACAAAGCCGCTAAAGAAGTCGAAAGACACTTGTTCTCCTCGTCATTGCGATCATTTTTGTGTTCTAGACCATACCTGGGAACCTTCTAGTTACGGAGATATTGGGGGTCAAAGTTCCAGCTTTTTCACAACTTTTGATGTGACAACGTCTAATAAATCGTTGAACGCCGGCTGCATGCACGAAAAAGGATGACTCATTGTCCCGTTACGTTCATTGTACGCTTGCGCCGCATGCAAGTATGCGATCATTTCATCAATGTTTTGTTATGACGTTGTCACGTTAAACTATCGTCCGTAAACCAACTTTACAGACAACCAGTTTTTTTCTTTAAATACATGTTTATAATTTAAGATTTTTTCTTTAAACACCTTTACAACCCCCGTACTATTCAATCCATCCGACAGCACAATGTTTTGAGTGCGTTACATTGAGTCCTAACGTAAATTTTTTTTTCCCCCCAAAAAAAAAGTCGTTTCCCAGCAATAATTTTTGCGTAAAGTTACTTAGTTTGATGTACAGAATGCGTAACGTAACTGGCGAAATGTGGGTATACTATTAGGTACAATTCTGCTGAACCTGCGAAACAGGCGCGATGTTATGTTTTATTATTAATCAAAGAGGTACAAGAAACAGCTATACAGGGTTATTTGTAAAACACCAGCAAGAGGTTGCTGGTGGAGAGTCATTGTTCATATCAAGAGGTCATTGTACTCATCACTATGAACAACTTTTACTATGGGACCAAACCTGAAATCGCGGAAAAAAAACAGCTGTTCCCTACATTTTGACAAGTTAATCGATCATAAATGTAGGGAACAGCTGTTTTTTTTTGCGAAGAAAGAGAAAACTAGAAACACCGTCGACCCCTACACAGTAAGCTTATCGGTCTCACAATACGAAGAGGACAGAGGGAGGTCAGTGAACTTACTGAGCAGAACATTATCCGTTCTCTTGCATATCAGCCTTACACACACACTACACTTACACACATCACCTACTCATTTCACCTGCACACTTCACAGGACACTTTACTTCACACCTCTTACACTACACTATTTCTAGTTTTCTTTTTTTTTGGAACATAGTTCCTTATCGCGCGTTGCGGGGCTAGACGGAAAAAATTCAGACGAAAAGTGTGTACGACACTTTTACCCGACTGCGCGACGCAAAGGAGGGTAATGTGTTTTTGCTATAGTAAGCTATTGTAAGCCGTGCGGCGTGCGCATGTTATAGAAAGCAAGCCAGATATTTTCGTTCCGTCTTTGGTCTGTGGATGGGTGATCAAGGTTAAGCAACGACTGCCCAGGTCTGCCTGTGGATGGGTGATCCAAGTTAAGCAACGGTTGCCGAGGTGGTGGTGATGGTGGTGGTGGTGGTGGTGGTGGTTTTTTTTTGTGCCAACTTTTTTTTTTACAATTCCTTCACTACTTAATCGAAAGGAACTTCGTTCCATCCGGGTGTCCCTTGACACCTCTCTAGTTTTTACGTTAATCAAGTTTAAATACGTCTGCTTTTTTCCCTTCTGCAATAAATCATATCTTAGAATAAACAATTATTGTATTAAATTTAAACTACATGTAATTCGGGGTGAGAGCCTGGGGATCCGTCACACAGGGTATCCTAATATGGACGCCAGTACAAAGGAACATAATATTATGCATTTTGTTAAAATGTTATTCTTACAATTATTGTACTTATTATAACTATGTGAACCTTTGTGAAGAGAGAAAATAAAGATATAATATTTCTTTATTTATTTTTCTTACACATTATTTACATTTTTAAATATTTTTAGTAACAAAAATTATAAAAAAAACATTTAAAAATATAAATTAAAACATTACATTTAAAAAATATATATATTATTATTATTATCATCCTTAGGACGCTATCTGGGCTCCCCCGTACTTGTGGCACCACATCATCAACATCTGCCTGCCTTTTCCCAACTATGTTGGGGTCGGTTTCCATTCTAACCTGATGCAGCTGAATAGACCAGTATTTTACATGGAGCGACTGCCTATCTGACCTCCACAACCCAGCGATATTCGAAACATAATAACTTAAACAATAACGTGCCCTACAGCGCTGTTATGTTCATGTGTGTTACCAAGCACAATCTTACAGCCAGTGGTAGCCTGTGGTATGGTTACTGAAGATATGCTTTATTGTTACGCGGGTGACAATATATGTTATGACATCAAAAAAATGCAGAAATCATCCGGTCAACACACAGTTTTTGTGTTAAACCACTTCGAATGTCATCAATAAATCATCGCTCTTGAATTTTCTCGAGTCAATTCCATTTTCTCAACGACTAAACAAGTTTGACAAAACCTTGTGACAAGACCGAGAATCTTTTTTTAAATAAATAAATGGTATTCGATTTTTAAAACCAAGGAGTTTTCAATTAAAAAGATTTTAATATGACAGGAACAGTGGAAATATTCCATTCCCGATACTTTTAGTGCAGCCTAGGTATTCGCAAGTATTATATTATTCACAACAGCGCCTAACATAGTTTGATTTCAGCTGTGCCTAAGGCTAAGAAAACGCCTTGATGTGTAAACAGAGTTCACCCATCCGTCCTCAAATTGCTTAACGTCATCAATTGATCTGTGCTGTGACCTAAAATCAGGAAGCGATCTTGTGTACGGATTGGCAATTTCTAGCATTAAAATATATCAATGAAACCATTTATAGACTTGAATTTCAAGTTTTCGATCAGTACAATATCACGCTTATAACCCCCGTTGAGTTAGGCAGCGGTGTACGTCATCCAATAACAATTTCCCTGGGAATGAACCCAAGACCTGATACTCAGTAGCCGCGTTTACGACCAATTAAACCGATGAGATGGATTTCTAAGCATTATAATAATAATATCTTGGGACAACCAACACACCGCCATCTGATCCCAAACTAGGCAGAGCAACCAGGCAACCAGGCAACTGATAAACAAACTTATATATTTCTAAATACATACATTTATTATAAATAAATTACACACCCAGATACAGGTGTGGGAATTGAACCCACGACCTCTGTCCTAGCAGTCAGGGTCACTAACCATTAGACCAACAGGCCAATCAGCATTAATTTCAATGTTACCATTGCTTGCCAGTTGTATTGTCGAGGATTCGATTATGGTCAGAATGTTGAAGGTCAACCCGTTTTCAGAGTAGTGGTGATGAAATGGTTTTTTCGCCTTCACACAATAACGGAGCAAAGAATCGACTTGATTTCTATCTCAACAGTTAAAGATTACTTACCCTTCGGAGGTGAAGACATCGGTCCACTCGGGATGACCATTGTAGGCAGAGAAGGGTTTTTCTGAAACAATAGAACATCAATTTAAACTCAAACTCAAAGCATTTATTTCAATTAGACCATTACGGCACTTTTGAATGTCAAAAAAAAAACAAAAAGAAGCGAACAGTTCCAGTCACAAGGCATAATAACTTGAAAAAGTACGTTGTAAACTCCAGTAATAGTAGATATAGCAGTGATATCCTAGTGGTGTGACCGTCTGACTGCTAAGTCATAGGTCTCGAGTTCGAACCCAAGACACGCACCTCTGATTTTTCGGATTCATGTGCGTATTGTATACTTATCACTTGTTTCGGTGAAGGAAAACGTCGTGAGGAAACCAGCATGCCTATGTGATATTTCTTGACGGCATGTAAAGCCAAGTCAGAGGCCCATGAGTGGCCTAAATAATCTGACACCAGGTTAGGCACTAACCACACGTTAAAGAAGAATTAAAACTCCTGTAAGTTTTCGGAGGATATTAAACCACAGTGCTTTTATATGTCCACAGTAAAATACTTATTTTTATCAGCGAATGTTATAAAAGGCGCTAACAATATATTTGGAGTCCAAGTCTGATAATGAAATTGACTCTCAGTATGACCCAACTATCTAAGCTCAATCATATTCAACATTTTTTTTAACTTTTAAGAGATTTTCAAGGTTGAGCCGCGCTTGCCAAGGTCGGTCCGCGGATTGGTGACCATCCATTACATACAGAGTGTCCTCCGTGCCCCGGAAAGCACGTTAAGCCGTTGGTCCCGGCTGTCATTTGTAGATCTTTGACAGACGTGACTAGTAGTCAGTGACCCGAAAGTCTGACAACCAGTCCTACCAAGGAGTATCGTATTACCCAGTTCTAACTGGATTGTGGAGGTCAAATAGGCAGCCGCTCCATGTAAAATACTGGCATTCAGCTGCATCCGGTTAGACTGAAAGCCGACCCCACCTTAGTTGGGAAAAGGCTAGGCAGATGATGATGAAATATCTTTGTCTCTCAAAAATCAATAACCCGTTATACACGTAGCTCATACAAATATAAAAATCAAGTCAAAAGATAAAACAAAAACAAATCTTTTAAAAACAACAAGGCTATTTAAATATCAGAAAAATGTATTATCAAAGAAAAATACCATTCATTTTGTTATCAGAAGTGGGATTACTGTATAAATATCACTTTGTTATTACAACGTACCGAAGTTATTTCTAACCCAAGGGATGTAAGTATATGTATTGTAAAGGTATTGTTTAAAAAAATATTGGTAGCAGGTGGATTTGGTTCAGCAAATAATTTTGGTTCTTTGTAAAATTATTAATCGGTAGTACATACGAGTACATAGAGAATTGCTGAATTATTAAAAGTATGGAAGGAGAAGACATGCTGTGCCGACCCCAAATAAATTGGGATAAGGGTAGAGAACGATGGTACTGATGGTAACATAGAGGATTAGAGTGTAGCGGCAATACAAAAGTACTACAGCAACATAGGACACAAAAATTAATACAGCGCCATCTATGACACGAATGAGGAACTAACATAAAAATTTTAAATCTCGCTATCAAAGTTATCCGCGACTTAAGAAAGAAAGAAAACTCATTTATTTGGCACATGCCACAAATGCACACAACATAAAATAAAAAAAAATAAAAAAAAAACTTAAATCTCCACAAAAAAAACTTAAATCTAAACTGGAAAAAAAAAGCGGAAACGTTGTGTGTCTCACGGCTGCGTCAAATAGACCCAGTTCAGCAAACTGCCGAGGAGCTAGTGCCCGACGCTGGTTTTCAACTGGACCTGACTATGTGACGGACATAAAACAGTTAAGACTATAGAAGAACCCGACAACAACAGTCGGGCAGTAGCCCACCAGACATAACACCCGTCTGGTCGGAGGATCCTCCCTCTACGATGGGGGATGAAGAACTTTACACCCTGTTCTTCATACCCTTAACAGAGAATCGTCTGGACATGTGATGAGGAGGAATGAATGTGACTAATATCGTCATATTGCCTGTCTTTTCCCAACTATGTTGGGGTTGGCTTCCAGTCGAACCAGATGCAGCTGTTTACTAGTATTTTACATGGAGTGATTGCCTATATTTATTTATTTATTTTTGATTGGCCTGTTGGTCTAGTGGTTAGTGACCCTGACTGCTAGGACGGAGGTCGTGGGTTCGATTCCCACATAGGACAAATCTTTGTGCGATGAGTACGATTATTTGTTCTGTATCTGGGTGTGTAATTTATCTATAATATGTATGTATTAAGAAATATATAAGTATGTTTATCAGTTGTCTGGTTGCCATAGTACAAGCTCTGCCTAGTTTGGGATCAGATGGCGGTGTGTTGGTTGTCCCAAGATATTATTATTATTTATTTATTTATTCATGAACACATACATTTGTTTTAACAGGTATGACCCAAGCTAACATAAGTAGTCATGCATTGCTAATTGTCCAATCTCAAGTAACGGGCCTGGGTAAAAACACAAGTTACACAGTGGACAACATACTAAGTGTTACCCTCTGGAATTCCGCCAAAGAGCGAGAAAATATGTACAAACGCCGAGAGACACTATTGAGTATTCTTACTGCACGAATCAATGGTCCTACACTATTGCAGTTACTAGATAACATGATACCTCATGCTACAGTTTGTCCAACTACGGGCTTCCGACCACCCATGACGACCGATACCTTAACGAGCCTCTCCCGGGCATTCTACACACAATAACAACAAGGCAACAATAACAGAGACAACATTTCCACATCTAAGAAACAGATATCATACCATTTGGTAGAAAGACACATAAATTATCTTCACGCCTGTAATCCCCGAAGAGTTAGGCAGAGGTGTAGTTACACCTCAAACTTAAAACATTTACTTCAAATAGACCCGTGTGAGGCACTTTTGCGTAGACAAAAATGAGCGACCTACAGTCCAGCCACAGGCATAATAACTGTGAATGGACTGTAGTTGCCTATTGCAACGTCGATCTCATGGAGAAGAATGGGCAAGAAACTCCATGGACTTTCTTTTCAAATCAAGTTAGTTATTGCATAGTCCTGGGTACAATATTGTTGCACAATGTAACCATAATAGAAAGCCTACATGTTACATAAATTTACAAAAAATGAAATAATGCTTCTAATTGATATAAAACAATGGTAATCAAAGTAATTAATTAAATATTTAAAAAAAACCGGCCAAGTGCGAGTCGGACTCGCGCACGAAGTGTTCCGTACCATTATCTATAAAAACGGCAAAAAAAATCATATCTGTTGTATGGGAGCCCCCCTCAATATTTTTTTTTTTAATTTTTAGTATTTGTTGTTATAGCGGCAATAGTAATACATCATTTGTGAAAATTTCAGCTTTCTAGCTATCACGGTTTATGAGATACAGCCTGGAGACAGACAAACAGACAGACAGACAGCGAAGTCTTAGTAATAGAGTCCCGTTTTACCCTTTGGGTACGGAACCCTAAAAAGCTAGAGGGGGAACATCTTTTCCAAACATTAAAATGTTAGTTCGTGAGCCCGGTGGCTGTGGAGCAGGACCAGCATTGAGCCAAGCATTTTTATCAACGATTATTTGAATGTGTGTATCTCAATTTTTTTTTATTGTTTATTTGAGCCAAGCATTTTTATCAGCGACATTGTCTTGCAACTTATAATATGCTCGTTTACGTAGTGTGCGTTTTATGCATGTTTTAAATTTCTTCTCATTATGTTGTAGAATGTCAAGTGGTATTTTATTGTAACATTATACACAGTACCCCATAGAAGAATTGCGTACTTTTGACAATCTGAAACGTGGCTGATCTAATTTGTCCTTATTTCTAGTATTAACATTATGCCTGTCGCTTATTTTACGTAACGTAACATTATGTTTGATTAATAAACCAGGCTGTCATCCATCGCCGTCGGCAAACGTTAAATTCTTAACCTTGGAGATCGAACCTGGGGGCTGTAATAATTTAGCCACGAGCCTGGCTGTATCCTCGTCATTCTATAATATGACGTCATACTTATAATATAAAGCATATAATAGCATATCTTATATATAGAACCGGGCTTCAAGAGCAAGTAACCCTAAGGCAGTACAGTGCCTAATTAGTGTTGTAGATGGGCAACGCAAGGTACGGGGTTTGAGTCCAATGTTGTACGATATTTGGGGAATGTCAGATGGCATAAAAAAGAAGGGTAAGTATTACAAAAACAAACGTGAAGTTGCAAGGTTTTCTCGTCGTTATTGTTTGTGTTTCGTTCTTTGCTTATTAAAACTATTTATTTTATTTATTTTTGTACTTGGAGGACTAATGAAAACAAACGAAAAGGAAACCACAGTCACGAGAAAGCCAATTGCAAATCCTCACGTATAGACTTATAATAAAAAGTTATGGCGTGAGCACATAAGAGGAGGAGCTCGTGGCTAAATAATAATAGCCACTTGGATCTTCAGGTTAAGCCGCGCTTGTCCAGGTTGTTTTATGCATGGGTCCCATCACATACCGCTTTTCCTCCGTGCCTCGGAAAGCACGTTAAGCCGTTGGTCCCGGCTGTCATTTTTAGATCTTTGACAGTCATTACAGGTAGTCAGTGACCCGTAAGTCTGACAACCAGTCTTACCAAGGGGTATCGTATTACCCAGTATTATCTGGGTTGTGACGTTCAGGCAGAAATTTCATGTTAAATACTGGTCTTCAGCAGCATCCGGTTAGACTGGAAGCCGACCCCAACATAGTTTGAAACGATTACTTGAGTAAAAGTAATAGGTACATAAGATACGATTTTCATTCTGTGGATTTGAAATTGGAGCTCATGGCTAAATAAGAACAGCCGCTCGGGTCGATCTTTAGGTTAAGCCGTGCTTACCTAGGTTGGTCCGTGTCTAGTAGGTACGTTAAATTGATTATAGACCAGGGTGATTATAGTAGACTGTCTCGTTGTCTAAAGGACGCTAAAACAACTGCAGAAGTAGTCCCAGGGTCAATATACAGTAGGTCAGTTTCTAGAAATATTTCTCAATCAAGAATTCCTCAGTAGCAGCCACGGAGTCTGGAGTTGTGTCCAGTTAATGGGAATAGACTCGTCCCCTTTAATATCCATTTGTTTGTGACGTATATATCTGACATCTGTCATATTTGTGGCTCACTTCACGCGCGATTACGGCGCGTATTTTTAAAACGTTTTTTCTCTTAAACTACGATAGGTGGCTCTCCACAAGTTTGTTGTTGGAATCGTTAACACTGTTTGGGTACTCCTCTGCCTAACCATTCAGATCACAGGCGTAATATTACCATGCTATGAAAAAACTAGGATCTTGCAGATAGAAACGTTTTTTGTCTCAATAAGTATTCTTCTTTTTCTTTATCGTGTGGTTAGTGCCTAACCTGGTGTCAGAGTTTTTATGCCGCCCATGGGCCTCTGACTTGGTTTTACATGCCGTCGAGAAATATCTCTCAGGCATGCTGGTTTCCTCACGATGTTTTCCTTCACCGAAGCAAGTGATAATTATACAATACACACATGAATCCGAGAAATCAGAGGTGCGTGTCTTGGGTTCGAACTCGAGACCAATGACTTGGCAGTCCGACGGTCACACCACTAGAATATTACTGCTTCATTGATTAATGTTCTTTATTTATTTCTTAGTATTAATTATCCCGTATCGCAAGCCAAGACACAATGGAAACACGCATCGCCCAAAGGCTACACGTCTTACAAGACTGTTGGAAAGCTAAAGTTGATCTCGAATCTAAACATAATGGTTTTCTTATTAAAAATTAGTTACATTTATCTAATAAAGTTGTTTTGGAACGCTGCTGTTAAATGGCTAATTGACAATTAAGATTTAAACTAACAAACACCCTGGGTTTCGTGGTTAAACAAAATATCAGTTCATGTCCTCATCTGCCTAGCCTTTTCCCAACTATGTTGGGGTCGGCTTCCAGTCTAACCGGATGCAGCTGAATACCAGTATTTTACATGGAGCGACTGCCTATCTGACATCTACAACCCAGTTAGCACTAGGTAATACGATACCCCTTGGTAAGACTGGTTGTCAGACTTTCGGGTAACTGACTACCTGTAATGACTGTCAAAGATCTACAAATTACAGCCGGGACCAACGGCTTAACGTGCTTTCCGAGACACGGAGGAAACTCGGTATGTAATGGGTGGTCACCCATCCACGGACCAACCTAGGTAAGCACGGCTTAACCTAAAGATCGACCCGAGCGGCTGTTCTTATTAGCCACGAGCTCCTCACATGAAGTTAATTGAGATCATGTAATCCTACTTAAATTTTAAGTTCCAAAAATATTCTCAAGTAAGTGAAATCCTTGTACTAATTTCTTATTGAGAAACTAACTGTTGCCCACGACTTTCGCTCGGGTTAAATTATTAAAAAAATATATTACATCCCTTTTTGAATCGGATTTATTTTTTGCACGGATCCCTAATTATTTTTCATTTTCAGTACATCATTCTGAACCCCCCCCCTCACATAGAAATCTTTCATAGGTTATTAAAAACCGGCCAAGTGCGAGTCGGACTCGCGCACGAAGGGTTCCGTACCATTATCTATAAAAACGGCAAAAAAATCATATCTGTTGTATGGGAGCCCCCCTTAATATATATTTTTTTTAAATTTTTAGTATTTGTTGTTATAGCGGCAATAGTAATACATCATTTGTGAAAATTTCAGCTTTCTAGCTATCACGGTTTATGAGATACAGCCTGGAGACAGACAGACAGACAGACAGACAGCGAAGTCTTAGTAATAGGGTCCCGTTTTACCCTTTGGGTACGGAACCCTAAAAATGCTTTGAGTTTGGTTGGTTTGGTTGGTTTGGTGGTTGGGGTTACTATGACGTCTTGAAGCAGGAGTAATTCCAGTGTGTGAAAGAGACAGAGCTATACATGTCGTCTAGCGCCATCTCTTTCACACACTAGAATGACTCCTGCTTTGAGACGTCATAGTAGGCCACCTGGTTGTTATTTGTAGATCCTTGACAGTTGTTACAAGTCAGAAGCCTAAAAGTTTCACAAATAGTCTTAGCAGGCGGACATCTTTGATATTTAGATCTTCCGAGGAAGTTAGATGTAACAGTATACATAAATTATCTTTATAGTAGCTCTATAATTAGGTAGAAAGACTAGCTGTGCCCCTCGACCGTCGCCGTCGTCCGCGTGAATTTATTATTGAAATCGTATTTTGTTAAAAATTTCAAGTGTTTAATTTTTTTGCACGCAATCCTTTTTCGGAAATAAAAGAAGCCTAGTTACTCCTTTTAACATCAGCTATCTGCCAGTAAAAGTCCCGTCGTTTTAGAGATTAGCCGAAACAAACGGACAGAGACAGATGCACTAAAAGAAAAATAAAATGTATTTATTTATAGGTGCCGTATACATATACCTTTCATATTATGCATTCAGTAAAAACCTGTTATTTTGATATTACAAACAGACACTTCAATTTTATTTATTTGTATAGATATACGATAAACCACTTATTGTTTCACTAGCTTTTGCCCGCGGCTTCGCTCGCTTTAATTTAGAATTTGTCAGTCAATTCATTATACTCTGCTTGTAACAATATAATTCAATCATGATTCGAAAGACACGTGGCGCCATCTATTATCATAATAACGTTATTGTTGTTTTCCTCGGGAACAGTATTCTTTTTCGCTATGAAAGGTACCTTATGTCCGTTTCTGTACACCTGACAACGTATATGCAACATTTTAGGATGATCGGTTCAGTGGTTTAGGCGTGAAAAGGTAACAAATAAACTTACTTTCGCATTTATAATATTAGTTAGGATGTGGCAAAAATAATATTATAGTTTGGTAATTTAACCTTTCAATTTTAAGAATAAAATAATTGCTTGACTTGTTTAGATCAAATTATATAAAACCATTCTAGGTAAATGTATAATTCGAATAACTACGTACCTATCTACGTCTGGCTACTATGTAAAGTTCAAAGTAAGCGTTCACAATTTTTTTTTTTATTTTGAAGTAAATCGGCACACGTGATGGTAAATGGTCATCCCAACTAATCAGCGTCATCTGCCTAACCCAGTCCAACTGGATGCAGCTTAATACCAGTATTTTACATAGAGCGACTGCCTATCTGACCTCCACAACCCAATTAGTACTGGACTGGTACTGTAACGACTGTCAAAGATCATATAAATGACAGCCGGGACCAATGCGGCAACGGTTTAACGTGCTTTCCGAGCCACGGAGGCAACTCGTTACCCATCCACGGACTAACCTAGGTAAACTCTTAACCTAAAGATCGAACCGATCGGGTGTTATTAGTTACGAGCTCCTTGAGAACGTATAACCGTATTTTTTTTTTTGGGTGAGAAATCATGAAATGACTCCTCCCGCTCTGGACGGAGCGGAAGGGAGTGTCAGACTTTTACTGACTAAAACCCATCCATGTTCTTTTGCCCGTTGTGTTCCAGGGCCGCGGTATCTCTTTCGAACAGTCCCGCAGCCCTGGCAGGCATCGGCCCTTGCGGACCCCCCCTGTTTGCTGACATCTTTTTGAGGCGCGTGTGGAACACGAACGCGCCGTCGACACGGCTTGTTGTCATAAGACGGATGGACGGCGAGCTAGCCCACTCACCGTCCACAGGCCCGCGGAACGTATAACCCTAAGGGCCTATTTCACGATGTCCGAATAGCCTCTACTTACTGAATAAATTAAGGAATGGAATAGAATGTGTATGAAATTATCTGCCAAGTAAGTTAACGGGAATCTAATCGTAGGTTATTAAACAGGGGGTCTAAAATGGCCGCTTTAGCAGAATCATAATAGGATATTAACATGAATTACGTTTAAATTCGTAAAATGGTCACAAGGTGGACAATTCATAATAGTAGGTACCTACGCCTATGACCATTTTAAGAATTTAAACGTAATTCATTTATTATTATCCTATCATGATTCTCCTAAAGCGGCCATTTTAGACCCCCAGGCCTCAATCTATACTAAGAATATTATAAAGAGGTAAGGTTAATTGAAAGGCTAGTAGGTAAATAAAACTAATATGGCGATGCAGGATTTTAGTTCTCATTTCACAACATAGATGTCGCTGGTTATCTTTTAGTCAATTTGGTTATGTTCGCTACCAAAGATATTTAAAACAGTTATAGAGCGCACATTGGGAATATTGTCATTCAATAATTTTTATCCTGAACTTTTTCGATTTTGACACATGAGTGCTACCTGACTAGCGGGCGTGTGACACTAGACAGTGCAACTTGTTACTAAGTGGTAACAAGTTTTAGATTACGATTTACTTCGTCTTGTCCCGTCTATGGCTCATCAATATTTGAATGTACAAATATTGTGTATTTGTGTTTTGTTTGTGTGTTGTGTGTGTATTTGTATGTACTTAAAAGAACCTCTAAATAACTGTAACTTATATTGTATCTGTGTATCTTTTGTTGGAGATTCAAATAGATAAATAAATAAATGTCTTTGTTCGCTACAAATATAACTGATGAAACGTGGGTCACTTTTGTCTACCCCTTCAGGGACTCCAGACAGGAAGATAAATTACTACCAACTATCAAAGTAGTTTGGAAACCACATCAGAGTCCACTCGGGAACAAACTTGGGTCATTCTATACGATTCCTGACCATTTAACTGTTCGCTGTTGGGTAAATGGAGAAAATTTCTGAAAATTACCTTTTAAAGGGTATAACGAGTGGTAACCATACTACTGCGTAATTAAAATAATGTAATTGTAGGAAGAGGTCGTGGCTAAATAATAGCAGCCGCTCGGGTCGATCTTCAGGTTAAGCCGCACTTGCCTAGGTTGGTCTGTTGATGGGTGACCACCCATTACATACCGGGTTTCCTCCGTGCCTCGGAAAGCACGTTAAGCCATTGGTCCCGGCTGTCCTTTGTAGATCTTTGACAGTCGTTAAGGTCAGTGGTTCGAAAGTCTGACAAACAGTCTTTCCAAAGGGTATCGTGTTACCCAGTACTAGCTGGGTTGTGGAGGTCAGATAGGCAGTCGCTCCATGTAAAATACTGGTATTCAGCTGCATCCGGCTAGACTGGAAGCCGACCCCAGCTTCGTTAAAAGTCTTGTTACGCTCTTTTATAATATTTTCATAATTTTAAGAATTTATTCATATCTATGGATGATACATATTGTGCTTGTTGCAATTTAACTAAAATGTTACAGGTTAATTGTATTTTAATTACTTATTTCAAGGTACATAATTAAATTATTTACAAAGTACAAAACTATAATAGGAATAAATATGTACTAGTAGAAAAGGGTTACAGGGCGTCCAAAAATTCGTTCGCATCGCTGTCAAAAGGAAAAGTGCCCAGAAGGCTGGCAGCATTACCACGTTGGATGGCAATGCTGATTCTTTGGCCAAAAAATAGGCCCGCCCTCTGGTCACGTGAAGAGTCGACCAACCGCTTGGTGATTTCCCGAAATACTAGGTCGGCACTCGGACCCCATGGCCCTAGTGTTTCAACCCCAAACGGCTCAAACACATAGCTACCAATTAAATTATTGTATTTACGCCGTTTGAGGTGTTCAGCACCTGCAGCAGCCGCTCCAGCGCAGCCCAATGTATTGTATTTTCGATTCAAAAATCGACGTATTTATTATTACGATACGTTTACAACGTTCGCTTGTAGGTACTTAAAGCCTCAAAATTGGGCAACGAGTTTAGCGCCTTCAATAGCGTCCATTAGCTCCTGCATAGAGCGAACACGACACGCAGGACTTGTATTAAGAGCGTTCATCCAAAAAGTTGGCAACCTCGCATTTAGCTGTCAAATATTTACCTGTTTAAATTAATTTGGCAATAAGTATTACTGTATGGAAATAAGAAATATGGCTAACTAGTGAGCTGGAATATTAATAACGATTTGCAATTAAAACACTGAATTTGATGTTGTAACCGTTTTAGGTGTAAAAAGGCATTTGGAAAGTTTCTAAATACTTTTTTAACGTCTAAAACTAAATATTCGGTGTTACAATATTAGTTCACTAGTTAGCCATATTTCTTATTTCCATACAGTAATATTGCCAAATTAATCAAAACAGCGAAATATGACGCGAGCCACTGACCTGTAACGACTATTAAAGATCTACAAATGACAGCCGGGACCAACAGCTTAACGTGCTTTCCGAGGCACGGAGGAAACTTGGTATGTTAAGGGTCACCCATCCACAGAACATCCTATCAAGCGCGGCTTAACCTAAAGACCTATCTGAGCGACTGTTATTTTTTAAACACGAGCACCGCCTAGCCAACCTATTATGAAATGTCGGTGAAGTTACTGTGGTATCTACACCTCTGACGAATCTTTTACGTAATCTGAATTAGTGAAAGCTTTGGTATATTATCATAAGTTTATACCAAAAAACCCTAAGAATCTCAAAGAGATCCCACTCGTCTTGCTGTCACAAGATGCAGGAACACTTTTTTTCAAAATAAGTGCTATAGCATGTCAGTCTAAGTCTACCACAAAATACTACATTTAATTATAAAAAAAAAAACAACTTATAAGATGGCTGTATATCAATGTATTTTACACAATAAGTGAGGTTTTAGCTCTTAAGCCCAACTGTAAGTACCTAATGGTCTATATTTCACGCCAAAAGGCCCTAAAATCTACCTTCAAAGTATAGTATTTATTTTAACAAGATCTTATTAATGGCTTCCCATGAAATCCACCAAAAACTGTATGACCTAGCTTGACTACAAATAAGTGGTAACAGGTAACAAGTACAATTTACAATGTTTAGTTCAGGATTATGGTTAGTACTCTAATCAATGAGGACGGGATGATTTATTTTACGCTATGCAGTTAATAAAATCTGGGAATTTTAAAACAGCGCCATCTATTGCCATTTGCCGTTAACCGCCAAGGCAACTTGCTCTCCTCATTCAGATTCAACCAACGTCAAAGTTAGTCAGCTTGCCTTTTTAGTAGTATAACGTTCTCAAAAGAGATGGCGCTACTGAAACCAAAATTGTGCTTGATTTTCTTTTTTGATAATCTCTTTTTATAAAATTAATATCGTATTGCAATTCGACGACATTATTTACTTATATAACACTTGATAAAAAGGTTAGGAAATGTTAAACTGTTGTAGAAATGATCAAAATATTACGTAAGCATTTTTGAAATTCAGCTTCTAAAACATTTTAATCAAGAGAACAAATAAATGTTAGGCGTTGGCTTAGAGGCTGGCCCGCAATGGAAAAGGACAGGCAGGGCCTTGGTCCAGCAGTGGGACATTACAGGCTAAAATATAAATAGATAGGTACAGATGCCAGCAAATCAAGCTACTACAATCTGTCAAATTTCTTTAATAGATTATCAACTTTATCTCTGAAGCATTAGTTTCAAGTTTGGTTGGGAAAATCTGACAGTTTCGGGTAGGTTGACCTGCTGGTGTACATTTTATGTCGTTTCATGATTATCAGAGTGGTGCTACATACAAAATACTAGTTAGTTTCTTTCTGTGATTTTGAATTGATGTGCAAACTCAAAGCATTTATTTCAATTAGACCATTACGGCACTTTTTGCGAGTCGGACTCGCGCACGAAGGGTTCCGTACCATTATCTATAAAAACGGCAAAAAAATCATATCTGTTGTATGGGAGCCCCCCTTAATATATTTTTTTTAATTTTTAGTATTTGTTGCTATAGCGGCAATAGTAATACATCATTTGTGAAAATTTCAGCTTTCTAGCAATCACGGTTTATGAGATACAGCCTGGAGACAGACAGACAGACAGACAGCGAAGTCTTAGTAGGTAATAGGGTCCCGTTTTACCCTTTGGGCACGGAACCCTAAAAAACGAAGCTACAGTCACAGTCACAAGGCATAATAACTTGAGTACTGTACTTGCACATTCCAAAGCGTAGATCTCTATGGAGAAGAATGGGCTGAAACTCACACTTTTTTAAACCAAAGTATTGTTACAAAATCTAGATATAGAAATACAGAACGATCTAGAAAGACTAAACCAACAATTTAAAAATAAAGTAATTAAAATAAACCGTGGCAGCTTAGAGATGACCAGTCCCAACTGACAGCGCCCGTTCACGAACATGATGGATCAGCGCCATTCAATTCAACCTATTTAAGTCGCGAGTTAATAGGCTTCTTTTGGGTTAGCTCGTTCCATCGTCGACCTCATCTGTGTCCTGAGGACTAGATTGAGGTCAAGAGTAGGCCCATCAAACATAAAAAAAACCATATTGACGGGAACTAAATGACCCGACACACACGCCACCATCGCGAGACATTTTAGTGAGCATGACATTCTCTCAGCCACCAGGACACATTCAAGTCACACTTAATTCCCGAAAATCACAACAGAATATTATCTTATGTTAGTATGAATGAATGACAACTTTTTATCTTATTTTACTAATTCTTCTTTATTTTATGTCTTTTTTATTCTTCTCATATAATTAGTTAGTTAAATTATAGCGATGCTGTTTTATTCTTGAATTTTATATTTTGTAAACCAAATATACTCTTAAGTTTAGGGAGTTTAATTGCGTAGTTGTTTATTTTAGTTGTATTTCATTTCTAGAGCCACTCGGTTTCAATTTTATACTCTTTTGTGTTATCAACTTATCACTTTCTTTGTGAATGCTGGTTAACCTGTAATTGGCGACTGTGTAAGTCCAACATTTTGTACACACAAGCTGTTGGTAAACCTTTATTAATAAATAAATAAATAAATTCGAGTCAATGAAAGATAGCAAAATGTAAATGGTAGCTTTACAGTACGTACTACCTACTTACACATTTGCCACCTGCTACTCTACTTACCTCATAACTTGTCGTCGTAACAATACGAGTAATGGCTATATAAAGATTTCAAATCAGTATTTATAGTTCGATAAGAAATGTTGACAAACGTACTACAACAACTTTAGAAATCGATTCTAGCTTAAGTAAGGAAGTTTTGGTGAATGTACACGGATCAAGAAATTGAAAGACATTTTTCGAAATATCATTTCGATATTTAGCGATTTCACGGTAAGTTTGTGTTTGTTTAAGACTTACTTGATCAACAAAGCCTATTATACCATTAATGATTATTTAAATGATAAATGAAATTATTTTTTTAAGTAATGTTATAGTAGTAAAATTATATAATTAATGAATTACATACCTACTCTAATAATAATATTTGCTATAGTTGAATATGTAACGATTAATGTAAGATTTATTATTTTTATTGTAACAGATATTTTCACACCTGTTAAGGAGGGATATGGCGTAAAGAACTTCTGTTGTATGTATCACCTCATGTACCTACCCATATTCAAGCAAATAAATTATTTGATTTTCACTTAGAAGTACTTAGACAACATTGAAATAACTATCTCCTTTCTTACATTACAGGTTATTCACCATTCAATTCAACCAACCGAACTATGCAATAGCGATAGACAACATGTGGAACCAATACTGGATCCCCTTCCTCATACCAACGCTGATAACAAAATCTAACGGCGATAACAACACGCTGGACAGTGATACTGTCTTCATCAGATCAGGCGGACATGCTGATGTGGAATATCCACGACAAACCACTACGACTACAACTAAACCACGTATTCTTTTTTTAATCATTACGAGAGTTTATTTAAAAGATAATTAAATTATTTATAAGCCACAAAACTGTAATAGTTAAATATGTACAAGTAGAAAAGGGTTAAAGGCCGTCCAAAAATTTGTCCGCATCGCTGTCAACAGGAAAAGTGCCCAGAAGGCTGGCAGCATTGCCACGTTGGATGGCAATGCTGATGACCAAAAAATAGGCCCGCCCTCTGGTCACGTGAAGAGTCGACCAACCGCTTGGCGATTTCCCGAAATACTAGGTGGGCACTCGGACCCCATGGCCCTAGTGTTTCAACCCCAAACGGCTCAAACACATAACTACCAATTAAATTATTGTATTTGCGCCGTTTGAGGTTTTCAGCAACTGCAGCAGCCGCCCCAGCGCAGCCCACTGTGCTAGGAAGATGGGATGGCGCAAGGGTGTCAACGCAAGTTGCGTCCCACACCAAAGGCCTACCCAACTTCCATGGCATTATGGTCATACCATCTTGTCTCTTCCCATCGACGCGTGCCAAGCCATTGGGTTCTAAGACAGCTGGCACTCCGTCGGTGGCAGTATTTTATTATTTTTTTAATAACTTTTGCTCGACATCCGCCTCCGCTTCGCTCGCGTTAAGGCGCCTTTCCACCAGATATGTGCTATGTACGCGATGCTGCGAGAATGTAAAACCTAAACTACAAAACTATATGACCGTTTCCACTGATGTTCAGCTTTGTGCAATGAAAATGCGCCACAGTAAGGTAGCTGTACAAGGAAGATGCGCAGTTCTAGGCCACGTATCTACAGTCCCTACTCTAAAAACGTCGCCGTCGCTTAGCTCGAACTCGTCGTCTCGTCGATAGCACGCATCCACAGCATGCATCCTTTTTTTTTTTTTTTTTTTTGGGGGGTGAGAAATCATCAAATGACTCCTCCCGCTCTGGGCGGAGCGGAAGGGAGTGTCAGACTCTTACTGACTAAAAAACACCCATGTTCCTTCATTGGCCCTTTATGTTCCAGGGCCGCGGTATCTCTTTCGAACAGTCCCGCAGCCCTGGCAGGCATCGGCCCTTGCGGGCCCCTCCCGTTTGCTGACATCTCTTTGAGGCGCGCGTGGAACACGAACGCGCCGTCGACACGGCCTGCCCGTCGTCATACGACGGATGGACGGCGAGCTAGCCCATTACTCGCCGTCCACAGGCCCGCGCCTACGGTGACCGAGAGCCATCACGGCGTGACAGCATGCATCCTTCCATACAAAAACCGTAGCTTAGTTCAATCAGTTTCCACCAGTGGATATCAGACGCATCTATAGCAACGTTGCATGGCACATCTCTGGTGGATAAGCAGCCTTATGTTCGGAAATTATCCCATGAGAATGGTTTATATACTATATATATATAAAAAATCTGTCCCATCTGAAACTGCATATAGGTATATCAATGACAATACCAAATAAAATAAGAAACATAAAATATACCTACATGAAAGTAAACATAATTATAATGAATTTTAAAATGCACAATTTTTGTGCCAATAAACTTTTAAAACGTGACAACACCATCTTCAGCATTAGTATGTTCGATTGTCAATTGTTTGTCTATGATGTCTATTCCCGAAAAGCGATCGGAGTGTTGCCGCCCGCGACCCTGTGTTGCCATCTAAGTTTTCTCATTTTATTTTTATCGGGGTACATTTTTTTTATTTGTAATCCAAAAAGGCTTACATAAATAGAATCTAATTTCGAGACCTAATAATACCCTCTCGGACGGGGTTTTGTAACATATATAGGTATTAAAGACTATGGGGATAATTTAGCTTCTCAATAGTAGAAGAATTTTTGAAATCAGAATAGTAGTTCCGAACTTTTTTGTACACAATGTTGTCTTTGTATGATCCCTTGCTAGACCATAGATTACTTTTTGATGAAGGGTGAATGGAATTAAAAAAGGGTAAATTATTAAAACACTACTGTATTGTTCCAAAGGTAGTTAAAGTAAAATGAGCTAAATGAACTGAGGGTGTGGAAATGAAGTGAGTGACGCGGCCCTTGTTGGCTGTAACGAGAACGCGTGACTGACTTGATAGCTAAACGCGAACTGAACTTATGATGAGTTGAAATGAATGTGAC
Source organism: Eurois occulta (assembly GCA_950022335.1). NCBI lineage: Eukaryota > Metazoa > Arthropoda > Insecta > Lepidoptera > Noctuidae > Eurois > Eurois occulta. The sequence continues at coordinate 10,397,393 of OX465504.1, read as the reverse complement.
GTACTGCTGAATTGCAGTATGTGCGATTTCACAGTTCAGGCCTATTTGACCCAAAGGATGAACAGTAGAGAATGCCGTGTGGCATTAAGTCCGCCTATGGATCTTGAATAAGAAGTTTACATAAATAAATGATAAAACTGCTTGATAGATTTTCAGAATACCCGTAAAGACTGTCAAAGTCCCACAAACGACTGCCCGAAAAAAAGATTTAACTTGTTTATCGCAGCACAAAAGGGTCTAGGTACGTCAGCGATGTTCACCCATCCACGCACCAACCTCGGCAAGCATTACCAATGCTTGCCGAAGTCGGTTTCTGATAGGAATCCCAGAACTCATCGAGTCATAAGGCTTGCTAAAAAATAACATGGGAACTATTTTTCTTTTGCAACAACCAAAGCAACAACAACAACGACCAAAGCAACAACAACAACAACAGTAGCAACAACAACGACAACTGTGAAGATTAAAGAAACAACAGCTCACTTTTATGAAGAAGCAACCGAAAATGTTGTGTTTGTACCAAATAAGGACCCGCCGGAGACAAGGTATTTATAGTCGTATCACAGTTATGCCCGGTTCTTATAACGAATCGTCGTGGTATACGAACTATTATCCGTTTTTCTAGTACTGACTCATCATCATCTTCCTGGCCTTGTCTCATTCTACTTGGGGTCGGCGCAACACGTTTTCTTCTTCCATTCTCCCCTGTCAGACGTCACGGCATCATTTACTCTTTTCTCTTTCATATCATTCCTCACACAATCCATCCATCTTGTCTTTGGCCTTCCTCTCCCACTCCATCCATCAACATTCATGTCCATCACTCTTTTAGTCACATGCGTTTCATCCCTCGTCATTTCATGCCCATACCAAGACAAACGATTTCCTTTCAATTTTTCTGTAACAGACTCAAACTTCCTCTAATATACTACTCATTCCTTACTTTATCCATTTTCTAGTCTAAGATTCGTAAATACCGTTCCACAGTGCACTTTATTTAACTGCTTTCGACGAACGTCCGTTGGTCATTGAAATATCGAGCACTCTTCACTCATAGACGTGCGTTTCGTTTTAAGCAAAATTGAAATGTATAATGACATTAAAATTCAAGATAAAATAAGTTATATTAACTTCTGATATCACCCTTAAAGTTATTAAAATAAAGATCACTGATATTTGGATCATAATCATGATTAGAGAGTGACTGCCTCGTTCGTCATGTGGACGCAATCGCGACTGCTGAGCATGAGGTCCTGGGTCCGATTCCCAGGTCGGGCTAAATGTTATTGGGTTTTTCCATCAGAAATTTATCAGGAGCAGCCACGGAGTCTGGATTTGTGCCCGATTGATGACAATAGGCTTGCCCTCATTACATGGGATTTATACGTAACTGGCGATAAGTATTTGGGGCATTTTGCTTTTGCTTCTTTGTTGTCATGTCAGGGTCACTTTCTTCCGTCCATCTTATGACGACAGGCCGCGTCGACGGCGCGTTCGTATTCCACGCGCGCCTCAGAGATATGCCTGCCGAGGCTGCGGGACTGTTCGATAGAGATACCGCGGTCTTGGTACACAAATGGAAAAGAAGGAACATGGATGGGTTTTAGTCAGTAAAATTCTGACACTCCCTTCCGCTCCGCTCAGAGCGGGAGGGGACGTCTGATGATATCCCATCCGAAAAAAAAGGATAGCTTTCTTACGCGATGTCCTTTTTCTGTGATCTTAGTGTGAGCCCTTACGGTCCCACAGTTATTATACGATCTTCCACAGATATGGTACTTCTGACTCATAAACCTTATCTTATTTATGTGCTCTACAGGGTCCGTAATTGTATCTTACGGCCTCCTCTCTAAGAGAGGGAATGGGCTATAATCCACCACGCGGGCCCAGTGCGGGTTGGTAGACACATGTCTTCGAATTTTTGGTTCTAGGACATGCCGGTTTCCTCACGATGTTTGATCCTTCACCGTTTTTGAGAGCAGTGGTGATGAAATAAATTACACAAAGTAATACGCCTGCCTGGGTTCGAACCCACGACTTATATATACCGCTGCTCTACTGGGTCGCCGCTGCTCTACTGGGCCACCGCTGCTCTACTGGGCCACTGCTGCTCTACTGGGCCAACGCTGCTCTACTGGCCCACCGCTGCTCTACAGGGCCACCGCTGCTCTACTGGGCCACCGCTGCTCTACTGGGCCACTACTGCTCTATAAAGCTATGAATATGACAGTTTTGAATTTCTGTGGAATAACCAGTTTAAACTTCTTCCTCAGGGACGAGAACGAGCATAATGCTCGAGGACTGAGGATAAATGACATAATGATGCTGAAGACTGTTAACGATGCTATGACTAAAGATGTTCGTGTGGAAAACGATGAAGGTAAGAATTTTGCTGTATTTGATATGGGATCAAAATAAAAAATCAAAATCATCGACATCATCTGCCTGCCTTTTCCCAACTATGTTGGGGTCGGCTTCCAGTCTAACCCGATGCAGCTAAACACCAGTATTTTACATGGAGCGACTGCCTATCTGACCGCCACAAGCCCACAACCCACTTAGTACTGGGTAATATATACGATTCCCCTTGGTGAGACTGGTTGTCAGACTTTCGGACCAATGACTACCTGTAACGATTATCAAAGATCTACAAATGATAGCGAGACCAACGGCTTAACGTGCTTTCCGAGGCACGGAGGAAACTCGATATGTAATGGGTGGTGACTTATCCACAGACCAATCTAGGCAAGCACGGCTTAACCTGAAGATTGATCAAAGCGGCTGTTATTATTTAGCCACTCAAAATTATAGCACATATTTCTAGTAGGCCAGTTACAGGCACTTTTGAATTGTCGGAAGAAAGTTAACAATAAAATATAGCTACAGTTCCAATCACAAGGCATAGTAAAGTAACTGTGATAGTACTGTAGTTGCCCATTCCAAAAAGTAGATCTCTATGGAGAAGAACGGGCAAGAAACTCCATGGAAACTCTTTTAAATCAGAATATTGTTTCAAAAGAGGGTCTAGTGCCAAAATAGCTTGTGTAGGCGTACAAAATTATGTTAGGCATTTAGAAAAAGGCAGTAGGTAGTAAACGTTCGATTCTTAGATTTGTTTTGTACACTTAGATTTATTAGGTTAATAATAATTTTGCCGAGTGGCCAGTTTGATAAAAAAAAAACTAGATCAATGAAACTTTTGAGGTTCTCCTAAAACGTTATATCTTCATCAATAAATTTTTAGACCTATTTAAAACGAGTCACAAACTTACGATATTTACACCCCCATAATTTATTTATTTATTTATTGGATCTCCAACAGAAACTACACAATTACATGCAAGCATACATATAACAGGGACAAATACACGTGTGCGCTTCCAATTATAGGAGACCACATCATTCACTTACAATCTAGGTACATACAATAAATTTGACAAGGTCAAAAATCTAAAGACATCAAAAACATTACATAAAAAAAACAAACAACAAAGGAAACAAAGTGAATTACGCAAAAAATGAACTATATAATGGAAATGAACAATAAGAGAGAAAAAAAAATGAATCAATATGAATAATGGTGATATCTATTAAAAAGATCAATTAATGCAAATAATTTTACGTACGTGTGTAATTTCAGAAAAACCAAAGGAAGATATAGTATTCATAACAGGCAAGAACCATGATTTTGACTTCACTGAACCCGAAGTTAAAACACGAAGAAAGAATGACAATAAAAACTATGATTACAAAGGTATCTTTTCGTACATTTTAACACAAAGTCATCATCATCTGCTTAGCATTTTCTCAAATATGTTGGGGTCGGTGTCCAGTCTAAACGGATGTAGCTGAATACCAGTATTTTATATGGAGCGACTGCCTATCTGACCTCCACAATTCAGTAACTGCATAACACGATAGTTCTTAGTAAGACTTACGGGCCTACAGCCCAATTAGTACTAGGTAATACGATACCCCTTGGTAAGACTGGTTGTCAGGCTTTCGGGCCACTGACCTGTAACGACTGTCAAAGATCTACAAATGACAGCCGGGACCGACGGTTAAACGTGCTTTCCGAGGCACAGAGGAAACTCGGTATGTAATGGATGGTTACCTATCAGTAACATGTACAACAAGAGCTGCTTGAACTTGAAGATGGACCCGTGCGCCTTTTTTTTATTTAGTAACGACCTCCTTCATACTTTCACACAAAGTTTAAAGCTGTTTTATATTCGTCACCTCACTAATTATGGTACAGTAAGAAACCAGCGTCGGGCACCAGTTGTTCAGCATTTTGCTGAACTGAGCCTATATGTCGCAGCCGTGAGGCACACAATTATTATCTTTCTTGTTGAGATTTGAGTTTTTTTTGTGTTTAGTTTCGTAGTCAACAAGGAACCACTATAGTTTCGTCAAGTCTGTCTGTCTGTCCGCGGCTTTGCTCAGAGACTCTTAGTTTAATAGTTTTATCATTGTTTTATTATCTGTACACTTGTGGCATGTGCCAAAAAATCGAAGATGGAAGGGACACCGACGTGAAAAGGGTAACCACGTATTCAGTAGTAACATTGAAAAAAAAACAGCTGTTTCATACATTTTGACCGTGTAGGTATTGCACTTTTGTAGGAAACAGCAGATTTTTTTTAAATATTATTTTAGTATATTATTTTCTTTATTTTTGCTTCTAAAGGCTATATCCAAAATGACGAAGAAGAAGAAGATGTAACAGTACAACCGAAACTGAACTGTAACAACTTGGACTGTGATAATACAATACAGTCAGTTTGTGGAGGGAAATTGAATAATAACGAAATGCGATACAGATTGTTTTTGAATGACTGTTTTTTTAGAAAAGTCAACTGTGGATTTAAGTACGAAGTAAATAGTAAGTATGTAAGAATAAGACAAATGTGCAATGATATTATAAGTAGTAAAGTGGTGCAAATGTGGTTGAAGAAAATCACTTTGGCGCGCCCTAATTGGATTATCACACTTTTCTATAGCATTCCAAAGCTCATTGCTTCATAAATATGTTTGAAAAATGTCGTTTGCTCGATTACGTAAAAGTAGCGATCAATGTTGTTGAATTGAAATAACGTTTAACCCTTTTTTAAAAAAAAAAAAAAAAACAAGCGGTTATTAAAATGAAAAGAAGAAAATTATTGATTTGTCTATCAATATTGAACGTGTATACAAAGTTTCGTGTCCGTACTATTAACCGATGAAAAGTTCTCTCGCGAGGAGGCGAGCCAGGCTGCAGGATAGATGTCATAAAAATGTATTGTCATCAGAACCAAAGGTGTGTCAATTTCAGCTCAATCGATTGGAACTGGATTGAAATTTATAGAAGTTGCAAGATTTGACCAATACACACTAACAAATTTACTAACAAGACAAGGCACTGGTAATGCAATATTTTTATGACACATGTCATCATTTTATTGTTACATGGGACTTAAACATACTAGGCGACACAGGGGAGTGGTAGACACCTCTTCCTACCCGTGTGTTTATTTCAAGATTTTAAAATTCTCAACAAAAGCTTTATGTCATCTTTCTTTCAACTGCCTTATTTATGTTACTATGATACGGGCCAAGTATGTAAGTTTTACTATACAAAATATGCATTGAGAAACAGTCCTTCGAGCCGGATTTTTCTGCCTAAAAACCTTAACAGCAAGGGTGATGATGAATGGTGATCAACGCTCATTCTTCCTGTCTCACACAAATTGCACGAGACAGTCTTAGAAAAAATGCGGCTTTTTCACATTAACATACACAGCCTTTTCCAAAATTCGATGGGTTAGTGTCATTATCATTTATTTTACTTTGTTTTGTCAGGATATATGCAAGTGGAGATTGAAAAATGCAAGAAGATCGGGGCCCATGTAGAAAAACGTTTCTCTTATAAAACGAATACTTACAGTTATAAACCAGACCCAAATCTACATATTAGTGGTAGAAGAAGCCCATCTTCTAGTAGGTAAGACATTACATTCGTTAGCTGACGCCTTTTTCTCAAGGAGGTAAGCAGAAAGTATAGAAGGCCACCTGCTATATTCCTTACATAGAGCAGAGGGCGTGTTTTGGGGGTTAACACCCTGGAAACAATTCTGCCTTCGCCCATGATCGTGATATTGAGATCAATCCGGAGACGGTTGTCCTGCGCTTTACCTCCCCAGATGACGTCCAATCAAGAAGCACTTGATAAAAAGATTTATAAAAAACTTCGTTTTTCAAAAGTTGTTCCTTGCCTTTTCTTGTTTGGTTTAACTCATTGTTTGACCGACCGACCCCGTATCAAATTCGTGGCTGCTGGCCCTTCGGTACTAGTGGGTTTATATTTTGAATTCTTAGATATCATCGCCGAGTCTATTCCATTCATCTGTTGAATTATATATTTAATCAATTTCGTTCACTGTTTTCGCATTATGGTTTTCCTAGTCCTCCGCTATACTTTTCTGATTCATTTCGTTACGGGATCCAAGACTGTTAAATTGTTTCTCTGGGACTTCGTCGAGCTTCATTGTCTCGGCGCTTTTCTGGTGGTAGTCACTGTTGATTCTGGCTTTCAGGAGTTACAGTGGTTTAGGAATAGAGTGGTGAGTTTGTCCCGAAAAAATAAGCCACTGGCCCACAGGCACTGGGTTGTAATTTGCTTACCCAAGAGTTAAATTGAGATACCAACATTACCTACAAATATTCTCGCAATCAGGCGTGATGAACTGATGATACATGACGCAACCGAAATAATTGTGGAAACTTAGCACAAAACACTGGCACACACTCAAACTCTCACTCACACACACATACACCCCCACACTCCACACAAGCACTCACAGACACTCACCTACACACACCCACTAATACCCACCCACACACACTCTCCCGCACACCCCCGCTTTTCTACTAAATTTTTACACCAATGTTGGTTATTACCGTATTATTATTAAGGTCTAGAACAACTGTTTTCTTGTTTGGATGGGCGTTGGTAGCTGCGACACAGTTATGAACTTTTGTAGTTATCATCGTTGTCTTTGTAATTGTGCCTTGTATATATTATGTTCCTATGTAAAAACTTTTTACGTTTTTTTTACTTTTATATGTTATGTCTTCTTTATTTTTCAGATCAAGGACGATGGATGTCGACGGAGAATTGTGTTCGCATCCTTGCCCACTAACGTGCCCAGATGACTATGACCCCCAATGCGCCATATCAGAGTCTGGGCAACGACGGGTGTTTCTCAATCATTGCAAATTGGACCTTAATTCATGCTCTTATCACGTTGGTACGTATTGGCTACCATTTCAACGGTCATCATCATCATCTTCCTTGTCTTGTTCTATTTTGAGTCGGCGCAACACGTTTCTTTCTTCCATTCTCCCCTGTCAGACGTCACGGCATCATTTACTCTTTTCTCTTTCATATCATTTCTCACACAATCCATCCATCTTTTCTTTGGCCTTCCTCTCCCTCTCCATCCATTAACATTCATGTCCATCACTCTTTTAGTCACATGCGTTTCATCCTTCCTCATTACATGTCCATACCAAGACAAACGACTTCCTTTAATTTTTTCTGTAGCAGGCGCCACTTTCAAACTTCCTCTAATATACTCATTCCTTATTTTTTCCATTCTTGTCACTCCAGACGTCCATCTCAACACTCACCTCCGCTACAAGCAATCGTTTTTCATCCATCGTTTTCACAGCCCAGCATTCTGATCCATACAAAGACAGGTCGCCACAATCTTTGTGTATTACGAAGTTCCACAATCGAATGAAAAAGTTTACATAGTGCTTTTTTTTCAGCGTGGCACAAGCGACCTCTTTCTGAATGTGTTGGAGGTAAAAAGGCGGATATGAGGCAGAACAGAGGTTTCATAGGTTGGATGCAGCGAGTCGGAATTGTGGATAAAAAAGGACGATTGGTGTTAGAATAAAATATCTTAAAACACATTTTTTTTTTAAGAATTAAATACCTCTTTCTCACTTCAGGTACACATCCGTACTCCAGACCTACTGTTTTAACTCTATTTGTATAAATATTTTTAATTGAAATCATACTTTTGTGTGTAACAACAGCGATTTAGAAGTACCTATGCTTGTTTTCAAGAAACGGTATTATTTTAATGTAAAAAAGCGCCATCTATCGAAAAGAAGTGTAACCACGGAGGTATTAACAAAACTGCCAGTTCAACAATATCAAAGAGAAGATACCCTGAAGACTGAAACGAGACAGAACAGGATGCAGCAAGTCGGGATTGTGGTTTACAGAGGCTGGTTGTTGTTAGATTAAAATTATTTTATTATTGTTTTTCTCTAAAAATGTCAGAGGCCTTTTTTCAACTGATTATTTCAAAAATGTAAAACAAATCCTAACAAAATAAACAGTAAGTTATAACAGCAATTTCTTTCCCAAAATTGAGGACAGCGCCATCTAGCGAAGTGTAGGTGAGCTACAAACTTTCCAGCCATACAAAAAAAAGCACTACCTTCGTCTATAATTTGCTGTTTAAAAACTGCTAAAAAGTCTTACTTTGTTTTGCAGTAGGTACATTTAATAAAAAAACGGTAGAACGGTTAAACTCACTTGAAACAAAACGCATTCATTCTCGTTTCTCGTCTAATTTAAGAAATTTATTTTTACCTATTCCGTATAAGAACTTATTTTGTAGAGACCGTCAGTAGACGGTCGACCACTTTTCAACCTTATTACTCAGGGAATATGGGTGAAAAGTGGTCGACCGTTACTGACCTCGCTTGTACCTATGTTATTCCATTCTAGACTTTACTGAATATGGACAGTATAGCAGCTACTATTTAGGTCCTTCACCTACTCAATATTTTAAATTAAAAAAAAAACCTTTTAATCCTTACCTTTTACAGGGTTTTCTTATTTCTAGTATAATCTATTAATTGGTTAGTTAACTTAGATTAATTGTTAGTTATATTAATTTCTATCTTAAATCAATGTCATTAGAAGATCTCCTCTAAATTGTGTTATATACACAATTTAGAGGAGATCTTCTAATGACATTTATCTATATCAAAATATTTCTAACTTCCAAGTTTTAACTAGTTTTTAGTAAAAAGCCTTGAAACCCTTTTAACTTTCCATTAGAGGTTAGACTTTGCCAAAAATTGATACCGACTTTGTCTAGCCAGACTAAGTGTTAGCCTGCACTATAGGTTTATACTGCGGTTAGATATTTTAGAGGAAAGTACCAACGCATTTTATGTTTGGGATTTTATCTTCGGAATTTTTTGACAATAGAAATTTGTCGTTTTTTGCAACAATTTACAAAACAAAACCATGATTCAAATGGCATAATTGTACTGAGCAAACTCCAGATAAGTTTTTAAAACACTTTAGGGTTCCGTAACAGTGTCAACCTTACCTACAATTATTTATTTAGGTTAGCCTAAAATTGTTTACACGCTACATTTCATTTAAAAGTGCACGATATACATTTATAAGTGCAACAATTACGTACAGCCTAACACCACATGCTCTATTTTTTTTATAATACATTATAAATTTTAATTATTTCAATTATTTAAATATTTATCATAAAATTAGTGTAAAAAAAAGCATAGGTCTAGGAATTTAACAAACAGACAAGATTATCGAATTAAATTAAATGTATTATATTGATTGGTAAAAAAATTACAGGTATATCAATTAAATTAAGATTAAATATTTCGTTTTAATTAGATTATAATTAAAATGTGAATTATGAATCATAAAATTAGTGTAAAACAAAGCATAGGTCTAGGAATTTAACAAACAGACAAGATTATCGAATTAAATTAAATGTATTATATTGATTGGTAAAAAAATTACAGGTATATCAATTAAATTAAGATTAAATATTTGGTTTTAATTAGATTATAATTAAAAAATAATTAACGTTAAATAAGTATAGAAATAACAATTCGTAGGTAGGTCGGGTCCGTTAACCCTTTTTTTTGGGATGGGAAATCATCAAATGACTCATCCCGCTCCGGGCGGAACGGAAGGGAGTGTCAGACTTTTACTAACTAAAACCCATCCATGTTCCTTCTTTTGCCCTTTGTGTTCCAGGGCCGCGGTATCTCTTTCGAACAGTCCCGCAGCCCCGGTAGGCATCGGCCTTTGCGGGCCCCTCCTGTTTGCTGACATCTCTTTGAGGCGCACGTGGAACACGAACGCGCCGTCGACACGGCCTGTCGTCACACGACGGACGGACGGCGAGCTAACCCATTACTCACCGTCCACAGGCCCGCGCCTACGGTGGCCGAGAGCCATCACGTGGCCCCCAACGCCCGATGCGTCTCCAGCGGCGGCTGGGACGTGACGTGAGGTTATTTCCCTGGGTCCGTTAACCCTGGATAATGGCCTCGACCTAAGTGGCTTATGGTCTTAGGGTCTTTCATCACCGCTACTTTCAAAACACCATGTAGGAAACGTCATGTTCTCGAGCTGAAAATATGTCATTCACTAACCTTGGCTCCGCGTGTCGCCAGACCACTCCGTTTGAGAGTCCAGAGAGGAGGCATGGGACGTTATACGGGGTGGAAGGGAGACGGACGCGAAAACGGTTACCACGTATTCAGTACATCATTCTGAGCCCACCCACATGGAAACCGTTGCCCGTTTTCGCCCCGGTGTCCATTCCACCTCGTATATTTCCAAATGCTCACTGGTTGACTGATTCCCGAAACTTTCGAAACCCGAAAGTTACGTAGATAGCTAGGCAGCTGATGATTTTGACGATGATTGGTAACATTGACATCTCCTTAAAGAAGCAACATTTTAACGGTACGGAACCCACACGAATAAACGTCACATATTGGCTTTTTCTCAACCCCAAGTCTTAATGAACATGAATATTCATCAATTCAATGAATATTTCATGAATCAAGACAATTGTCGTATTATCTTTTTTGTATCTTTTTGTAGGAAAAGATTTTAAAAGAAAGTTTTGAATATTCATTCTGAATTCGTTTAGATAATGTTGACAGATGTTTGTGTTCTCGTGAGATAATTATAAAATTTGAAGCTTGTTTATGCCCCTGCACTGAGATTGCGTGATGGATTATGGCCCACACACACTCATAGTCAGGAAGCCTGTGTCTCAGCAGTGGGAACTCCCAATTTCGTTTAGAGAATGAATATAGAAGTGGAGACTTGAAACTAGTATTTCTTTATTTATTTATTTATTGACACACCAACGACTTATTCACTAAGTCATTGCATTATATATATTCTATTTTAACAGCTTTGTGGTGAATTCGTCACTTATAGGTGTGCACAGCACTTGTATAAATCAATTATAAAAATTAAAATGGATATAATTATGATAATATTGATAATAACAAAATAAAAATTTAAAATTTTACATTGAATTTAAAATGACAGTTAAATTAAATTACAGTATACTCGAAAATTTAAAAACCATCAATTAAATTGGGATAGAAAAACAATTATAAAAATAACAAATAAATTAGGACATAAATATTACATTAATTAAATTAATTGAGTATGATGCATGATGTAGTCTTGTAACAATTTCAACTATCCAGAAATAATTTTGTACAAAAGACGAGGTTTTATATTTACCTATTATTATATTGGCAAAGGGTAATTAATGGTAAATAGCATAAGAAAAATTTACAAATTGTCACAATTATTACATCACGAAACACGTAAAAAAGCAGTGACAGCCTTGTGTGACCGTCGAACTGTCAAGCCATAGGTCTCAAGTTCGAACCCAAGACACGCACCTCTGATTTTTCGGATTTATGTGGGTATTGTATAATTTTCACTTGCTTTGGTGAAGGAAAACATCGTGAGAAAACCAGCATGCCTGAGAGATATTGATCGACGGCATGTAAAGCCAAGTCAGAGGTATGGGCGGCATTAAAACTATGAAACCAAAAAAAAAAAAAAAAAGAAAGGTTAGGCATTAACCACACGATAAAGTAGAAAACACGTAATTTTAAATCTTATGTAACACCTATCTACACCGAACTATAAATACACCCAAATCTATGTCACTTAAATATAGACCTACTAGGAATGTAGCTATAAAACGCTGTTCGTCTATTTTTCATCCGATCTCATGAACTGCTTAACGAAAATTGATGGGACACGATCTTTTATGATCTCTTTGATAGTTAGACAACGGATGGCGATAAATTAAAGATTTGACATTTTACTGAGAACCTGCTGATTTTTTATCAAGAATACATGACGTGACGAAGGGACAGACAGAAGTGTACCTATAGAATAGTGACATAAGGTTCAATTTCACCTGCATGACTGAAACATAAATACTATCAGCCGCTCAGATCAATCTTTAGGTTAAGCCGCGCTTGCCTAGGTTGGTCCGTGGATGGGTGTCCACCCATTAAATACCGAGATTTTTTCGTGACTCGGAAAGCATGTTAAGCTGTTGGTCCCGGCTGTCATTTGCAGATCTTCGACAGTCGTTACAGTGGCCCTAAAGTCTAACAACCAGTCTTACTAAGAGGTATCGTATTACCCAGTACTAACTGGGTTGTGGAGGTCAGATAGGCAGTAGCATAGCGTCCATGAAAATACTGGTATTCAGCTGCATTCGGTTAGACTGGGAACCGAACCAACATAGTTGGTAAAATGCGAGTAGATGATGATGACACAAAATGAGTGTCAAAAATAAACGTAGTAGGTACATTGGATTGACCTAATTATAAGCTACTATAAACTACTTATAGTTAATGTTCTTGAAAGTCTTTTGGTAAACTATGAAATGCTAAAACGATTATCAATTGTTTATGCCTCTTTACACCCCAATTCAATTTCATATCGCAGTCTGAAGAATTTTGAAAACAATCGCCTGCTCGACGACATAAAAGTCGCAGTGATTGCTATTCTATACTATAAATAGACTCGAGAGATAGATTGGCCACTGCAAGGAAAACCTGCTCACGTGAAGATTAATTGATGACTAAGCCTGCCGTGGTAATTAAGTCCACCAATGTACCACTATTATTTATTTATTTAAACATCATGTACAAGAGTGGTACATAGGCGGACTTAATGCCACAAGGCATTCTCTGCCAGTCAGGGTAGAGAATGCTTCTTGGGTCAGTTTGGGTCAAATAGGACAGCATTGAGGTAGAGTACAAAAAAAAAATACCCTTATGTTAACAGAAATAAAATTGATACAAATAAATGGGTACATACTAATACATATATGGATACAGATAAAATAAACTAATATATATTATAATACATACACATAGTTGACATAGTCCGAAACACGAGAAACCTTATAATAATTACTATGACTCTAGTAATGCTGATCGTAAGCAATTTAGTCTGACTTTAAATAAAATTTCTGAACTGCTCTTTTGAAAGCCATTTTGCTTTCAGATTTTTTAATGCCAAGAGGTGGCGCGTTCCAGAGCTTTTAAATTGTTGAGATAGCGTAAGAAGAAGATATAAAACATTACACATTACTATTGCATTATTATTCATTTTATTATTCATTATTACTATTGTACATGAAGTTTTAATCTCCGCCCTTTTTTTTTGACTCGGCCCTTTTTTTTTATTTGGAGGGTGGGAAATCATCAAATGACCCCTCCCGCTCCCGCGGAGCGGAAGGGAGTATCAGACTCTTACTGACTAAAAAACCACCCATGTTCCTTCTTTGGCCCTTTATGTTCCAGGGCCGCGGTATCTCAGTAGAACAGTCCCGCAGCCCTGGCAGGCATCGGCCCTTGCGGGCCCCTCCCGTTTGCTGACATCTCTTTGAGGCGCGCGTGGAACACGAACGCGCCGTCGACACGGCCTGCCCGTCGTCATACGACGGACGTACGAAATGACTCCGCCCTGGAGTGTAAATGTAGTGCTGTTCCACAAATGATGGCGCACTAAATATCGTGTCCGAATTGTAATTTTATTGCGAAGAATTGTGATTATAATTCTGTAACTACATACGTGTTACTTAACATACAACCCGACACTGATCTGCAAATTGCAAAAAACGTAAGAAAACTTGAATATCGCGGGCTACCCTGCCGGTTCCACCTTCAGTGTTACTCGCTCACAGTTTATCTGGTAGTGCCCCTCCCCCATTCCAAACTTTTCAACGATAAACTAAACTTTTAGAATGTTTTTCATTTCTCGAGATGCTCCACAAAACAGTCCTTATGCCAGTATGGACCTATGGTATACAACTATGGGGTTGCGCCAAAGAAAGCAATGTAGAATTTATACAAAAAATCCAGAACAAAGTACTCAAGAACATCGTGAACGCACCTTGGTACATAAGAATTGACGACATCCATCGGGACCTGAATATAGAGTTCGTAAACAGTATAATCCAAAAATATGCAGAAGCTCATGAATATCGACTTCATCATCATGTTAATGTCCAGGCCATCCAGCTCCTCGATAACATGGACATAGTAAGAAGGCTCAAAAGAACTAAGCCTTTTGAGTTAGTGTAGTGTAATCTATTTGTGACTTTAGCGCGAGTGTAATATAGTACCTAGCTATTTATATGGACACAAGAACAAAGTGACTTCGCCTTAACAGACGCTAAGTAAACGAATGAACGTGCTCTTAGATATAATTTTACTTTTAGCAAATTAAGTTAGATTAAAATTGCTTATTAGCCTTATTAGGCTAGATTGTAATAAACAAGATAAAAAATTCTCGAGATTGTATTGTTTTCATTTTTTTTGGCTATTTCCTTAGGCAATTCATTCAGAATGCTTGGAAGAGCATAATTCCACCCTTTTACCATATTCATTGTTAGGTACCTACAGGAATTGAACCCACCACCTCGTAATTAAGAGGGCAAGGCCTTAACCACTGAGCCATGAAACCTTTTTACTATACTTACTAATATTTTTAACTTCGTACTAATTGTACCAAAAGCCATAAATATAAAACGCTAGGGAAATTCGCGAAATCTCCCGGATTAAGGGGTAGCTCAAATTACTCGCAGATTACAATTTAATGTGTTAGTTAAGGGGATGTCTTTCGTGTCTGCTTCATGCAAAATCGATAAGAACAAAATGCATTTCACTATAATTTAAGAAACGATTTTCGGTAAGCCATAAAATTTCAGAAAAAAAAAACAAAAAAAATAACTGATCCCGCCATCACCCTTTTACCATCGGACTAGCAGACGCACATGACGTAAGTTTTTTCATTTTCATGGTCACTAACAATATCACACAAGACGACACGGGATATTAAATGGGAAAATATCGGGAACTCAAAACAAACAGTAAACATTACATTATTAAAACATTTAATTATTTAAATTGTTTGTTATTTATTTTAATTCTATTTTTCCAATTTTATTACCAAATGACATGTGATTTATTATTTTTTTATTTGTTTTTTTATGTTTGTTAGTTCTGTTATACACTTCTCATCAAAAAAATCGAAACACTTTCGTTTTTATTGTTTTTGTCCTAATTTTTTACAAAAGAGAATTAATTCCATGAAAAAAAAAACATTATTGTGTAGCTGGCAGTTTGGTCATTACAGTAAGAAGAAAAAAATCAAAATTCGAAATTAGAATTTCATTTGTTTATCCTATAAATGAAATTAATCACTGTTTTGAGACAAATGTGTATTTAGGGTTGGAGTACGTTTCTCGTTTAAAAACTAAAAATTAGCGCTTGTCTTTAAACTTTTTGTTTCTTATTTCATTTACTGTGACTTTGGGACGTCTGAAAAAACTTTTTTTTCTAAAACATATGGATACTTCGCCCGCAGAAGCCGCCCAAGTGGTGGCATTGCTGGATTCTGGACTTAGTCAGCGTGTTGTGGCTGCAAGATTGCATCTAAGCTTATCATCTGTTCATAGAGTCTACAAACGCTATCGGGAGACTGGTTCGTTCACGCGCCGTTCAGGATCTGGCAGGACTCGGGTCACTTCTGAGCGAGATGATCGATTTATTGTAACAACTTCTTTACGAAATCGACGCCTTAACGCTTTTCAACTGCAGCAGCAGCTTCGCGTTGTACGAAGAGTAGCTGTAAGTGACTCTACAATAAGAAGAAGGTTGAAGGAACGCGGATTGGCACCGCATAAGCCAGCGAATGGGCCGAAATTAACTGCAGACCATCGAAGAGCGCGCCTTAACTTTGCACGCGAGCACCTAACTAGGTCATACCTTCAGTGGAGCAAAGTACTGTTTTCTGATGAGTGTAAAATTATGCTGTATGGTAACGACGGAAGGAACAAGGTCTACAAAAGAGATGGAGAACGCTTTGCACAATGCTGCATTGAAGAAAAGGTCAGCTATGGTGGCGGTTCGTGGACGGTTTGGGGAGGAATCAGCGCCGACGGTAAGACAGAACTTGCCTTTGTGTCTGGGCCACGGCTGCCTGCACTAAACTCTCATCGGTACATCGAACAGTGTCTTGAACCTCATGTGATGCCCTATGCACATTTTATTGGCAACGACTTCATATTCATGCACGACAATGCTAGAGCTCACACCGCGGGCGTCGTACGAGATTATCTTACCGAAGTCGGTATCTCCATTATGGTATGGCCAGCAAGAAGCCCGGACATGAATCCCATTGAACATCTATGGGATGAATTAAAGAGACGAATTCGAGCAAGAGATCCAGCCCCAGAAACACTTAGCCAGCTGCAAAATGCAATCCAAGAGGAATGGGATAATATACCACAACATGTGATCGTGACTCTCATCCGATCGATGAAGAACCGTATGGAAGCAGTAATAAGAGCTCGCGGAGGGAATACAAGTTATTAAATAAACGTTTCTTACATTTTTTTTTCATTTACGCGTGTTGTTTTACCCATTTCCTTCATATTCCATACAGGGTAAAAATTACTCATTATACAAAATACGAAACCTATGAAGACTTAATTTGAATTTAGAACAATAACATTAGGATTTAAAAACCTCATACTACTCACTATTAAATGACATTTTACATTTATTCCTAAATATACACATTTTTCTGATAATCCTTATCAAATCATAAACTGCGAGGTGTTTCGATTTTTTTGATGAGAAGTGTATATTTTATTATGCATGCTGTGGTCTCCTGTAAGTCAAGGAGTACGCCTACGTGATACTTTTCTCATCCATTATCTATTTCGTGTGTACCTACTCCTTTGTTGGAGATCCTAAACTAATAAATAAATAAATTTAAATGGTAAATATCAGGTTTCTAGTGTTAATGATAATATTCACATGACATTTGGAATAAGCTTATAAATGATCTGGGTACTACTTAATACATACAAATAATCTTTCAAAATAACAGTTTTTTACTGAATGCATATGAAAGTATACTGGGCGGTACAAATAGAGACGTCTTAAAAAAAATGATTCCTCTCGACCAAATCGGTGAACATACATGAAAAAAAAGATTCCGACGAATTGAGAACCTCTCCTCCTTTTTTGAAGTCAGTTAAAAATCAAGATGGTTTATTTAAAAGTTCCCTTAAAATTTTCAAGAAACTATAACTCGAAAACTATCAAGAATCGCGGAACATACATGGGTTATTTTTGCACGCCCAGGGGGTGAGGAATCTATTATTTTTTATGACGTCACTATTTAGATCAACCTGTATAAGGTACTTATAATAAAAAAAAAATACTTTTTGTCTGTCTGTTTGTTCCGGCTAATCTCCGAAACGGTTGGAGCGATTTTAACGGGACTTTTATTGGCAGATAGCTGATGTTATAAGTAACTTAAGGCTACATATTTTAGGGAAAAAGATTAGGGTTCCGTGCAAAATACTTAAAACCCGTGAAATTGTTAACAAAACCCGATTCAAACTGAGATTTTTTAATGCAAGAGTTCTAAATTTAAAACATTAAAATAATACCATTTTGTTTAAACCAGCCCCCAACTACATTCCCCTTAAGCCAAAGTTAATTAGAAGCAACGGCTTAATAGCGGGTCCCAGGTTCGATGCGCGGGTGAGTAAGTTTACTGTTATGGGAAGGTCCAGTCCTAATGGTGGTGTATTTAGAGGAGTTTATGTGATGCTGTGGTTAAGGTTCGAGTTCAGGTTGAGGTAATTTTTTTTAAGTGTTTGGGAGTGTTGTTAGGGGCTGTCTCCACGAGCGAGAGAATCGCGGCGATTCTATACAAATACGTAATATCGCCGCGATTCTCTCGCTCGTGGAGACAGCCCCTAACAACACTCCCAAACACTTAAAAAAAATTACCTCAACCTGAACTCGAACCTTAACCACAGCATCACATAAACTCCTCTAAATACACCACCATTAGGACTGGACCTGGACCCCCTTAGTGTTTTAGTGGTGTAATTTTAGACAAAGAGAAATGGGACGAAAAAAACATAGCATAACATCACTCCTGAAATCCCCGAGGGGTTAGGCAGAGGTGTACCTAATAGTACACCCACATTTCACCAGTTATGTTGTAAGTCCCATGTAATAGGGGGCGAGCCTACTGCCATCAACGGGGCTCAAATCCAGACTCCGTGGCTCCTACTGAGACATTCCTGATTGAAAAACCTAATAGCACTTTGCCTGACCCGGTAATCGAACCCAGGAGCTCCTGCTCAGCAGTCGCTCTTGCGACCACTAGACCAGCGAGGCAGTCCAGACGAAGAATACTCTCTGAATAACCCAAATTTTGACTGGTAGATAATGCCTTGGCTTAAATCTGCCTCATACCCCTTGTGTTGTGCGTGAACATATACATATACATAAATAAATAAAATTGAAGTGTCTGTTTGAAAGTTTTTACGGTACTTATTACAAGAACACAATTTTTTATAAATTTTTGTCTATCTGTCTATTTGTTCCGGCTAATGTCCGAAACGGCTGAACCGATTTTGACGGGACTTTTACTGACTGATAGCGGATGTTAGAGGTCTAACATAGGCTACTTTTATTTTAGAAAAATGATTATGGTTCCGCGCAAACAAATTAAAAATCTTGAACTTTTAACAATATTCGATTCAAAAAGAGAAGTAATATTTTTTAAGATAATAATTACACGGTAACGAAGATCGCTGGCCTACCATGACATCTTAAAACCGGAGTACTTTCAGTGTGGGAAAGAGATGGTGCTAGCCGACATGTATAGCTCTGTCTCTTTCCCACACTGGAATTACTCCTGCTTTAAGACGTAATAGGGTTACTATGACGTCTACATCGATATTTTAAACTTAGAAGTTCAGGGGGTCTAAAATGGCGGCTTTAGCAGAATCATAATAGGATATTAAAATGAATTACGTTTAAATTCGTAAAATGGTCACAAGGTGACAATTCATAATAGTAGGTATGTCTATGACCATTTTAAGAATTTAAACGTACTTAATTAATATTATTATCCTATTATGATTCTGCTTAAGCGGCCATTTTAGACCCCCTGAACTTCGAAGTTTAAAATATCGATGTAGTGCAGTAGTGTATTCCAGTGTGGGAAAGAGACAGAGCTATACAGGTCGTCTAGCGTCATCTCTAATACAGTCTAGCCAATGGTGCCTCATGGACACCCACCTCGCACATGCATTTACTAAAACAAATAACGATCAATATCTCTCACTTCTATCGATTTATTTTTGTCTGCTCGTCTGTTGTGTATTAGTAGTTAATTTAGAAGTGACAAACAGTCAGACGTGCTGACGGTCAGATTAATAGTTTTCGACAATGAGTTATAGTAGACATTCAGACCTTTAGTGGGATAAAATAAAAACCGGCCAAGTGCGAGTCGTACTCACACGTATACACGGTTCTGTACCACCAAACAATATAATACTTAAACATATTTTGAAGGCTCATTCATATTATGTTGTATTGTATTACATACAACAGCAAAACTAAATTTGTTTTTCATAGAATGTTAATGAAAAACAATGTTACTGCTGCAGTTTGATGAAAAAGTCCCATAACTCAAAAACTAAACATAAAATCTTATTCAAATCAATTTACGTTGAAAGTTTATTTATGGTTCTGTAATCCTAATTTTTTTCAGAATTTTCCTCCTCTTATTTTAGAAATTAGAGGGGGGGTGGACACATTTTGCTACTTTGGAAGTGACTATTTTTCAAACGATTGACTTTGAAACCTCAATGGCATTTTTAAAGACATCTATAAACACCCCGACACGTATAGGTTTGACAAAAAAATATTTTTTTGGTTTCAGTTTCATGTATGGGTAGCCCCCCCCCCCTTAATCTCATATTTTTTATTTTTAGGGTTCCGTACCCAAAGGGTAAAACGGGACCCTATTACTAAGACTTCGCTGTCTGTCTGTCTGTATGTCTATCTCCAGGCTGTATCTCATAAACCGTGATAGCTAGAAAGCTGAAATTTTCACAAATGATGTATTACTATTGCCGCTATAACAACAAATACTAAAAATTAAAAAAAAATATTAAGGGGGTTCCCATACAACAGATATGATTTTTTTGCTGTTTTTATAGATGTATGGAATAATGGTACGGAACCCTTCGTGCGCGAGTCCGACTCGCACTTGGCCGGTTTTGTATAAAATAGTAAAGCGGTTCAGAAAATACATCTACCTACCAAGTTTCAACTGTGTAGTAGTAATGGTTACAGAAGAAAGTGGCTGTGACATACGGACAGACAGACATAAACGAATATATAAGGGTAAAATCAAAAGGATGACCATTAGTTCTCATAAATAACCATAATAACTAACAGAACAAGGGACATCGACCTACAAACGGAGAAACATAGACAACTTTGAGCTTGCTCTTTACCTCGGTTTCCTCTGACGGATAGCAATGGATAAAAACGGGTTTGTGGGTAATACAAAACTCCAATGGCTTCTTTATTGTAGTCTATTTTTTGGGTAAAAACAAAACAATCGACTGAACAATCCCATTTTAAAGCTTGGGTATCGACGATTAATTAATTAACATTAGAAATTCCAAACAGACAGCAAACAAAATAAAACATTATTCTGTACTACATACGTCCTAAATTCAATTAGACAAGATTGATGGGATTCTATTTTTACATGAAACGCCAGACATGAAGTGACATACTGTGTATCGGGATGACAAACTTGTGCAAGTGTTAGTAGAGCACTGTACATCATCGGCCTAGCCTTTTCCCAACTATGTTGGGGTCGGCTTACAGTCTAACCGGATGCAGCTGAAAACCAGTATTTTACATGGAGCGACTGCCTATCTGACCTCCACAACCCAGTTAGTACTGGGTAATACTATACCCCTTGGTAAGACTGGTTATCATACTTTTTGGGGCACTGACTACCTGTAACGACTGTCAAAGATCTACAAATGACAGCCGGGACCAACGGCTTAACGTACTTTCCGAGGCACGGAGGAAACTCGGTATGTAATGGGTGGTCACCCATCCACGGACCAACCTAGGTAAGCACGGCTTAACCTAAAGATCGATCTGAGTGGCTGATAATAATTTTGCCACGAGCCCCTCAAGTAGCCTTCAAGTAGAGCACTGTACAGTATAGTTCGAAACCTGTCGGTTTCTTGCAACTCATATGTAAACGAATCTTTTTTTTTAATATTAAATGGGCCTACTCTTGACCTCAACCTAGTCCTGTGTTAATCTAAAATTCACAATCTCCACAATGAGACATTCTAACCAACCAGCACTTTTAATTTGAAAAGTATTCGACGCTCTTTCCTCCCGTGTGTCACACTCATAATATTAATGACATGAGACGTCAATACGTACAAAGATTCTGTCCAGTGTCTTGTTGTCTATACTTAAATTAGTATTGTTAGAGAACTTCGCCCCCGCCTCCGTAAGTACGGAACTTCCGCAAGAAATCGTACAGACGCGGCCACCACATCAAGCTAATCAAATTTTCCCAATCAACCTTGAACATAATGCTTTAGTGATAAAGTTGAAAATCTATTACTTAACGAAATTTTACAGAATGTAGTAGCTTCTTGTGCTGGCGTCTGTACCTATGCGTCCAAGTTTTTGCGGAGCCATATCAGTGGTTGTCTTTTCTTAATTTTGATTACCAGTAAAGTGTTCTATGTCAATAATACAAAGTAAACTTAACTGGTAATGTACTATGATATACCTACTTTGAATAAAGACTTTTTGAATATAATTAGATAATTTTTTTTCATTAAAAACATTACCCTCCTTCTGGGACAGTCGGGTTAACCTACGCATCCATGGAAGCCAAGCTCTTCACCTAAGCATCCGGCTCTGCTTCCGATAAAACGACTTCCATTACAACTCTAATCAAAATCATTCAACACGACACTGATGTTTAATGGTAAGAAGTCTCACTCAGTAACAGTTTGTAAAGCCTACCATTTCTTCTTCATCGTTACCTCAATGCTAAGAATCGCGATCACATAATTATGATATGTCTCCAAGCCATGGCTGTCTCTTGCAATGTGGACCGCTTAGATAGTTGATAAGAAGCTGGGCAGATGATAATAATCTTCGTTTTGCTATGTTGCAAGCTAAGAAATTTAAAACGTACGATAGACAAAAACAATGCGAAATAAATTGTATATTCTTGTAACATCCAACTGGTTGCTGTTGGTACAAGAGTAACGTTTGAATGCAATTTATTTATTTTGTGAACGTAAACAACAAATTTAATGTGTATGTCGGCGCACATTAAATGCCATTGTCTCGAGTGACAGCTTGTCACTGTCACTCTAGCGGAGCGTCGAGTCGATGGTAGCGGGGCGGCCATCTTAGGAAGATTTCCTTCAGAACGGTTGCAAGCGCACCACGTTTTCAACGAATCGCTATCTATCGCCTTAATCAAAGTTCATTTTAAAGTGATTAGTGTCGATTAAGAATATTTGTGATTATCATTACGCAATTGTAGTATTATTTAAAGTAAAATTGTTTAAGTTTCCAAGACAACATGTTTTATTTAAATTACCCTGATTGGAAAACCCACATACCCACGCTGCACGATGAATAATTCTGATGAAGGCCGTCCTGAGCTTTCAAGTATAGGTATAGAATGCGTTATATTAAGACCTACCGTAAAACGTGATTTTTCACCCCACAAAATAATGTCGTTTCTCAGCAATAATGTTTGCGTAGAGTTACTTAGTTTGATGTACATAATGCTTGGTTGACGGCGTCGTGAAGGGTCCGTTTACACAGGGGCGTAGCTACCGCCGTATCAGCCGTATCAATGATACGGGGCCCCCAAGTAACAAGGGCCCCTGATGAGAAAAAAATAACTAAATCTTCTCAAAACCTCAAAGATTCTTCTTGATTCTCATTTATCTTTTATGAATGAAAATATAACTTATCAAGGCCCAAAAAGCTCTACATTTTTCGAGCTCGCTTCGCTCGCTCTTTGTTTTAGGCTTCGCCAATGGCCATTTAAAAAGCACCAATTTTTCGACCTCACTTCGCTTGCTTTTCGATGAAAGCTGTAATTTTCTAGCTCTTCATTGAACTCTTAACCTATGCTAGTCATGATCGTAGTTACACATTTTTTTGTTAACCTTGCTCACTCACACATTCTCTAAGTAAAATGAATGACAGCTAAAGCGATGTCAGGATGCTATTTTCCTTGTTTTACAAAAATCATTAGTTTAATACTGATAATTTTCTCCTTGTTTTGGGCTTCGCCGCACTTGGCTTCAAAGGGCCCCTAAAAAAATTTTATACAGGGCCCTACTAGGACTAGCTACGCCAGTGCGTTTACACCTTGTATTTACGATATCTTAAATGTTACAAGCAAACCCACATCAAAAGCGATGTATGCTACTAATATCCTGTCATTGGTATGTAATCAATCTGTAGTTGGCAGAGTTTCAAGTCTATTGCTATTTATTGACGGTAAATAGTTAGCTATCGTCACGTGCTAGATAAGTGGGTAAGCAGGGTTTGTAAATAACTCTAGGAGGGATTGTATTTAGGTTATCTTCTTCCTGAAGCGGTGTAAGCCGAGGTTGAGGTGAGACGCCACTTGCAGCTTTCTTTGCTTATTGAAAAATATGTATGCCTACTTTTATTTTTTGCATCATCATCTGCCTAGCCTTTTCCCAACTATCTTGGGGTCGGCTTCCAGTCTAACCGGATGCAGCTGAATACCAGTATTTTACGTGAAGCGACTGCCTATCTGACCTCCACAACCCAGTTAGTTTTGGCTAATAAGTACGATATCCTTGGTAAGACTGGTTGTCAGACTTTCGGGTTACTGACTACATGTCACGACTGTCAAAGATCTACAAATGACAGCCAGGACCAACGGCTTAACGTGCTTTCCGAGGCACGGAGGAAACTCGGTAGGTATGTAATACGGTCACTCATCTACAGACCAACCTAGGCAAGCACGGCTTAACCTAAAGATCGACCCGAGCGCCTGTTATTATTTAACCACGAGCTCCTCGCCTACTTTTATTTTTTCATTAGCAGTAATTGCCTCATTGCTGGGCAGAGACCTCCACCAATTCTTTCCATGATAACTTCACCTGTGCCTCCTCAGACCAGTGAAACAAAAATATTTCTCTAAAGATTTGAAGATTGGCAATTTAAATCGCAGTCTCAATATGTCGCAAAAACTAATCTAAGTCTAATTACTAGCGGCTTCGCATGGGTGCAATGTGTACACATCGTATCAATATATTAATTCAATCAACAACAACAACACAAGCGTTGACAAGCGTTTGACATTTCTTTGGCTGAGATGAGGTTTCACGGAAGTTGGAATTTAAGTTAACGTCGCAGGAATCACGTGAAGTCATGTCCAACTACCTATGTTTTGCAACAAACAAGAAGAGGTTTACGTGGTAAAATCGACTCCTCCTATTGTTGAAGTCGGTTAAAATGTAGCCTATGTTACCCGGGCCATAATAACAAATCTATTGACACCTTATTCATTAAAATCGGATGAATAGTTTAAGCGCTACGGACGAACATACGTAAATACAAACGATAGACTGTTAAAATCATAAGACTTAATTTTAGGGTCGCTATAGTCGGGTCAAATAAAAAATCAAAGCATTTATTTCAAGTAGGCCCGTTACAGGCACTTTTGAACTGTCGAAACAAAGACAACAATGAAATTTAGCTACAGTCCCAGTCACAAGGCATAAAAACTGTGAAAGTACTGTAGTTGCCCATTCCCTAACGTAGATCTCTATGGAGAAGAACGGGCAAGAAACTCCATGGACACTCTTTTAAATCAGAATATTTTTACAAAACCTTGGTTACATCATTCATGTTTAGATGGTACATTATAAAAACAACTGCCTAATCAATATCCAAATACCACCACCACCGTCAAATCAAAACCTATAAACTCCACAAACGTCCTAACTCCACTTTTCAAACCTCAACACTTATTTCATCCTTCACAATCGGTTAAAAACGTCATGTCCAAAGTTAGTACGCCGACTGATCTTGACACTTTCCACATGAATGTAATTTAATACCATTTCCATAAAGGAAAATATAGATTTATGGTCTGTAAGTCCCTATTAACATGGAAGTGTGCTCACTCCCTTAGGGTTGGTAAGGTTACAAAGGCATAGGGCAGAAGTTCAGGTACATGCAGTAAGTGAAAATGGGTAGGGTCATCTCAAACACATCTTTATCTGCCTTACCTTTTCCAAACTAAGTTGAAGTTGGTGTCGGCTTCCAGTCTAACCGTATGCAGCTGAATACCAGTATTTTAAATGGAGCGACTGCCTATCTGACCTCCACAATTTAATAACTGGATAACACGATAGCTCTTAGTAAGACTTACGGGCCTCTGACTACCTGCAACAACTGTCAAATATCTGCAAATGTCAGTCGGGATTAATGTCTTAACAAACTTTTTGAGACACGGATCCGTGTCTCGGGATCTCGCTATGTAATAGCCGGTCACTCATCGATGGACCGACCTCGGCAAACATTTTTTTTTTTTTTTTTGGTGTGTGGGAAATCATCAAATGACTCCTCCCGCTCTGGGTGGAGCGGAAGGGAGTGTCAGACTCTTACTGACTAAAAACCACCCATGTTCCTTCATTGGCCCTTTATGTTCCAGGGCCGCGGTATCTCTTTCGAACAGTCCCGCAGCCCTGGCAGGCACCGGCCCTTGCGGGCCCCTCCCGTTTGCTGACAACTCTTTGAGGCGCGCGTGGAACACGAACGCGCCGTCGACACGGCCTGCCCGTCGTCATACGACGGACGGACGGCGAGCTAGCCCATTACTCGCCGTCCACAGGCCCGCGCCTACGGTGGCCGAGAGCCATCACGGCGTGGCCCCCGACGCCCGGTGCTTCTCCCGCGGCGGCTGGGACGTGAGGAGGTTCTCTCCCTCTCACGTTCCGCCGCCTCCTTCGCTAGCATGACTGCTTCGCAATAGGAGGCGACGGCTTCCCATTCCCTCTCGCCCCGGACCATGGCTTGAACCAGGGCCGGACGCGAGAGGTCGCCGCCGCCAATCGCCGCTACGAGGACACGGCGGTGCTCCGCCCAAGCAGAGCAGACCTCCACGGTGTGCTCCACCGTGTCCTCCGGGCGATCCTCGCAGTGATAGCATCCGGGCGTTTCCTGCCCCCCGATTCGGTGCAGGTACCTCCCGAAGCACCCGTGTCCGGTGAGGACCTGCGTCAGGCGGAAGGTGAGGGCACCGTGACGCCTCCCTAGCCACTCCTCAAAGAGGGGACTTACCGCCACTATCGTGGCGTGCCTTGCACGGGGTTGCGATAGTCGCTCTCTCCATGTCGCCATGAGATCCCGCCGGAAGTCTGTCCGCTGCGCGACAATTTGTCGCGGCAGCGGAGTTGACCCCCGGCGCTGTGCCTCCGCGCGCCACTCGTGCAGGCGCGCGAGGACTATGGCCTCCAGATCCCATGGTGGCAATCCGGCAAGGAGGCTCGCCGCCTCGCGGGAGATCGTGCGGTATCCACGGATCAGCCTTACGGCTACCACCTTTTGGGGCGCGTTCAGGTAATGCTTGGCACGCTGCCTCAACGAACGCGCCCACACCGGGGCCCCGTAAAGGGCCATGGACCGCAAGATCCCCACGTAGAGCCTCCGGCAGGAGGCGTTTGGCCCCCTCAGGTTGGGCAGGAGCCGCTTGAAAGCAGCCCCGGCCTTTTCCAGTTTGGGAGCCAAACGTCGGAAATGCTCCACGAAGTTCCATCGGCTGTCGAGGACGAGTCCGAGGTACCTCAACGTCGACTCGACGCCGACGGGAACCCCTCCTACCGTCAGTGTGGATCCCGACGGTGGCGCGCTCCGAGGCCCATGAAAGCACATGGCCTCGGACTTGTGCAATGCCACCTCGAGACCCAACTGCCGGATCCTCTCAACGACTATCGCAACCCCGCGTGTCATCAGTTCGGCCGCCGCCTCGTGCGACCTCCCCTGCGCCAGCACCAGCGTGTCGTCAGCGTAGCAAACTAGCCTCGGCAACCATTGAATAACCTAGAAGATGTATATTCTATAATTTGGCCACAACTCCTTATTCTGGTTTTCAGCTTTCACATGTGTCTTCGCTCGCCAATGTGTCTTCGCTCGTCGTCAAAATCGAAATAAAAAGCCATTTAAGGCTTAAAATCGGAACCTACAGACATACCCCCACTATTTCGCCCTTCACCTCTTTTAGCTGGGGCGAAGTCGTGGAACAAACACCCCAATTTGCAAGAAATTGAACTTCTGTTCAAATCTACATTGTATCTCAATGGTTGGTGTGGGGTATAGAGGGGTGAGATTCAACCCCTATTCTGTATGTATTAATGGTCAAGTGTAAAGGGGGTGAATGGAGATTATGCTGTTGAATATTTTTGTAGCGTCAATGTGAAAATTAAAAAGTTTCTGAATTTTTTAAAAGACGAATCCTTCATCATAATCTGCCTAGCCTTTTCCCAACTATGTTGGGGTCGGCTTCCAGTCTAACCGTATGCAGCTGAATACCAGTATTTACATGGAGCGACTGCATATCTGACCTCCACAACCCAGTTAATACCTAATGGGTAAAATGATACTCCTTTTAAGACCAGTTGTCAGACTTTCGGGCCACTGACTACATGTAACGGCTGTCAAAGATCTTCCGTGCTTTCCGAAGAACGGAGAAAACTCGGGTGGTCCCCTATCCATAGACCAACCTTGGCAAGTGCGGCTTAACCTGGAGATTGATCTGAGCTGCTGTTATTATTTAACTACGAGCTCCTCAGATTCGAAGATCTCTATTGAGAGAAAAATATTTGCAAAAATACTTTTTTTTTGTATTCGAGTAATGCTGAATGAAATCCATGTTTTGTTCATTGGATAAAAAAAACTCTTTTACAAGTCATGATTAAAATACCTTGAGCAATGATTAGCCTCTAACTGATTTTTGCTCGATATCTCAGGTTCAACTCCTGGGCCGGCAGTCTCGACATACTTAGATACCGACATTGTCGCAAACTTTCGATCGCTTAAAAAGAACGAAACAATTCGGTTGCTATAACGTTGCTTGCGAGAAACGCATCTTAGATGTTCAGACTTGCATTTCTCGCAAGCAACGTTATAGCAACCGAATTGTTTCGTTCTTTTTAAGCGATCGAAAGTTTGCGACAGCGTCGGTATCTATGTCGAGACTACCGGCCCTGGTTGAGGAAGTATGCCGATTCTAGTGATAGTCAAAGAGACTTCTGCAGACACATCATACTCGTAAATAAAAAAAACCTACAGATCTTTTCTGGCTACTACTATTATTTATACAAAATGATTATTTATAAAAATGAAATAACTTTACAGAAAAAAATATTGACGTTAATTTCGAAGATTTTCTTCTTAATTTCCACTAAAACTGTTTAAAGATATGAATATATACTTAATGGCCAACTCTGGGGTAAAGTTTTTAATTAAATATTAAAATTCATGCTACAACCCCTGATAAGACGCCCTTCCAAGATGTGCGTACTACGAATGAGAGGGATTGATACTTTGAGAGGGAAGTAGATTTTTTGGGCTTATGACTTTCTTTTCATTGTGAACACAAACAAGCAAAAAGTGAAACAGAAATCATTCTTTTTGTAAATATTTTTTTCAATATAGGGGAGACGTCAATTTTTGAATGTTCTCAGCACACCCTTTCAATTGATACCCATATAATAATGGGGGTGCATAAAAACTAACCAGTCCGCCATATTGGATTAACACAAAACACACACACAACACATCCATTTTTTTTTGAATGGCGTCACTTTTTTAACCATGCATTGTCATCCAAACTATATGTTTTAAAATTGAATTGCAAGATTTGACCTAAACAAACAAACATTAAAATGTTAATAAAAACTTGTAAAAAGAAAACAACATGAGAAAATCGATTTAAATTGGTCTTATATCATGACATATATTTAGCAAGCGTAGTGAACGATGACAAAAAAATAATTCTGTCAAGAGGTTAAATAAATTTTATATCATTTCATTTCAACCTAGTCCTTGAGGTAGGATGGCGCCTTGAAAAAGACAAGCCCGACTCCCCATTGAAACATGATTTATTTTTATTGACATGATTCATTTTTATTTACATTTTGTTTTCTTTGCTAATGTACCGAATTTCAATTGGTTAAGTGGTTTTTTTTTGTAAAGTAGCGTAAGTTTATAACTGTAAAGCTTAAAAACAGTGTTGTGTTAGTTATTAATGAGTACGATACAATGTAAAAATTGTTTATGAAATAAATGAAATTAAATAAAACACAAAAAAATGAACAAAGTATCAAAACTCCTCCGTCGTAGTTGACAAATTCATGACAACTTGCTCATCGTACCGTCACTGCGTCACGAATGGGAACCAATGGAGCCTACAATTCACAACGTCACGCTTCAAGCGTGTTTATCTGAACTTTTGGTCGAATGTTGGGCTTCGAAGAATACTAATGATAGAAAATTGAGAAAATTGGGGGGAAGACATTGTGCGTGGGTTTCAAAAAGGCACAAACAAATCATATTCACTAACACATAGATCCAGAAAAACTGGCCAAGTGGGAGTCGGACTCGCGCATTAAGCGTTCCGTACCATCGTAGTAGGGTACCCCTTTAATATTTGATTTATTGTTATTATTTGTTGTTAGAGCGGTAACAGAAATACACGTCATTCTGTGAAAATTTCAGCTGTCTACCTATTACCTATGGATCATGAGATACAGCCTGCTGACAGACAGACGGACGGACGGACGGACGAAAGGACGGACTGATATCGAAGGCTTAATAATTGGGTCCCGTTGGTTACCCTTCAGGTACGGAACCCTAAAAAACTGCCTGTAGCATAACTAACCTGTGTTTTTAAGCAATTCTTATTCTTTATTGCACACAAAATTAAAAGATATACACACAACATTACAATATATAGCTTATGTACAACGTCGAATAAAGTCACCCGGAACCACCCGGTATGGAGCCGAGAACTGCAGTAACAAAGCCCCACGCGCATTTTTCCGCGCTGTAAGGCGGGATCTTGAGGAGATATTGAAACACCGGGAGCCGAGTCTATACTGCCTTTATTATAATGATTAAACGATTAATAAGATTACATCTAAGTACATATATGATATAAGCCTGGTTACAATCCAATAAGGTTGCTTACACACTACATCTCCTTCCCATGGTGAAAAAAAAGTAAATTTATACTACTATAAAATTTTCCTTTTTTTTTCCAATTACATGTTTAAAGTTATATTATAATGATAGTACAATATTTGAATAAGCTCATGACACACACACTACATGTATCTATAAATATTGAATAATTCACCTTAACTTATACAAAATACAAGTTTGTGTTTACACAAAACATATTTCAATATCATTTATATAATATCACTCATCTGGTGTAAACAATTTTGTGCGATTTTTGTGAACTATATCAAATTTTCCACTTTTATTTATTTGAACATTTGGTGACATATCTTTCACTACTTTAAAAGGTCCTGTATATATGCTATCCATTTTATTACCAGTTTCATTTTTTACTAGAATTAAATCATTCGGTTTATAAATTATAGAATTTGTACTTTTGTCGTAAGTTTTTTTTCTATGTATTTTACTTTTGATCAAATTTTCCCTAGCTTCTTTTTGTGATAACTGCAATCTAAATTTTAATTCCAAAGGATAACTTTCGTGATTATAAAGTGGTTCAACAATATTGGTATTTAAGTTATTGGGAAGCGAGCATATTTTACCAAAGACCAACTCAAATGGTGTGAATTTAGTTTCTGAATGTACTGATGTGTTGAAGGAAAAACACCAATATGGTAGCCATTGACTCCATGCTTCTGAGTGATTATCTGTTTGAATACGTAAGAAAGAGCCTAAATTTTTATGAGAATTTTCCAACGCACCAATACTTTGGTGGTGGTAAGCTGTGGAATTTAAATGAGTAATTTTTAAAAGTTTACAAACCTCTTGAAATACTGTTGACATAAACTCGGATCCTCTGTCGGTTGCTATTTCCTTCGGTAACCCGTAGCGAAGAATAAAACTATTAACTAAAGCCTGAGCCACCTCTTCAGACTTTTTGAAATTAAAGGATGTGCCACAACATACTTAGTCAACTCACATTGTATGGTTAATATATAAGAAAAATTATAACAATCCCTATCTAATGGTCCTACTAAATCTAAAAATATTTTGTCAAATGCCGTTGTAGCCGTAGAGGTAATAATCATCGGCTCCTTTACAAGTCTAGCATATTTTTCCTTTTGGCATTTTGAACATTTTTTCACAAATTCTCGAACATCTCGTTCTAACCCTGGCCAGTAGTAATACTTCTTAATGTTATTAACCATCCTTCTCATGCCCGCGTGGCCACTGGTAGGCAAGAGATGGAAGTCATTAAGAATAACTTTTCTATCGTCTTTATCGTCTATTCTTCGAACATCATTTATTATATAAATTCGCGGTACGTACCTATTATTTGACGATTTAATCTCATTTAATAATTCTTCAATAAATTCATTATTTTCTCTATTCTTCATAAAACATATTTCGTCGACGTCTATTAATTTGCTAAATCTACCTAACTCCCTCACAAATGCGGCTCGCGTCAATTGTGATTGGTAGTCGGGATTAATAAAAATTGTTAACTTGCTTTCTACATAACAAAACGCGTTTCTCTCTTCAGTAATTGTGTTTTTCTTTCTCAAAATATCTAACTCCTTTTTCTCGATAAATCTAAGTTCTATCGCCTCTCTTGGTTTAGTATGACTTCCCACGACACCTGGTTGATCAGGCCAAGTGCTGTCTGACGTCGTACTACACGGAGGGCTTTGCAATTTTCTCGCCTGTGCCCTAGTTGTTACATTTATATATGATTCACCCATATGCTTTAAATCTTCACTAGTAAAAGAAATCCGGGACAAAGCATCTGCAGCTGCGTTGTCTGAACCCTTTACATACTCTACAATGTAGTCGTACTCCTCTAATATTAATCTAAATTTCATAAGTCTACTCGATGGATCCCGCATATTAAAAAGATAAATTAATGGACGATGATCTGTCATAATTTTGAATCTTCTACCATACAGATATGGACGAAAATAACTTTACTGCCCATACTATTGCCAATAATTCCTTCTCGATTGTTGGGTAGCGCCGTTCTGCACTATTTAAACCTCTACTCGCATATGCTATAGGTTTTTTATTTCCATTCCTTAAAATAGCGCCAATTGAATAACCTGATGCGTCTGTTTGTACTATGAATTGATTAGTTTCTGTGAAATCTGGATATTGCAGAACTGGAGGAGAGACTAAACACTGTTTTAAATCTTCAAATGTTTTCTGACATTCTTGGTCCCAAATAAAAGTCGCATTTTTCCTACATAATTTGTGTAAAGGATAAGCTTTTTCCGCGAAGTTCGGTATAAACTTCCTATAATAATTTACGAAAGCTGTAAAACGCTTGACTTCTTCGATTGATTTTGGACAAGGGTAATTTTCGATAGTTTCTATTTTTTCTGGATCGGGCACAACACCCTCACGAGACACTACATGTCCTAAATATAGCATTTCCTTTTTGAAAAACTCACATTTTTCGGGATTAAGTTTTAAATTGACTTTCCTTAACCTTTCAAAAACATCTTGTAAATTCTTAATTTTTTCTCCTAAATTACGACCAAATATTATCAAATCGTCTTGGTAAATGAGACACTTATCATATGAAAGACCTGCCATAGCCATTGTCATCATCCGGGAAAAAGAAGAGGGACTGGTCTTGAGCCCCATTGGCATTCTTGTCATCTGGTACTGACCAGAACAAAAGGCTGTATACTTTCGACTATCTTTATCTAGTTCTACGTTATGAAAACCCTGATATAAATCTAAATGACTGAAATATATGCATCCTGACAATGAATCCAGTATTTCTGTTATGTTAGGTAGAGGGAATTTATCATTTTCTATACAATTATTTAACTTCCTATAATCAATGACTAATCTCCATTTTTTCTCTCCGCTGGAATCCATTTTTTTCGGAACTAATAACACAGGACTACTCCATTCACTTCTACATTCCTCTATAATTCCTTCTTGCAACATTTTTCCTATCTGTCTATCTATTTCCTTTTTCTGAGCGTGAGGTAATCTATATGGTTTTGAAAATATAGGAGTCGTATTAGGTTGCAAAGTTATCGAATGTTTATAAATATCAGTCGTTGTCAAACTGTCTCCCGGTAAATAAAATATATCACTGTATTTTGCACATAAATTCTCTACAGATGTTTGTTCCTCTCCATTTAAATGATTTAATTGTAACAATGACAATAGTTTTTTAACTCGATACGCATTTGATTCGCTTTGAGAAAAGGAACATAATTTATAGTCACTAAGACTATGTGTAGTCGGTTTAATTTCTTTAAGTGTTACATAATCTTCCGTAGTATTTATTATCTTGATAGGTATCCTACCACACACTGGCTTTACTATTGAACTCGCTAAGTAAATACCGTCACTGATATCTGACGCGCAAACTAAGCATTCATCCTCAATATCAGTCGAGATATAATGAACGGACTCACATCTTGGTGGAATCTCTAAATTATTGCTAATTGTAATAATAGGTAGGTTAATTTGATTATAATAAGTAGACAAAGTAATTATATTATTATTAAAATCCAATACCGCTTTATACTTAGTCAGAAAGTCCTGTCCGATGATGCCATTCGCCCTAATTGGTAAGAAGTCAAATACATAGAACTTATGTCTCAATTGATGCCCATTTACGTTGAAATTTAAATAACAATATCCAATTGTTGTTACTTTGCCTCCGATACCATTTATAGAAATGTTTTCTTTGCAATATGCAATGCGCTCTTCTAGAACATGTTTATACTTTAGCGCTGAAATCGATGCACCCGTATCAAGTAACCATTGGAATGCATGATTGTTTATGGGTAGACTAATTGAACAATTACTATTGCATGATAGTATTTTATTCACGAAAAAACTTTTTGTTTTTATCATTAGAAGTATTAGCCGATTCTATGTTTGCTTCCGGTTCTGTTATCACGTTAACGTTGTTGCGCATCCTTTGATTTCTATTATAGTAAGACTTACCCCTGTATGCCTGGCGGTTTCGGGCTGGGGCCTGCTCGTCCTGGTGGTCGCGATGCCCATTCCATCCACTGCGACTACCGTTGTTGTTGTGGTAGCCTCCACGATAGGGTCTTCGATGCGAATACCTGTGGTTGACGTGACCTCGATGACCTCGATTACCTCGGTTTTGCCTAAAACTCCTTGTAAATCGACCGTTATTATTATACATACCGAGTACTTCTGCCGAACTTAGAGACGAGGCTATGCCTTCATCTTGTGCCGCCTGTATCGCGTCCTTGAGAGAGCTGTAATTTCGAGCTGCTATTATAGTGCTTAGCCTGCGGTTTCGCAGCCCATCGGCGAATTTTTTAATCGCGTATTGCTCGTTTATAGGTTTTAATATGTTATAGTTCTCGGATTGCCCGTTGGCCTGCGAAATGGTCAACTGCACGAAAAGTTCGGAAATTTCTTTACCATAGTCCTGTATAGATAACTCATTTTGTCTCATAGAGGTTAATTTAGTTTGAATTTTTTAATCGCGTATTGCTCGTTTATAGGTTTTAATATGTTATAGTTCTCGGATTGCCCGTTGGCCTGCGAAATGGTCAACTGCACGAAAAGTTCGGAAATTTCTTTACCATAGTCCTGTATAGATAACTCATTTTGTCTCATAGAGGTCAATTTAGTTTGCAATGCCGTAGCTGATTTTTGTGGTAATAACACCTTTTTCATATCAATCACTAGTCATCCACACTTGAGTATTTTGGACATAATCGTAATTTAGCAGCCTGGGACAATCTGCTCTTAAGTACAAAATTTATTAATTGCTTCTTACAGTCTGGTGTTGAAAGAGTAGAACTGTAATACTCAATATTATCTATTAATTGCCTGGTATTAGCCTCCTCGTCAGACATGAGTGGCAATAAATTTAACGCAACTTTAAGGTCAAAAGTAGACATTGTTTCAGTTTTACTTGTCTTGCACAATTCTATAACTTCTGCATATAAACTCTGAAATCTCTCAATATACTTATAAATTAATTCTGACTCACTACCTGACACTTTCCCTTTATGTATATCACAAGTAGTTTTGACTACATAATCAGAATATCTCATAAAAATATCATTTGCCTCAGAGCGTTTCTTAGTCAATACCTTGTCTGTTCTACGACCTGGACCTATTTTAATTAGATACACTCTTATATCTTTAATGTCATTACACAATTGTTCTAAATTAGTTCCCATAACTTACCATAATAAAAGCTAAAATCTTCTTTTGCATACATGATTTTACGTCTAATTGATTTAAATCATAATTATGTTAATGCTAGATTAGATATCTTAAAGTTCCAAAAATAGTTTCATCATCACACCGTTCTCTTTCTCTTTCTTCTACGATATATAATGTCATATTAAATGAAATGTCTATCGCACTTGACCGCACTTGTATTTTATAATATAGCACTGCACAAACACAACATTTCCGTCGTTACACTACTCCGTCGTCCACGCCTACGGTAGGTTTTTGAAGTCTGCGAAGAAACGAACGTCGCATAGTATGCTGGTGAACCTGCTGGTCAATCCACTGAAGGTGTCATCTCCTATAAATTCTGTAGATGATGTAGACTGACGCCAGTGATACCAAAGCGAGGATCATCAGCAAGATTATATTCGTGACTCCAATATGCGTCCTTATTTCTTCTTTTGAAGCCATTCGCGGCATTCTGGGCAAGGATCACCTCCTCCTTAGAGTTATTGGTGCCCATCTTCTCTGGTGATACTGATTGTTATTGGTGATGGTGGTGGTTTTTATTTCGCGCCACACAAATTATTACATAGTAACTTTTTTTTTTTTTTCTAAGTCCCACGAGCACACATATTTATGGTCATGGTATTTTTAAACAAATCAAGCCACTGCCATTGCGCTTTGGCAGGGTCGCCATGTAAGGCGGGATCTTGAGGAGATATTGAAACACCGGGAGCCGAGTCTATACTGCCTTTATTATAATGATTAAACGATTAATAAGATTACATCTAAGTACATATATGATATAAGGCTGGTTACAATCCAATAAGGTTGCTTACACACTACAGCGCTTTGCATTCGCCAGGTTGAAGAAGAAGCAAAGATATGATGCCGCTAAACAGCCTAATATGAAAAATAAAAAAATCAAATATTTTTGAATTTAGAACACAAATAATTGTTAATTAATTCCTAAAAGTAAATATATGTTTTAAATAATCATGTTTATCTATGACATTCTCTTTAAAAAAAAAAATGAAATACTCAAAAAATATTTACGCGGTAAAGACGCTTAAATCTTTGCCGAGATTAAAAAAAAAAACAATCACCGCTGACTATAGTCATTGAACCCATTTGGACTTGGTATAATAGTATTATCTGTGGAAATTTCTATTTCCGCACGTGTGCGGAAAAATATTAATAATCCACGTGTGTGAAATACATTGCATGTTGAACCTAATCGTAGTGCGACAACAACCAGTTTTCGAGAAAGTGTATTGAAAAACAAATTACTTACGATTTATTTAACACTAACTGACGGTCTACTTATTACTAGCTCAGACAATTCTTTTGCTTTCTCGGACACTGGAGAAGCAAGGATGGTATTACAAATGCCAATATTATAGGTTTTATATCGTCCATAAACATTTATTCGACTATTTTCATTCCGGATACATTCTATCAAGATATGAAAAACATCATCAATCACTAGTCATCATAATTTGGAGACAAAACTTTCATCATTAAATGGATTCAACTTATTTGAAGTAGGTGAATCAGGAATAAGGTCATCATCTGCCTGCCTTTTCCTAACTATATTTGGGTCGGCTTCCAGTCTAACCGGATGCAGCTGAATACCAGTATTTTACGTAGAGCGACTGCCTATCTGACTTCCACAACACAGTTAGTTCTCGGTTCCACAAGACTGGTTGTCAGACTTACGGGCCACTGACTACCTGTAACGACTGTCAAAGATCTACAAATGACAGCCGGGATCAACCGCTTAACGTGCTTTCCAAGGCACGGAACAAACTCGGTATGCAATGGGCGGTCACCCATCCACGGAACAACCTAGGTATGCGCAGCTTAACCTAAAGATCGACCCGAGCGGCAGTTATTATTTAGCCACGAACTCATTTAAGGTTATAGTAATTAATTTTCTGTTCAGATCACAATCAATCCACGGAGCCCGACAAAGTGCGTTAAAATATCGATAATTATCGATATCGATAATTCAATGTGACCCTGTATATTTTAATACAGACATCACATCCAAATCTCATCTCCAACCATCCCTAATCAAAGTAAATCTTAATTAAAGAATAACACCCGGTTGTTAATTGAAACTCTTCGTCCGTGAATCTCGGAGGAATGGAACTAATTAGCTGAGGAATGAGAGGATCAGAGGGGAGGAATGGACGTTAAAAGTAATGATGGCAACATTGGTGATGTCTTACTACTATTGTAATGAGAATGTTTTGAATGGGTGTTTGTTATTATTTCACGCTCTTTTTTTATACTAAACGGGCCTACTCTTGACCTCAATCTAGTCCTGAGGACAGAGATGAGGTCGACGATGGAACGAGCTTACCCAGAAGAAGCCTATTAACTCGCGACTAAAATAGATTGAGGTCATATGAACTTGGGAACACCGACGAAGGCAGGGAATTCCACTCCTTGGCTGTGCGCATAATAAACGATGTAGCAAAGCGCTTCGTGCGAATGTGTGGAACATCGACAAGGAATGGGTGATAACCCGCAGTCCGTCTAGACTCCCGATGGAAGAAGGGAGATGGTGGAATGATCTCGTTGAGCTCGTGCTCAGTCGATTCCGTCATCATTTCAGCTGAAAGACGTCCACTGCTGGGCATAGGCCTCCCCCAAGTGTCGCCGCAGACTGGTCCCGTGCGATCAAAGACATTGAAATATTTACGAGCGATAGACGGGACAAGACGAAGAAAATCGTAATCCAATATGTTACTACTTAGTAACAAATCGTTTTATCTAGTGTCAGACGCTTGTCAGGTAGCATTCGTGTGTCAAAATCAAAAATGTTCGGGATCAAAATTTTTTGTATGAAAATATTCCCAATGGCCGCTCTATAAGTCTTTTAAATCTCTTTGCGTGCGATCCAGTGAATCCCCGCAACCTTCACCAGGTCAGCGGTCCACCTAGAGGGAGGTCTTCCAATGCAATGTCTTCCGGTTTGCGGTCGCCACTCCAGAACTTTTAAGCCCATCGGCCATCCGTTCTGCGAGCAATGTGCCCTGCACACTTTCATTTAAGTTTGGCAATTTATCAGACTACGTCGGTAACCTTGGTTCTCTTGCGCATGTCTTTATTTCTGAGTAGATCATGCTAGGAAACTCCGAGCATAGCCCTCTCTATGGCCCAGTCGATTTAGTTAACAAAAAAAAAAAATAGCATCACTATCAGAAACCATCAAACAACGGCCACTGAATCAAAGCTAATCAAGCTAGCTTTCGTATCAACCCATCAGCCATTCACAATTCCCTACCAACACTGGCAACCATACGCTATTGTTCTCCATCGCAACTGGCCCAAAAAACAACACACGGCTCGATGTTGATCCTGCCCCCTCGCCTCAGGTGCTGCCTACCCCTGTTACCCTAACAGTCGTGAATATAAAGGTGGGAGCCCACAAACGAGGCTTTGTCGCTACGATTAATATTTAAACAAGGATAAGATAGGGGTGGGATAGGATGCGATTAAATTGTTGTCGATGGATTTTGATAATTTTATGTAGCACGTTTTTTTATCGATAAAATGGAGTGTTTACTTCCAAATATTGTGCATGAAAATGTTTATACTGCTTTGTTGTTCTGACTGTTTTGTTGGTCTAGTGGTTGCAAGCGCGACTGCTGAGCATGAGGTCCTGGGTTTAATTCCCGGGTTGGGCAAAGTGTTATTGGGTTTTTCCATCAGAAATTTTCTCAGTAGCAGTGCCGTGGAGGTGTGAAGTTATACCGAGGAGACAAACAACCAGAATAAAAAGTATACTATGTCCATGGCAACCTAGGTAATGGTCTATCAGTGTGTGAGAATTCATCAAAATAATAACGTAACATTCATTTATTCTCAGGCAACTTCGACCCATAGATATTGTACCTTACTAACTAACATACATAGTATGAAATACAATTTGTGTTAGTAAATAGAATCTTAAAACTATGTTAGTAACACTTAATTCACTTATGCCGTAAGGTGTGAAAAGGTAACAGTATTTTTGCATTGATAATATCACTTTGTATACGGATATCAATTCATTTTATCGACACCCCTAATCTATCGACACTCGCCCAGCCCTACCGCCGCAGGCGACGCGCGTTCCAATTAGCTAGAATAAACACACGGTTCCGTAGATACGAGAGGACATACAGACATACAGGCTCAGGGTTTGGGTAATACTTGAGTTGGTTCAATGGACGGGTTGGAAACTCTTCGGTGTTTAGAAATCAAACGTCTGTGAATATTGGTTAAGTGTTGTCTGATGTTGGTGTTATTTTAGATGTGACAGGATCTCATGTTTTGAAAGTTTTGAGTATGAATGTGGATGGGTATAAGAGTAGAGGAAGACCAAAGAAACGATGGTTGGACTGTGTGAAGGATGATATGGCTAGAAAGGAGGTGTCTGATGAGATGACGAGTAGTAGAGAAGTATGGAAGAAGATAGGTAAGATACGCCGACCCCAAATAAATTGGGATAAGGGCAGAAGAGTCACTTATTTGTTGTCTTTTTAAAAAATAATGCCATCAACGGATTTGAAACAAGCCAATGCGACGTGACATCCGCTTCACCGCCCGGCCGTGGGCTTACGAAATCGCAAGCGTTAGGGACTGCCGAGCATGAGGTCGTGAGTTCGATTCCCAGGTCGAGCAAAGTGTTTTTGGATTTATCCAATAGGAATTGCTTAATAACATCCACGGAGTCCGGGTTTGTGTCTGGTTGATGGCAATAGGCTCGTCCGCTATTACACGGGAGTCAAACATAACTTGCGAAATGTGGTGTCACGAGCATCAATAGGTATGTATACAA
This sequence comes from Eurois occulta, assembly GCA_950022335.1. NCBI lineage: Eukaryota > Metazoa > Arthropoda > Insecta > Lepidoptera > Noctuidae > Eurois > Eurois occulta. The sequence goes on along the minus strand of OX465504.1, from coordinate 10,356,832 downwards.
TTTCCTAAAAAGCAATTTTCGCGAGAAATAACGATTGTAACTTGGAGATAGGATCCTTTTCATAAAAATATGAGTTCCAGAATAATCGGTTCGATCTTTAGGTTAAGCCGTGCTTACCAAGGTTGGTCCGTGGATGGGTGGCCACCCATTACATACCGAGTTTCCTCCGTGCCTCGGAAAGCACGTTAAGCCGTTGGTCCCAGCTGTCATTTGTACATCTTTGGCAGTCGTTACAGGTAGTCAGTGTCCTGAAAGTCTGACAACCAGTCTCACCAAGGGGTATCGTATTACCTAGCACTAACTGGGTTGTGGAGGTCAGATAGGCAGTCGCTCCATGTAAAATACTGGTAATCAGCTGCATCCGGTTAGACTGGAAGCCGACCCTAACGTAGTTGGGAAAAGGCAGACAGATGCTGATGAGTTCCAGAATACTATGTTCGTAACAACATGAAATTTTAATCAGAACTGTAGGAGAAAAACACTTTTAATTAAAATTTGTTAAGTGTTCACATATTGGTGCTCGTGACTGTACACCTCTGCCTAACAATCCTTTGAGAATAACAGGATGACAAGATTACTTATAAATAAATAAAAATAAAATTCATTTAATTCAGATAACATGATCCATACAGTGCAATTAAAATCAGTATTAAAATAAAATAAATTAACATAAAACCAAAAAAAAATAAACAAAAAGAAAAAAAAAAATACCATCAAAATTAAAATCAAAATAAGATAAAATTTAAAATTCATTCAGATAACATGACCCATACAGTGCAATTAAAATCAGTATTAAATAAAAATAAATTAACATAAAACCAAAAAAGAAATAAACAAAAGAAAATAAAATAAATTACAATCAAAATTAAAATTAACATTAAAATCAGAATCAAAATAAGATAAAATTTAAAATTCAATCAAAATTAATACAATAAGATAAAATAAAACATTCAAATTTATAATAAGTTAAAATAAAAAAATGTAGACGAACATTCACTTATGGTCATCATCATCATTTCAGCCGAAAGACGCTCCACTGCTGGACATAGGCCTCCCCCAAGTGTCGCCACATTGACCATATTGAATGGTATTGCTAGGTTTTAAATCGTCAATTTGATTATTTGAAAACATTTTCCAAAACCTCTTCTATTTTCTCAGTTTGTATCTGTACCGAACTGTTATCGGAGCCAACCGCCCTATCTCTGATACAGATCAGTCGTTCAGCCTATTAAACAATATTGACTCAGTCGAGGTAGCTCCCAAGAGTATTGGAACAGGCTTCCTGTCGAAATCAATGTCATATCTGGACAAACAGTAGAATAATCATTTATTTGCTACAAGAAGAGCTCGAGGTTAAATAATAATAGCCGCTCGGGCTAATCTTCAGGTTAAGCCGCGCTTGTATGGGTTGGTCTGTTGATGGGTCCATCCATTACAATTGTCCCGGCTGTCAATTGTAGATCTTTGACAGTCATTACAGTAGCCAGTGGCTCAAATGTCTGACAACCAGTATATTGGGGGTCAAAGTTTTAACTTTTTTACAATAAAAAAAAAAGTTTTTAATGTTATAACTTTAAATACCTCCACGACCACGACCCCCGTACTATTCAATGCATGCATCAGCACAGTGTTTTGAGTGTGTTACATTGAGTATTACCGTAGAACGTAATAATTTTTCACCCCAAAAATAGTCGTTTCCCAGCAATAATTTTTGCGTAGAGTTACTTAGTTTGATGTACAGAATGCTTGGTTGAAGCTTCGGGAAGGGTCCGTTTACACCCTGTATTTGTCTTCAACTCAAGACGTACATGTAACTTAACTTGCTTGCAAGGTACTTTAGTTATGAAGTTTAACTATACAAATGATAACTAATTTACATACACATCAGCCGGTAAGTAATCAAGCATTTTAGTTTTCATCGACTTCCAAAGAGCAGGAGGTTCTATGTTTGTTTGTCTGTATTTTTTTAAGTATCTACACCAATTTCTTCGTGATTACTGAGCCTATTTTTGCGTTATTCTTTTTTCATTTGATAGAAGAAGCTCGTGCGGTGTTCCCATATAACTTTAATTATTTTTGCTTGCAGTTTACGAATTCGAATGGGAATCATCAAATGACCCGCTCTGGGCGGAGCAAAAGGGAGTGTCAGACTTGTATTGACTAAAACCCATCCATGTTCCTTCTTTTGTCCTTTGTGTTCCAGGACCGCGGTATCTCTTTCGAACAGTCCCGCAGCCCTGGCAGGCATCGGCCCTTGCGGGCCCCTCATGTTTGCTGACATCTCTTTGGAAGTCGGTAGCAAAAAAATCATTGAAACAAACAAATTCATGTATTTTAACCGTAGTGTGGTCTCAGTTTTAAATAGGGTTTTCATAAAAACAGTGTATTTTTCAGTAAAAAAAATGCTTGTACCTAGAGAACGGTTCATCATCATCTGCTATCTTTTCCCAACACTGTTGCGGTCAGATTCCAGTCTTACCGGAATGCTTGTATTTTCAATGGAGCGACTGCCCATCTGAACTCTACAAACTAGTTAGTACTGCGTAATTTCGGGCCGCCAACTACTCGGTGTGTAATGATTGTTCACCTATCCACGGACCACCTAGGTAAGCGCGGCTTAACCTAAAGACCCGAGAAGCTGGTATTATTTAGCCTCGAGCTCTGAACTACGAACAGTTCTGCTGCGAAATAAAAGCGCCATAAACACTGAAGAAACATCTATGTCATCATTTATTATGTCAGTAATTTTTAACGGCTACATTTTTGCAAATTAAACTGGCATTACATGCTTTTACCATGTCATCATAATCAAAACAAATCGTGTCATTCTTTTCATTTCAAAATTAACAAAAGAAGGCAGCTTCTTTGAGTTATCTTGCCATCTCTCTCTTCTTACACTTTGATCTTTACTATAGCTATCTTGCTCTCTCACTCAACAAGTCAAAAAGAAAAGATTAATGAATATCAAATGAGTTTTGCAAATTAAATTCAAACAATGGAACGACTTGGTGGGGACATACGGGAGGGAATTGTGAACGGGAACGTTACACATCTGCGTAGCCTTTTCCCAACTATGTTGGGGTCGTCTTCCAGTGTAACCGGATGCAGCTGAATATCAGTAAATAAAATTCTTAAAGTAATGGGTTCCATCATCTGCCTAGCCTTTTCCCAACTATCTTGGGGTCGGCTTCCAGTCTAACCGGATGCAGCTGAATACCCGTATTTTAATAATAATAAATAATAAATATCCCTGGACACGGAGCGACTGCCTATCTGACCTCCACAACACAGTTAGTTCTGGGTAATATGATACCCCTTGGTACACGGCTGGTTGCCAGATTTTCGGGCCAGCGACTACCTATAACGACTGTCAAAGATCTACAAATGACAGCCGGGAGCAATGGCTTAAGGTGCTTTCCGAGGCACGGAGGAAACTGGCGTGTGACATGTCTTGGAAGCAAAAAATCCTGGTGACGTCTTCGTGGTCGATTATGGCCATTTCGCTCTCATAGAGAGGAGGCCTGTCTCAGCAGTGGGAACATTTTAGGCTGATTATGGTTAAGCTATGAGAAATCGATGTTCTTCATACTTAAACCAATTTCTTGACACATAAATTTGTGCTTTTTGACTTATGGGGGCCGAACGGTTCTGCTTCAAATGTCCTCCCGTATGTTTCCCTCACTAGAACCTCCAGGGAGAACTTTTAAAGAATTTGTAAGAGATCCCTTTCTGCTGTGTTTATGTATATTACATGCTTCATCGCTGCTTTCCCTTTGAAAGGGGTTAGTATTAAGATATCGACCCTGAAATTATTGCAATGTAGTAAAAAGTTACATTTAGTTAGTAACAAATAAAATTTTTGAATAACTAGCTTTCGCCCGCGTAGATGTCGAAAAATATCCGACAGAAACGTACTACCGAGATTAAAAAGTAACCTATAGGTTAATCCAGGTTACGGTAACAAACATAGTTACATACCTTCATCCCCCTTTTTAACCCTTGGTAGTACCCTGGGGTAGAATTATTAAAAACGCTGAGACACGTATAAATTAATTTTCAATCGTCAGCCTAAACACTAAATTCCAAACCAACCTAGCTTGCAAACTAACGGACTTTCATATAAACTTCCATCCCCTATTTTACCCCTTTAGGGGTGGAATTCCCAAAAATCCCTTCTTAGTGGATATTTACTCTTCACAAAGAACACACCCTCCAAGTTTCATGTCTCTAGGACCAGCGGCTTAGGCTGTGTGTTGATATATCACCCAGTCAGTCAGTCAGTTTACCATTTTACATATTATACAGATAGATTCCCTACACCGCTGGGTCTTGGCGCAAGACTGATTTAACACAAATGCTTCAGTCAGAGTATTTTCTTAATTTTATCAAAGCAAACAAGAACAGTGTTTTAGTAAAACCTGTCTATATATGAATCGATGTATTAATGCTCACATGTATGAGTATTGATACCTCGATTCATGGGTCAGGTAGGGGGCGAGTAGATTAAGTTTGTATTACTAACACTAGTTACTTATAAGTCGTTATACTTACTACTAACAAATTGGATCCTAGTTATCTTAAATAAAAGCTTATTATTTATTATTTTTTCAATGAAAACACAAGTTTTTATTTAATAATTCCGATCATTTCATCATTCTCGTGCGCTTATCCCAATTCATTTGGTGTCGGCGCAGCATGTCATCTTCTTCCATACTTCTTTATTACTCATCATTTCATCAGACACCTCATTTCTTGCAATAATATCACCCTTCACACAGTCCATCCATCGTTTCTTTGGTCTTCCTTTACTCTTATACCCATCCACACTCATACTCAGAACTTTCCTCACGACATTTTCCTCATTCCTCGGCATCACATGCCCGTACCACTACAACCGATTACCACACAACTTTTCCGTCACCCGGCGCCACTTTGAGACTGAATATATTTTCTTCAAAACAAATTCCTTCACACCCTCCTAATATTAACAAACCGAACCCAAACGCCGATACTAGTCTTACAGCCAATACATCACACTGCCCACTGCGACATCTGGTCAGAGAAAACGAGGGAAAAATTACCGAAGGGGTCTGCGAACAGTCAATTAGCAATGTCTGCACACCGTCACGAAATAAACGCGACGTGGACGAAAAAAGAAATTAGTCTTTTTCAGATTTGTGTACTGAATTTCTCGTGCTGTGGTTTTTATGTTGATTTTTTTCTTTTAGTCTCGAATAAATCGATAGTAGAATGCTCATTGCTCAAATTAAATTCGTGTTTATTTTTAAGCCACTTCTTAAATGGAGGAGATTCTCAATTTTAATGTTTGTTACATCATAATTCCGTGATTACTAATCCGATTCACGTGATTCGTTGTTCATTTGGTAGAAGAAACTTGAGCGGTGGTCCCATATAAATTTTATTTACATTGCTTGGGTAGTTTATTATCTTCTGTAATACATAAATAATGTGTCCGAGATACCCTCGTACCACGATTTAAACGGCTGAAATGAGAGTAGGTTCTTTTTTTTGGGATAAAGTTTTTTATTTCAGTCATTTTAGTTGTGGTATGATGGTATCTCACACAAATACTTGTCGAGTAGTCATTTTCCAGTGTTACCCTAAGTTATAAGCATATCATCCATATAGACATAGAAGAAAAAATATCTAATATCCATACTTACTTAATATACTTAATAAAATTATAAATGCGAAAGTAAGTTTGTTTGTTACCTTTCACGCCTAAACCACTGAACCGATCATCCAGAAATTTTACATATACGTTGTCAGGTGTACAGAAACGGATATAGGGTACCTTTCATTCCGAAAAAAAGTACTGTTCCCGACGAAAACATCAATAACGTTCTTATGATAATTGATGGCGCCACGTGTCTTTCGAATCATGATTGAATTATATATTATTACAAGCAGAGTACAACCCCAATTGATTGTCAAATTCTTCTAAATTAATGCGAGCGAAGCCGCGGGTTAATTGCTAGTAAAAAAATACAGCCGAATTGGGAACCTCTTCCTTTTTACAAATCGGTTAAAAAAAGAAGCAGTGTTACAACTTTCTTCGCTAGCCGCACCTAAATCACGAAAAAATCCAACGTTCTTTCCTAGTTAGTACCAAAGATACATCAGTAGACTCAGTTAATTGATATAACCCGACGGGGGGTGAAAAATAACCGATGGTCAGTCAGCGATTTTGACCGATCACCCCCTTTCACCCCGTTTCGCCCCTGTTTCGTTGGTTTTATTGGGAGACTGCATTTTTTCTGTTTCTCTTTTTGGGGAGTAGCCTTTTGTCGATCGGTTTGTTGAGGTTCATTGGGTTTAGAATTGGAAAATATAGGTGTGTAAACTTTGAAAAGGGCAACTACACAGTCCTATCTCGGTTATTTTTAACCGACTTATATTTATCCAAGCCACAAGACTGCCTTTAAAAGCAATTATAAACAATTACGAGACAAAAAAGAAGATGTAGAAATACCGTATGGAGAAACAGCACTACTCAATAAAAGTATTATTTGTATGGCATCACTGATTTATAACAAACCACCTCCCGCGGCTTCGCTCGCGTTAATTTAGAATTTGACAATCAATTCGGATTGTACTCAGCTTGTAATAATATAATTCAATCATGAATCGAAAGACACGTGACCCACCTATTACCAAAAGAACGTTATTGTTGTTTTTCTCAGGTACAGTCCTATTTTCGGGATGAAAGGTACCCTATATCCGTCTCTGTGCACCTGAGAATGAATGAAATGAAGTATGGATTGCCCATTGGTGCCCACCTAGTATTTCGGGAAATCGCCAAGCGGTTGATCGACTCTTCACGTGACCAGAGGGCGGGCCTATTTTTTGGCCAAAGAATCAGCATTGCCATCCAACGTGGCAATGCTGCCAACCTTCTGGGCACTTTTCCTGTTGACAGCGATGCTGACGTATTTTTGGACGCCCTGTAACCCTTTTCTACTTGTATATATTTATTACTATTATAGTTTTGTAGTTTGTAAATAATGTAATCTTTGAAATAAAAATCCTTTGACCGATTTAAAAAAAAAATTGCCAGATGGCCCGATGACTTTAAAAAGTTACCTACTCCTCTAGTTAATAATAAATTATACACCTTTCTAACTAAAAAATGTTACTGTAAAATACTATTAAGAAGATGATGGTTCCGTTTTTTCCTTTTCAGGTACGGAACCCCAAAAATAACAAAATATATAACGCCTCTCATACATGCCTCTGAACTTAATTAAATTTTTGAAATCAAGAGTGTCGAAAATTCGACATTAGGGGTTGAAACGGTCCTGTCATAAATTGTTCGCATGCCGCGTAGAAGGGTTAAACCCTTCAATGCGGTCTTAATTTAGCTTTTATTTCACATTAATTTTTAATTTACGTCGCCTGTTACTGTATGAACATGGACGGAGCAAAAGATGTATGTTAGGATAAAGAATGAAAGAAAGAAAGAAAACATTTATTTGGCACATGCCACAAATGCACACAACATAAAATAAAATAAACTCAACTTAACTTAGGATCTTAGCAAACCACGTTTTACGGTAGGACTCAATGTAACGCATTCAAAATATTTGCTGATGCATGCATTGAATAGTACGGGGGTCGATGAGGTGTATAAAGTAAAATTATAACATTAAAAAATTGTATTAAAAAAAAACTTGTGAAAATGTTGAAATATCTTTGAAATGTTGATTCACTTCCACACTCCTTGCGGGATAGTTCATCGTTAGAGGCGTTCAAGAAAGGAATAAGGGAACATTTCCTGTCAACATATACGTACATATATATATATATATATATATATAGGATTGTATAGGTATGTATATGCGTATGTATTGTGTGTATTACGTATATTATATTGTATGTATGTAGTTTAGTTTATAAAATTAATTATTATTATTGATCCAAGTGGCTGTTATTATTTAGTCACGAGCTCCTCTCGCGGAGTCCAAGATAAACTTATAAAAAATCTAACCACATACACACATACCCCCTGAATTCATAACTGAATTCAAGAAAGCTTCCCTGTTTCATATATCAATTTTGAATATTACATTTCGGTATAACACATGTCGTTTCGTAACAATTTAATATCTTTTTTACCCTATTTCTCTGCCTGCCCCTATAGACCAGACGGGATCCAATTTCCTGAGATATTATTACGAAGGTTATACTTTTGTGGGGTTGCAAAAAAGGAGGTACTGTGGAATCTGTGTTGTGTTTTGTTTTGCTTTTTTTATTAACACGCTAGTGCGGCAAAAAAATCGTAAACTTTCATCCGGTGCAGAGGCGGTCGAAATGCGCATCCATCAACCTTTACTACAGTGCGTATCAGTCCTTTTTGACCTGACACCACTAGGATAGAAAAATTAAACTTTGCTTATAATAGTTCCGCACCGAAACGAAAGATTTACTTTACACTGTGTGCAGCAACGGTTGGCACCGTAGGTATCGGGTCGATTATGTGTGATCTGCAGTGGAGGAGTTTATACTTTCACTGATCAAATATTGGTGTTGCCCTAAACTATACGGTATCTATAATGTTTTACTAATTGATCGTCACAGTCATATTACATGACATACATAACATAATATCACACCTGTAATCTCCGAAGGGTTAGGCAGAGGTGTACCTAATAGTACACCCACATTTCGCCAGTTATGTTTTAAGTCCTATACAATAGTGGGCGAGCCTATTGCCATCAGCCGGGCACGAATCCAGACTCTGTGGCTGCTACTGAGAAATTTCTGATGGAAAAAACCGAATAACACTTTGCCCGACTTGGGAATCACACCCAGGACCTCGAGAATAATAATAATAATAAACATTTATTTCAGACCAGGTGGTCCATATCAATGTACTTAAAAAAACCAATGTTAGTATTGAATAGTATTGTCTATCCTATTCTTAAAATGTATAAATCTTCTAAAAGCAATACCCTCTGGCCACAAGTTGTCATCTAAAAACGTATTTATTTTGTTCTTAGGAACAAACAACTTGAAAGCATTATATTGCCTATCAACCTTCATATGAATTCTTTCCAAATTCACCACTTCGTTAACTTTACTTAGGATATAGTCACTTATATCCTTTTCTGTTGTTTCTTTATTTACATATGATATAAACTAAGGTATTTTCATATCTGCAGCGCGAAACTTAATTGATACATTTGACACAGCCTTCCCTGTCAAACCGGTAAAACGATTTCTATGTTTTGATTTCTGCACCAGTGTCCAACCATCCTCTCTTTTATTTTCTTTCCACTTGCCATTGCTAACAATCTCTGCTGCTGTCAGCTGTTTCTCTGCGTTTGCAAAACCGGTGAGGCGCTGTGGGGCGGGCAAGACAGGTATAATATCCCTATCACTTGCGGAACTAGTAAGAAGTCGCGCTTGCGTCTACTCGACCAACGAGGCATTTATTATATATTTTATATTAATTCTCGATAAATTAATCATTTATTTCCATCATCAATTTTATTTGTCTACCCTTTTCCTAATTATATTTATTTATTTTATTTATTTACCATCATTACAGACTCGTCCAATACGATGCTTTAATACATACAATATATAAAAACATACAATATAAACACACAAAATAGAAAAAAAAACATACAACATAAAATAAATAAGATTACACCCATTAAAAACAATAACACCTATATTAATTGAACATGACAATGTTTACAGTTGCACACCTCTTTCAATTATGATTTGTGCCCTATGGACAAATCTCTATATATTGGGGTCGTCTTCCTATTTAACCGAATGCATCTGAATACTGGTATTTTTAAATGGAGCGACTGCCTGTTTCATCTCCAGAATTCAGTTAATTGGAAACACGATAGCATTTAGTAAGTTCGTTTGCCAGTATTTTGGAGTTCTGACTGCCCGTAACGACTGTCAAAGATCCACAAACGACAGGAATCAGTAAGATTTTTTTTTTAATGAATTTATTACCGCAGACATGGTGGTCCGCGCTTTTTTGTTTTTTTTTAAACTGTTCGCTTGGATTTTAAACTACTTCCACCACGAACAGTAAGTCGTGGGTTCGAACCCAGGCGCATTACTTTGTGCAATTTATTTCATCACCACTGCTCTCAAAAACGGTGAAAGAAAACATCGTGAGGAAACCGGCATGTCCTAGAACCAAAACATTCGAAGACATGTGACATCTACCAACCCGCACTGGGCCCGAGTGGTGGATTATAGCCCATTCCCTCTCATAGAGAGGAGGCCGTGTGTCTCAGCAGTGGGAACATTTTAGGCTGATTATGCTTGCTATGATTGGTCTGGCTGTTTAAAATAAGTGTTTCGGCCGGTGTGTATCAGCCCAACCTAGCAGGTATGCATAAGTTCCCTGTACATAAACACTTGAACTCACACATTTTTGTTAGTCAGAAAATAAATAAGAAAACCGTTGGTGAGTCTGTCGGCCTTGGGGTCTTGGACCATTGGCTGATACTACCATGAAGGTATTAGATATTGGAAATCGCGTTACGGAACTCAAATGCAGTTGGGCAGGACACCTAGCAAGGCGCAGTGATGACAGGTGGACTAAGGCTGTCACCGAATGGCGCCCAAGCACGAGAAAAAGAAATGTGGGTCGTCCGGCGGCGAGATGGGCAGACGACATAGTTGCCATCGGGGGAAAAACCTGGATGAGGCTGGCGCAGGAACGTGGAGATTGGCAGAAGAAAAGAGAGGCCTATACCCAACGGTGGGTGCATTGATGAATTCAGGCTGTGGCTCTCGGCCACCGTAGGCGCGGGCCTGTGGACGGTGAGTAATGGGCTAGCTCGCTGTCCGTCCGTCTTATGACGACAGGCCGTGTCGACGGCACGTTCGTGTTCCACGCGCTCCTCAAAGAGATGTCAGCAAACAGGAGGGGCCCGCAAGGGTCGATGCCTGCCAGGGCTGCGGGACTGTTCGAAAGAGATACCGCGGCCCTGGAACATAAAGGGCAAAAGAAGGAACATGGATGGTTTTTAGTCAGTAAAAGTCTGACACTCCCTTCTGCTCCGCCCAGAACGGGAGGAGTCACTTGATGATTTCTCATCCGAAAAAAAAAAATAAGGCAGTGGATCATGACGATGATGAAGCCATGAACCCCTCATATGTGTGGAAGACGTATTGTATGATAATTCTTAACTTCCGAGATCAATGTAGCAAGTTAGTATTCATTATTTTAAAAGCAAGAGGGGTTGTTGTAATTTGAATCACCCCTGAAACAAGGGAAGATGGTGCTGATAAAAAATTGAATAATTTCCTTTGGGCGATAAAAAATACAAGACTAACGTGGACATGCCGAGAATACTATGGAAAGATAATTTTAATAACTGTTTTATTTTACATAATTTAGGAGTAGCTCGTGGCTAAATAATAACTGCCGCTCGGGTCGATCTTTCGGTTAAGCGGTGCTTGCCTAGGTTGGTCTGCGGATGGGTGGCCACCCATTACATACCGAGTTTCCTCCGTGCCTCGAAAAGCCCCAATGTTAGTTAGTCCCAATGTGTACATATTTGACAGTCGTTACAATTAGTCAGTGGCCCAAAAAGTCTGACAACCAGTCTTACCAAGGGGTATCGTATTACCCAGTACTAACTGGGTTGTGGAGGTCAGATACGCAGTCGCTCCTTGTAAAATACTGGTATTCAGCTGCATCCTGCTGAAATGGCTAGGCAGATGATATGTTTTACATAATTTGTGACATAGCTTTAGATATTGAACTTTACGTACTTACCGTTGATACTCAGTGGATTATGTGTTTTTTTTTTTTTTAATTTAAACTGTTTTAACAAACTTCTTCAAAACGGAGGAGATTCACTATTCCCAATCTCAGTTTATTTTTATATTTCATATAATTTGTTTCAGTTGATGAATGGAAAGGAAGACCATGGCAACGATGAATGGATTGTGTGAGGAATGATATGAAAGAAAAAGGTGTAAATGATAGCGTGACGGTTGACAGAGGAGAATGGAAGAAAAAAACGTGTTGCGCCGACCCCAAGTAACATGGGACAAGGGCAGGAAGATATTGATATAATTGTTTCAGTTTTCTCGTCCATTTACTTAATTCTAAAACGATGTCTTGTCGTCTCACAAAAATAAACTTATGCCAAAGTAAGTACTAACTACCCGTAATTATATTTGGAAAACTTATTGATTTGAATCCCTTTTCAAATCTAATGTTAAGTTATTTAATGGTTCAGGTACATTGTGTTAGTCTAAACTGCAGATTAATGGAACCCAGGGCAGAGGATCATTTGCCGGGCAGGTCATGGTAACAACTTTCCAGTTACATTGTACATGGTGCACTGTCTAAACTGCCTGACGCGACACTTTTCAACTGTTTTTAGGATGCTGTACCTAAAGGGTAAAACGGGACCCAATAGGGTCCTATTTTTCTCTTTCTGTCTTAGTCTTGTCTGTCTGTCCGTCTGTCACCAGGCTGTATCTCATGAACCGTCATAGTTAGACAGTTGTAATTTTCACGTTTTCTATTGCCGCTATAACAACAAATACAAAAAAACAGAATAAAAATGTTTAAGTGGGGCTCCCATACAACAGACATGATTTTTTTGCAGTTTTTATGGTGTTTTAAGTGGTACGGAATCCTTCGTGCGCGAGACCGACCCGCACGTGGCCGCTTTTTTTCTTATTTATCGTGTGGTTAGTGGCTAGCCTGGTGTCAAAGTTTTTATGCCGCCCATGGGCCTCTGACTTGGCTTTACATGCCGTCGAGAAATATCTCTCAGGCATGCTGGTTTCCTCACAATATTTTCCTTCACCGAAGCAAGTGATAATTATACAATACACACATGAATCAGAAAAATCAGAGGTGCGTGTCTTGGGCTCGAACTCGAGACCTATGACTTGACAGTCCGACGATCACACCACTAGACTATCACTGCTATAATCAACCCATTTTGATTAGCTATAAGAGTGCAGATTAAACTCATGAAACTTGCAAAAATCAGGTGGTGCATCATATCCACACAAATCGTTCCCTCCAGCCATCTTAGTCGTAAAATTGCGTTCATTCTTGCGTGTAACTCAATGTTTATTTTATTCACTTTGACATTGGAGCGACTGTGTCTTCCTCATTGGAAAGCGGAGCGAGCCGAGCGTGCGGAGCGAGCAAAGCATATTAATGAAGATGATTCTTTTTGGCAAAGTTTTAGATAAATAATTTATATTCGTATACGGATAAAATATATAATATATTAGGTGTAAACGGACCCCTCATGAAGCCGTCAACCAAGCATTCTAATCAAATCAAATCAAAATCAAAATCAAAGCATTTATTTCAAGTAGGCCCGTTACAGGCACTTTTGAACTGTCGAAACAAAGACAACAATGAAATTTAGCTACAGTCCCAGTCACAAGGCATAAAAACTGTGAAAGTACTGTAGTTGCCCATTCCCTAACGTAGATCTCTATGGAGAAGAACGGGCAAGAAACTCCATGGACACTCTTTTAAATCAGAATATTTTTACAAAACCTTGGTTACATCATTCATGTTTAGATAGTACATTATGTGAGAGCGATGTAGCAAGATGTGCACGTTAAAAGTGTCCATAGTAAAAACAAGGAAAAGAACAATTCAAAAATAAAGTAATTAATTCAAATAAGCCGTGGCAACCAAGAGATGACCAGTCACAACTGACAGCGCCCGTTCACGAACATGACGCATGTATCAGCACCATTCAACTCAACCATTTTGAAGGGAACTAACTGATCCGACACACGCGCCACCATCAGCGAGACATTTGAGTGAGCATGACATACACTTAACCGCCAGGGCAAATTCAAGTCAAAAAAAAAAAAAAAATGACGTAGGTTATCAACGAAGGATAGCTTTCTATTACATAGTACTCACATAATATGGGCTATGCGGTTATATAATACCAAAAGAAATTGAATCTATACAATGCAAAGATAGTTGTACAATCTTCAGCAGCTCCAACAATACTATTTAATGCTATCCATTAATCAGTTTATGCGCCCCTGTCCATGTGGAGCAGGACCGGCATTGAGCCAAGCATTTTTATCAGAGATATAATCGTCCAACTTGTAATATGCTTGCTTACATAGTGTGCGTTTAATGCATGATTTAAATTTCGTCTCATTCAGTTCAAGAATACTTTGTGGAATTTTATTATAGCATCTTAAACAGTACCCCATGAAAGATGAGTCTACTTTAGCGAGTCTGAAGCCCGGCTGAACTAATTGGTCTCTAGTTCTCGTACTGTAATTGTGTCTGTCACCTCTTTTATTAAAAAGATGTAGATTTTTTCTAACGTACATTATGTTTTCGTAGATGTATTGACAATGTACCGTCATGATTTTGATTTCCTTAAACAGTTCCCTTAGAGAATCGCGCCTACAAAGATTATATATGGCTCTGATGGCTCTTTTTTGCAGAATAAATATAGACTCAATGTCTGCAGCCCGTCCCCATAACAGAATGCCATAAGACATTATACTATGAAAGTAACTAAAATAGACCAGTCTAGCGGTATCTACATCAGAAAATTGACGGATTTTTCTAACAGCATATGCTGCTGAACTTAGGCGCCCCGCAAGAGATTTCAAATGAGAACCCCATTGTAGCCTTGAATCAAGCGTAAGCCCCAGGAAAACGGTTTTATCTACGAATTCAAGTTTCTCTTTATTCAATACTATATCACACTCGTTACTTTTAACATTTGGTAAAGCAAATCTTATGCATTTCGTTTTTTTTTCATTTAATACTAAATTGTTTGCTGTGAACCAATTATGGACCTGAAGTAGGGCATTATTTACGTCATCTAGATTTTGGGCCCGTCTATTTATCTTAAAAATTAGAGAAGTGTCATCAGCAAACAACACCATATTTTGAGGTTGGTTTTTCAATAAATAGGGTAGATCGTTTATATATACTATTCTGTACATCAAACTAAGTAAGTAACTATAAGCAAAAAATTGATTGTCTGTAAAGTTGATTTACGGACGATAGTTTAACGTGACAACGTCATAACAAAACATTGATGAAAGGATCGCATACTTGCATGCAGCGCAAGCGTACAATGAGCGTAACGGGACAATGAGTCATCCTTTTTCGTGCATGCAGCCGGCGTTCATCGATTTATTAGACGTTGTCACGTCAAAAACATTGCTAGGAGACGAGGTGGAATCTCACGTTTTGAGGTGAAATCTCACGTTTTACGGTAGGACTCAATGTAATGCACTCAAAACATTGTGCTGATAGATGCATTGAATAGTACGGGGGTCGTGGAGGTATTTAAAGTTAAGTTATAAGGCAGTGCCTTCGTGTTGCAGGTTCGATCCCCGCACGGAACAAATATTTGTATGGCCTACAGATAGTTGTTCCGGGTCTGGCTGTTTGTGTATGTGAGTTTAAATGTTTGCAAATGCACCCACGATACAGGAGAAATTCCTAGAGTGGGGCAACGTTTTTAAAAAAAAAAAGAAAAAGGAGTGTGGGTTGAATTTTCCATCAGGCTTTTCTCAGTGGCCGCCCAGAGTCAGGACTTGTGCTCGGTTGATGGCAATAGGCTCGCTTCCTGTTACATGTTACTTAAAAATAACTGGCGTAGATAGTTAATATTATTATGTAGTATAGACAAATAATCTACCTATTCTCAAGTTACCAAATGGATGGGATTTTCTCCTTCCACTCACTTACCCATCAAATTCTGGTCCTTGACAAATTAAACTTAACTTCATCTGCATCGATCTCATCACAAAGCTGGCACCGGTAGTACTAAAACGTCTTCTTACAAAAAACGCTATAAAAATACTTGGGGTAATTACAAGATTTTTTCTTTAAAGAAGTTTTGTGTGGTACAAGAATTGAACGACTAGCGTTTTCAAAACAAAGTTGTTTGTTATTTTGACAATACATCTAAGATGGTAGAATTAATCATCTCGGTGACATATTATGTCTTGCTGGTCTAATACTTACTGGTACGACTGTCCAGAGTAAGTTCAATTTTCAAGTCGTGCAAAGTGAGCATGGTCGATTTTTCTATCAAGAATTTCTCAGCAGCACTCAAGCATCTGTATTTATAGCTGGTTATAGTAGTAGGCTCGCTTTATATGGCACTATAACATTTATGTTTAGTGACCATGTTGAAGTGGGTCCACACCCGAACACGTGCAGTAAACCCACGTGAACCGTGCACGGTATGTTTCTCGAATGTCACGGTAATACCACGAAATACATAAAAGTTACAGTTATACAGAAACAAGATGTCTGAGCCTTTCATAATAATTCATAACATCACGCCTGATCCCGAAAGGTTAAGCAGAGGTGTATCTAATTAGTAGGTAAACCCACATTTCACCAGTAATATTTATGTCCCATGTAACAGAGGGCAAGCCTATTGCCAAAAACCGGGCACAAATGAGAGATTCCGGATGGAAAAACACAATAACAATTTGCGCGATCCGGGAATCGAACCCAGGACCTCATGCTCAGCAGTCGCGATTGTGACCACTATACCAACGAGGCAGTCATCATTTATATTGTTTTTTTTTTTTTCAAATTCAAAATAATTTATTATCTCTTCATAAACATTACTTATTGTGCATATAGAGTTTAAGATTACGATAACTACATAAGTTTGTGAGAGACTGGTGTCTGCACTAGGAAACCCTGTATAGCAGATCACCAGGGTCCCACCACACGGTATTCAGGACTGGTGTCTGCACTAGGAAACCCTGTATAGCAGATCACCAGGGTCCCACCACACGGTATTCAGATTACATAATATATTTTAAACATGTTAATATTGTTGACATATAAGAACGACCAAAAAGAAACCACATTCAGTATTTTTTTTACATGATCATAATTGCTGACCTCAGGGATCATGCTGACTTAGAACGGGAGCGGAGGGCGTTATCCATAAGAGCTAATATGCTGGCCCGCAGGTTCGCACGGTGCTCAGATGGCGTAAAAGTAACTCTTTTCAGAGCTTATTGTACGTCTATGTACACCTGTAGCCTGTGGGCGAATTACACTCAAAAATGCTTCAACACCCTCCGCGTTCAATTTAACAACGCTTTCAGGGCGGTATTGGGCCTGCCTCGCTGCTGCAGCGCTACAGGGATGTTCGCTTGGGCCCGCACGGACTGCTTCCATGCGACCATGCGGGAGCGATGCGCATCCCTTGTGCGCAGGGTGCGTGCCAGCTCCAATGCCGTTCTGAGGATGATTGCTGATAGGTTGGACTGTCCTTATGTGCGACACTGCTGTGATAGACAAGTCACATATAGTGTCGCCCGTAAGTGACTAACAAAATTGTAATTAATTATTATTTTTATTAATTAATTAATATAATTGTCAAGGAAACGCGCTACCCCTTTTTTTCGGATGGGAAATCATCAAATGACTCCTCCCGCTCTGGGCGGAGCGGAAGGGAGTGTCAGACTTTTACTGACTAAAAACCATCCATGTTCCTTCTTTTGCCCTTTATGTTCCAGGGCTGCGGTATCTCTTTCGAACAGTCCCGCAGCCCTGGCAGGCAACTCGCTACCCCTTACATCTTGCACCACCTCCCAAAAACAAGGGTCGTCTCCAAACTGTGTCTTTAGTCCTTTACACTAATAAGCATATAAATGGGGCGAAGTTTTTCTGCTAATCACTGTTTTGTCACGCGGGGGAGGGAGACAGAGCATGTTAGAGCGAGAGGTGACGATGTCACGCTGATACGGGAGATTAGAGTTTTTGAAAGATTTTTTTTTTAAATAATTCTGTATAAAGGGCTCTTGGATACATACCAGATGTAAACGGACCCTTCACGAAGCCGTGAACCAAGCATTCTGTACATCAAACTAAGTAACTCTACGCAAAAATTTTTGCTGGGAAACGACTTTTTTTTTGAAGTGAAAAATCACGTTTTACTGTAGGACGCAATGTAACGCACTCAAAACATTGTGCTGATAGATATAATGAATAGTAAACGGGTTATGGAGAATATTTAAAGTTATAACCCAAAATACTGGTATTTAAAAAAAAAACTTGTCAAAAAGCTGGAACTTTGACTCCTAATATCTCCGTAACTAGAAGGTTCCCAGGTATGGTGCTGAACCAAAAATTATAGCAATGACGGTGAAAACAAGCGCCTCTCGGCTTCGTTCAGGGTCTATTTACACCCTTTTAAAATCATGCCTTTTTTTTGGGATGGGAAATCATCAAATAATGATCGCTCCCGCTCTGGGCGGAGCGGAAGGGAGTGTCAGACTTTTACTGACTAAAACCCATCCATGTTCCTTCTTTTGCCCTTTGTGTTCCAGGGCCGCGGTATCTCTTTCGAACAGTCCCGCAGCCCTAGCAGGCATCGGCCCTTGCGGACCCCTCATGTTTGCTGACATCTTTTGAAGCGCGCGTGGAACACGAACGCGCCGTCAACACGGCCTGTCGTCATAAGACGGACTGACGGCGAGCTAGCACATAGAAGACAGAAGTGTAAAATAGGCCAAATTCCCATATTTTCATCAGTTACGTCAAAAATCTTGCTATCTTCATCATCATCTGCCTAGCCTTTTCCGAAATGCGTCTGGGTCGGCTTCCAGTGGATGCAGCTAAATAGCAATATACACCATTATTTTTAGGTCGTTCTGGAGCCGAATACCATGAACTCGATCATCGAACTCGAAACGATTGGGACTATTTTTTTCAAAAATAAACAAAAAAATACACGAAAGAATAAATTTAATGTTTTTTTTTTTTGAAATAATGAGAACTCAAATGCATATGTGTGTGTAAAACGTATCCACGATCGGCAACACATGCGAACGATACCCATTGAAAAATTCATTCATCGATCGATTCTCATTATTTCACAAAAAAAAACATTAAATTTATTCTTTCGTATTTTGTTTTTATTGTTATTTTTTGAAAAAAATAGTCCCAATCGTTTCGAGTTCGATGATCGAGTTCATGGTATTCGGCTCCAGAACGACCTAAAAATAATGGTGTATATGTAGCATTTTATATGGAGCGACTGCCTATCTGACTTCCAAAACCTAGTTACAAGTTAATACGATACCCCTTGGTAAGACTAGCTGTAAGACTTTCGAGCCACTGAATACCTGTAACGACTGTCAAAGATCTACAAATGACAGCCGGGACCAACGGCTTAACGTGCTTTCCGAGGCACGGATGAAACACACTTAAGACTAACCAGGTGCATCTGAATACCAGTATTTTACATGGAGCGACTGCCTATCACACCTCCACAACCGGGATAATACTGGATAATACGATTAGACCTTTTGGTAAGACTGGTTGTCAGATTTTCACCTACCTTACCGTAGACCTAGATTACAGGCATTCTAACAATATTTTGAAACAAAAACCGAGCTTATCCCAGAATTGAGTATTGCGTATATTTTATGAGTTCTTCATAATGGTTTTATTTTATTATAAGTCAAGTCCAGGGGTCGAAGGAAGTCTTAAGTAAGTGGTTATAAAAATAACATGTCCTTCACTCAGCTGGGACCGACAGATAGTGGAAGAGTATTACTCTTTCTTGCGGGACAGTCGGGTAGAAAATTTTACACATGTTTTAGTAGCAGGTGGCAATCTGCGATTTCTGCCTACACCCATATCTATATTTAAATATATACCCATATTTAAATTACCTAGACGCTAAAATATTTTAATGTATAACCTAAACATTACAATATTTCAGCGTCTAGGACATTTCAGCTAAAATACATACTTACATAATATACTTACGTATTTTATTTTCCAATTTTATTTTTGACATTTTGTGATATTTTGTTTTGAAATTTTGTATGTTTTATTAATCTGTAATAGTATGTAACATTTATAGTGCAAGCATGGCAATCTTAAAATTCTTTTTTAATTTAAGATGTAAGCATAATAATTATAATTAACAATTACGAGAAAGATAAACAATTCAAATATCTAGATCTGGCTCGCGAGGTTGTCGACATGTGGGACGTGAGTACAGCAGTCATTGTGCCGCGATAGTCGTGTCAGCCAATGGCTTAATAGCTATCTAATTTAATCTTTTATCTATCATTATCTATTCTAATTTAATGTAATCCATGTTATTTAATTTAATTCAGTGTAATTAATTTAATTTATAAAAGTTTTTATTTTTATAATTGTGTATTTCATGTTTTAAATATTTCATTAAATTCTAATTAAATTATTTGCGCATAATGTAGTGCATGCTGTGCTTTTCTGTAAGTGATGAGGCGCTTAGAGTTAAGTTAGCAATGTACAAATTATAATGTAACAGCGTACTCATTGTTGAGAAGCCTAATAATAAATAAATAAATAGCCAATAGCCTCGACCAACATCTGAGGAGGCTCTCGCTGGGCAGCTGGACTACTATTATTTTGTTATATTTTTAAATGTTTTTTTTTTATAATTTTTGTTACTAAAAATATTTAAAAATGTAAATAAATGTGTTAGAAAAATGAATAAAGAGAATAATTAACAATTATAGAGTTATTAGTAACATACTAAGTACAATTACTCAATAACAATAGCAACAACACTATAATTTTAAATACGCATAAACACTTTTTCCGGTACTTGTACCTTCACCCCACCCTGCGGCCACTGTCTGCTTGACCACTGATAAGCCGGTAGCCTATACTAACACTTATTGTAACCCTCTTGTAGATTCAACCTTTCTTTAGAATAGGGGATGAGCAGAATAGCTACCAAATAGAGACGTGAAGTTTTTCAAAGCGTTGTCTGGTAAAATTTTTACTATTCTAAACCCGAGAAGCTCGTTGTTAAATAATAACAGCCGCTCGGGTCGATCTTTAGGTTAAGCCGCGCTTGCCTAGGTTGGTCTGTGGATAAGTAACCACCCATTACATACCGAGTTTCCCCCGTGCCTTAGAAAGCACGTTAAGCCGTTGGTCCCGGCTGTAATTTGTAGATCCTTGACAGTCGTTAGAGGTAGTCAGTGGCCCGAAAGTCTGACAACCAGTCTTAGCAAGGGGTATCGTATTACCCAGTACTAACTGGGTTGTGGAGGTCAGATAGGCAGTCGCTCCATGTAAAATACTGGTATTCAGCTGCATCAGCTATCTGCCACTGAAAGTCCCGTCAAAATCGGATAATATAATAAGTCGTGTGAAGTACTATAACAATCTCTAACTTTACAACAAATTGTCAAAAAATTACAATACAAATGTCAAAATTACAATAAAATGTCAAACATGGTATGTCAACAGACCTATCAATAAACAAGCCAAATGCTAAATTCTTGTAAATGACTCTGCCATAAATTCATTAATATTTTAATATGTTTACTCGTCAAAAATAGTTTTAAATTCGTTTTCAAAACCATACTATTATGCTTTTGTACTTGCACTCTCGAATTGCAACTGTCCCCTGAATCGACCGTAGACCATTGAGTATTAATTTAATATCACCTTGTGTTTTTGACACCGAGCAAAGGATATTAATTAGAATAGATTTACATGATACAAATGCTTAAGTAAATATTGATAGTTAAAACATATCTACACTAATATTGTAAAGAGGAAAGATTTGTATGTATGTAACGAGTAAACTCAAAAACT
Organism: Eurois occulta; assembly: GCA_950022335.1. Taxonomy (NCBI): domain Eukaryota; kingdom Metazoa; phylum Arthropoda; class Insecta; order Lepidoptera; family Noctuidae; genus Eurois; species Eurois occulta. Next base: position 10,335,207 of record OX465504.1, on the reverse strand, counting down.
ACTGGGCCGATTCTTAAAATTCTTTCACCATTAGAATGCTACATTATCCCTGAGTAACATATTATGCTATATTTATTACTAGAAAAAAATCTACGTTTATCCCAAAATGTTTAAAAAATAAATGTCCACCTGTACGAAGCCGGGACGGGTCGCTTGTTAATTATATTCCTATTAGAAATAAATGGGTTATTTTTATCAAAAATAGTGACGATATAAGGCGATAGGCTCGCCCCTTATCATAATTTACCTATTAGCGTCATCATCCTAGATTTGTAGACAGAAAAACAATAACACAACATAAATACGTAAATATAAATCCTCGAGAGTCTAGGCACAGGAAGCATGAATGTGGGTGGCTATAAGAGTAGAGGAAGACCAAAGAAACGATGGATGGACTGTGTGAAGGATGATATGGCTAGAAAGGAGGTGACTGCTGAGATGACGAGTAATAGAGAAGTATGGAAGAAGAAGACATGCTGCACCGACACCAAATGAATTGGTACAAGGGCAAGAGAATGATGAATGATGAAGGTATTACATAACTACATATAATTATCGCAGAAGCACGCTAAGTAATGCTAATCAGTTTATGTAATTTTAATCGTAGATGCTTATACGACAATCAAAGTAATTGAAAGATCGACTTCCGAAACACACCATTACGTAGATAATGACTGTTTAGATAAAGAAACTGATTTTTACAGGTTTACTTAGAATCTGTTGGTTGATCTTTTGTTTTAAAATATTTTTTGTGTATTTTTTGTATGATAAAAATTACCGCTGCTCACTTTACATCTTATTATTAAATGAGCAAGATTAGTATACAGCGTGTAACGGAATCTCAACAACTTTCCCCAAAGAACATAGGTCGAAATATGAAAAAAAAATTTGGCCCTCCCATAGTAAATCAATCAGCTGGTAGTCAGTTTTGTAAGGGAGGGCCAAATTTTTTGTTGTTGAGATTCATGAGCACATTCACCTCCTTCAGAGTTGATACCCCCCTTCCGTTACACGCTGTATTTGTTTACGTTCTGGAAAACGGCTCTAACGATTTCGATAAAACTTACATTAAAGGAGTTTTTAATTAGAAATTCGTTTTCTCTAGTTTCGTCTCGAGCTCGTTCGCCCAAAAACTCTATTATAAATGCAAAAGTGAATGGATGTTTATTACTCAATCACGCCAGATCGGCTGAACGGATCTGGATGAAATTAGGCACAGAGATGGATTATAGTTTGGAACAGCACACAGGCTGCTTTTTACTTTTTTTCTCTCACAAAATTTCCACGCGAACGAAATCGCACTGACGTCACTCTAAATTCAATATGGCGGATTCCTAAAGGTGTGTTTTTAAACTATAATACAGGGTGTAAGGGACAGCCCTCCGCAAACTGACGGGGTGCCAGGGAGTAATCACATTCCACCGGAATTTTAAGTTTTTTCAGTTACTATTCCTCTATTTCAATGTAAAATTACATTCTCTGTATGCAGCACTTCCTGCCTAACTACAGAGTTCATCGAACTCGTCGTCGCGCTTGCTGTTTGCCACGTGCGTTTTGCCACGCTAACGATAAATTGCGTATGAGGAAATAGAACAAATTAAATTTATTGATTCCCATAACATTCCTGAAATCATTTCTTGAACCGGTCATCTTAGTTTGATATTCTGAATTCACACCACAATTATCATTAACACTAGAAACGGGATATTTACCATGTTTACTGTTTGTTCAGTGGTAGCGGTACTGAGTGCAAAAAAAAAGAACAAGAAAGAGGGTAGAACGATTTGTCTGATCATTACACAGTTTAATAACTTATTTCACCTCATCAGTTTGTGGAGGGTGTCCCTTACACCCTGTATTTTACAAGTAATTTTTTTTTTAACTACAAAGATTGGGTGGTTGTTGCGCTGACTACTCTGAGACAAATTGCCAAAACAAACTCGGAGGTCACAGTTTATTTTAAAATCCAACCATTATATTGGTCAAGTAATCTGTCCGTATCGGGTGGTTTTACCGAACCATTAAAGGAATTTGATCATACTAAGATTATCGACAGATGTGGTCAGTAATACTATTAAATTACTTACTTAATATGATAAGATAACAATGCGTTATTTGTTGGTATTTTCAAAACAATATTGATGACGTTGGTTTTACTAACTTTATCATTATAGTTCAATATCTCTGTTAATATTATACCTAAATTATATGATAAACTAGCAGTTGCCCGCGACATTTGACCGCGTGAAATTATTATAAAAAACTAGCTTTCGCCCGCGAGTTCGCTCGTGTTAATTTAGAATTTGACAATCAATTCGGGTTGTAATCTGCTTGTAATAATATAATTCAATCATGATTCGAAAGACACGTGGCGCCATCTATTATCATAAGAACGTTATTGTTGTTTTCCTCTTGAGCAATACTTTTTTTCGGAAAGAAAGGTACCTTTTTTTTAGCCCATTACTCACCATCCACAGGCCCGCGATGATTATGAAGACCTTGTTTATTCTTTCGGTCAGAAAAAACACGTGACAATATATCGGGTGTACCAATAAGTTTAAGACTTAGATAAGGTTAATTAACTATTAATCTCAAATTTTTATCAAAACAAATTGATCGAGTATAAATTCGCTGCTACTGATAATGTTATTGACAATTCAAGATGGCCGCCCGGGGTGTTGTCGTGTTGTTGGCGCTTGTAGCTGCTGTGTCAGGTATGGATCAATAAAAATATAAATTCTTACTTGAAAATATGCATAAAACAGTAAAACATTTAATTGTAACACCAAGCATTATACCACAGTCGGGTAATAGGTAAACCAATTTGAAAAATAGACGATGCAGAAGCGTATATTGAAATTGGTCCACCAGTTTGCGAGCTACAATGCCATAGACACACACGTACGGACACGGTTATATGCTTAAACACTTCTGGCACGTGCTGCGTGGAATAACAACACATTTTCTGGGGTTTCTACCTTATAAACGGTGACCTTATAGGTTGAACATATTGCCAGAGCCAGCCCGCGAGCTGAGCCAGCATTAAATTAGCCCCTAACTAATTTAAACCAGATCCAGCCTGTCCCCTTGCTGCCCTCCCCAGCGACGCCCTAAGCCGAGGCTCGTACCCCACAGGGGGTGCCCTTAGCGAGTGGTCGCTTAGTTTTTAAGTTTTAGTTTTACGCCCCTGGCTGGAGGCTTTACATTCAAGGCATCCACAGGACTTGCCCGGTTAAGCAGTAGCCAAACTCCTAGGTTGAACTGCGAGATGCCCTACCAAAAAAAAAGCTTGATCATCATCTGGCAGCACGGAATCGCACTTTTCGATGTTCCCATCCTTTTTTGTCGTTCAGATTTCGTCATTTGCTAGACGAGAAACACGAGCGTGCCAAACGCATCGGCGATGCTGCCGAGTGCGACAGCATTCTCTCTGTTTCACACAAACTTGCAAAAACAAAAAAAAATGTTGTAATACTTATTTAAATTTTTATGTTGGATATTTTGGCACTATTGTTGCATATTTCGAACATTTATGGTGTATATTTGCATGTATATTTCGACAATTTTATGTTGCACTAGCTGTGCCCGCGACTTCGTTCGCGTGGATGTCGGAACTTAACAATGTATTTTTTAGTGCGAAGCGCTGTTGGAGGATTCCGATACAAATATATATTTTTTTATTTATGCTAGTTCTTCTTTATGAACAACATTAGCTGTGGAACCATCTGGAGCGTACACAAAAAGGTTATTGGGGTTGTTTACGCGAGAAAGAGCTACGTATAGTTGACCATGGGAAAAGCATCCAATACTTAGGTCCACCCCCGCAACGGATAATGTCTGGCCCTGAGCTTTAATAATCGTTTTATGTTGCATATAATCCGGTCTCTAGTGATAAGTAATTGGCAACCCTATTGTCCTTAATTAGGCACAGATCCTCGCCTTCTAACACCTTCTAACACCTCAATGTACCATATTTCACGCAAATAAAGATTATTCTTATTCTTCTTATTCTTCTATGACCTCCTGATAGCTCAAAATTCAAAATTTTCACACCATCTGCATCGTTATCTCGTGTTTAAATAGTTTACGTCAAATCGGCACGGGTGTCACTGATAACAAAGATTAGTATATCGGTAGCAATATCTCAATTAATTAGTTTTTAATCTCATGTTATCAATGAAAGTGTCGATTCCGGTTTTTGTGTTTGTTTAAAAAACATACTTATAGAATTTATCGTTAATCTTGGAATTGCACCGATTATAAAACAATGTTAGCAATTTTGAAAAAAAAAATTTTTTTTTGACGAATCGGCCTGTCTGTGCATGTGATACTTAGTCGAAATAAGATCAGGTTTGATATTTTAACAATGTCCAAAGAAGCATTATGTATTTAGCAGAAAACACGAATTACTGTATCAATATCTAACATCTACGATAAGCGAGAGCCTTAACAAGGTAACGTTCTATAAGAAAATACGATGATCATGTAACAATAGATTCACAAAAAGGGACCTCACTAAGCTAAAATAATTCCGCGTGTTCATTCGGGTTATGAACTATCTATGTGTAAAATTTCATTTAAATCCGTTCAGCAGTTTTTGCCTGAAAGAAAAACAAACATCCATGCATCTTCAAAATCTTCGCATTTATAAATATTGAAATCTGGTATTTATTATGCTGAAAATAAAATTGAAAAATAACCATCATATTTGAATCCCCAGCTGTACCTGCAGGGTTAGACCCTATCATCACCAAATTAGACCCTGAGGGTCTTCGGTATGGGTACATCAGGGATGATGAGGGGATCCCTCATCTGGTGGACTCCTGGATCAAAGCCAGTGATCTGAGGGAGATGGCTCGGTACAATCCCGATACAGACAATGAGTACCATCTTTATACCAGGTTAGTAACAAGCATTTACATAACATAACATCACGACTGTTATCCCCGAAGGGTAAGGCAGAGGTGTGCCTAATTATCAGTGATCGGAATGGGCTGACTATATTTGCCTAAACTTCGGAGAACTGAGACAGAAAGTGGAGACTTCCTTACGACTATATTTTTTTTTCCCGGGATTCGGGAAAAATCTTCAGTAAGTTGAAAATAAGCTTTATTTAAGATGCGTAAAGACTATTTTTAACTAAACTTGCAATTACCAAATTTCGGAATTTTCACGTAAAATCCCGAAATAAATAATCTAACTTTAATTCATGTATTCGAATTATATTTACGATCCTTAAACTAACCGTTGTATCAAATTATTCTAATACATGATTTAAGTTAGATTAGTTTTAGTGAAAATTCCTAAGATTTGTTAATTGCAAGTTTAGTTAAAAATAGCCTTAACGCATCTTAAATAAAGCTTATTTTCAACTTATTGAAGACTTTTCCCGAATCCCGGGAAAAAAAATATAGTCGTAAGGAAGTCTCCACTTTCTGTCTCTGTTCTCCGAAGTTTAGGTAAATATAGTCAGCCTATTCCGATCACTGCTAATTATAGTACACCCACATTTCGCCAGTTATATTAAGTCCCACAAAATAGGGGGTGAGCCTATTGCCATCAACCGGTTACAAATCCAGACTCCGTGACTGACTCAGAAATTCCTGATTGAATTTAAACAGCAAATCTATTGAAACTATTGATGCCGTGAAACTGTCATTTAAATGACATTTTTTATTATTAAATTTTATGAAAGACAAGCTGTGTTGAGAAAGTGTTTCCCTACCCAACATATTTGTGCCATTTGATGAAAATCTCCTACCTGGACACGAGTTGCCATGGCTGACCTGGAAGTCTTTGAATAGACTCCAGACACTGACTGGCCGAAGCAAGGAAAACCGCTTCAGATAGAGATTCATAGTTGACTATGCCCTGCATTGTAAAGCTGGTGTTGCTCCTAAAACGATGGGACACTTAATATCGTGTCCTGTCAGTCCTGTTGTTTGTATATCACAGGAGCTGATAGACGCTACTGAAAGTGCCAAACTAATCGCCAAGTTTTGGGCTTCAATTTGAATTGACACCGACACGCTAAGAAGATGATTATTATTTTGAACAGAACGGCGAAAGCCTTACGCATGCAACATGCATTCTTCCTGAAGGCAAAGACAGACAGTACTGAACTTATACTGTCACTTACGGGATATCTTCCGTGATTGTTCATGATTTTGAGCTCCCGATATTTCGACGCTGTGGCAAGCGCCATGATCGCGGGTTGACTGGACAATGCGGGTGGATGGAAAATAAATTGTCAGAATCAGACAAATCTGTATACTCTCTTTCTTTGTCTTTTGCTACGCGCTCTACTGGAACTCGACACTAAGGCCCGTATTACAGAACGTCACTCAATACTCAAGCATCATTTAAAACTAGATTCAAGCCATTTGATTGGTTGAAACTAGTTTTAAATGATGCTTGAGTATTGAGTGACGTTCTGTAATACGGGCCTAAGTCACGGCAAAACACACTCACAGTATCACCAGGTTTTTTGGATTACTTATTACGATGCCGGCTGCTACTTTTGAAAATACTCAAAACTGGATTCCACGTACTTAATACGTATTTACGTTATTAATCCGCTCCCTTCCTTATTCTACGATTAAAGCCATACGCAACCCATTTACCTACGAGCATCGGGTGAAACCATGTACTACCTAATTAGAAACCATGATTTACATTTTTCTTTTTGTCCGTCCAGAGCCAACCCTCTGGTCAGCCAGCCGATCGTCCAGGGCAACAACAACCTGCTCCAAGCCAGCCACTTCTCTCCCGCCAAGAGGACCATCATCCTCATCCATGGGTTCCTTGGAAACATCCTCAGTGGATTCAACACTGTGTTGGTTCCAGGTGAGTGAATATTTCGAGTGCTGTTTGAATGGATTGGTACAGGTGTGAGTGTACTAGTGCCAACAAAAAGGATATCGAGGCAGCTAGCTTATAAATGCTATGAATCAATTACATAAAGGGTGTAACAAGACCCTTAATGAAGCCGACAGGCACTTGTTCTCCCCGTCATTGCGATCATTTTTTTGTTCTAGACCATACCTGGGAACCTTCTAGTTACGGAGATATTGAGGGTCAAAGTTACAGCTTTTTCACAAGTTTTTTTTAAACACCTCCACAACCCCCGTGCTATTCAATCCATCCATCAGCACAATGTTTTGAGTGCGTTACATTGAGTCCTACCGTATAACGTGATTTTTCACCCCAAAAAAGAGCCTTTTCCCAGCAATAATTTTAGCGTAGAGTTACTTAGTATGATGTACAGAATGCTTGGTTGACGGCTTCGTGAAGGGGGGTCCGTTTACCCCTAAGAGGTTTTATTCTCTATGGTTTACACCCTGTATGTGCTAGTTAATTTCAATTTCACAGCAGCTGTTGTAGTTATTGGAAATTTAGTCCACTGGTCTAGTGGTCCCAAGCGCTGCTACTGAGCACGAGGTTCTGGGTTCGACTCCTAGGTCAGGCACAGAGATTAATACATATTTTTCCATCAGAAATTAAGTGTCAGTTTGAAATTCATGTTTCTTTACTCTGGAACTTCATCATCTGGCGAAATGTGGGTGTACTATACTTATTTACGCTTCTGCCTGGCTCATTGGGGATTACAGACAATCATCATATTGCCATACCTATTATTGGAATCAAATATAACAGCTCACAACTTACGACCCATTAATGATAATATTTTATCCGTTGTGCTAGGCAACTGGGCTTATCCCAGTAGTAAACGTCCCTTTATGTCTATTGGCCTTGTTTCGTTGATATGGAGGGAAGTGGAAATTATGGTTTTCCTACTCCTCCGCTACACTTTGATGATTAATTTCGTTGCGGGACCCAAGACAGTTAAATTGTTTCTCTGGGACTTCGTCGAGATTTATTGTCTCGGCGCTTTTCTGGTGGTTGCCACTGTTGATTCTGGCTTTCAGGAGTTACAGTGGTTTGATCAATCAAATTAAATCAATCAAATCAAATAATTTATTCACCATCTGCCGTGCCTTTTCTCAGCTATGTTGGGGTCGGCTTCCAATCTTACTGTATGCAGCTGAATACTAGGATTTTACATGAGGTTTATAGACTTATAAATCCCATGTCAAGGACAAATCATAGAACGAACAAATTTTACTGGATACAAATCCTATTTTAATTATTGAATTATAGATGACTAATAATGATTTTCTTTTCCAGCTTTTCTATTGGCTGGTGACGTGAACGTGATTGTAGTGGACTGGGGAGCAGGCGCTCACTTAGGATTCAATGGAATTGCATCTGGTAAGCAGTAATAAATATTTTAATAAGTCTGTTAATATCAGTGTTTCCACTGTTAGGACTAGTGTCGCCTCTGTGGTAGGAAACAAGCCATGGAATCAGTATAGGTGGTAGTTGAAATCCTTTAAAATTTTTTCCATTACCAAAGAAAAGGAGTAGCAAGAGCTGCAAATGTGTTTATTTTAAGTTCTCAACGACTCCGAAACAGTCGCGATTATTATAAGCTAAAATATACACAGAAAAGCAGCCTGCTTAGGTTTGATCGTGATGTACCTTACTAATTGTGTGGTCGTATGTAGGACTGACTGCACTGCACTGGCCATAAATACACACACAACACACTCTCTTACACACGCCACACTAAACTAAATCATTTCGATTTTGGAATTCATTTTTATTTTAAAGATGCTGATTTGAATTTTAACGTTCTTTCATTAACTTTTTTTGTCACGTCAAATTAAATTGAATTTTGATTCTTATTTCAATTATTAATTGTGTTTTTCTAAATTATTATTTGATTTAATTTTTATATTATTTTGATCTAATTTTGGTATAGATTTTGAATTTGATTTTATTGTTACATTTCTCACTTATGTATTGTAAATGTAAACCGGAAGAGCAGAAGTACCTAATACAAGCAAATCTTTGCTTAAAAGGTACTTCTTGTCATTTGATTGTTATTTACATAAGTCTTAGAAATAAAAAGATGTTTTTTTTTGTGATAACGACGTTACCAACCAGTGACTACTCTGCTCTGTCTGTCCATACTTCTTATATTGTGCCCAGTGTTACCAATTTTATACAAGTTAACACGTATAACCATATCATCATAGCCTTTTCCCAACTACGTTGGGGTCGGCTTCCAGTCTAACCGGATGCAGCTGAATATCAGTATTTTACATGAAGCGACTGCCTATCTGACCTCCACAACCCAGCTAGCACTGGATAACACGATACCCTTTGGTAAGACTGGTTGTCAGACTTTCAAGCTACTGACTACCTTAACGACTGTCAAAGATCTACAAATGACAGCCGGGACCAACGGCTTAACGTGCTGTCCGAGGCACGGAGGAAACTCGGTATGTAATGGGTGGTCACCCATCGACGGAATAAGCTAGGCAAGTGCGGCTTAACCTAAAGGACGACCCGAGCGGCTGCTATTATTTAACACGTATTACCATGCAAAGTAAAATATTTCTTAACCATTTTTCTTTTCATTTCAAGGACGCAGCGTCGGCCGCTTCATAACCTGGCTCAACCAGGCCTCCGGAGCGTCCGTCAACAACTACCATATCCTGGGGTACAGTGTGGGAGCTCATCAGGCTGGTATCGTAGGCAGGAGTTTGCTGGGACAGGCTAGCTATATTACTGGTAAGATGGAACATGTAGCGCCATGTTTACGAACTTAAACCCTAGTAAATCCGGGAGATTAGCATAAACAGGGTAGAAGGCAATTGATGCAGGGCCTGTGGACGTTGAGTAACGGGCTTACTCGCCGTCCGTCCGTCTTATGACAACAGGCCGTGTCGACGGCGCGTTCGTGTTCCACGCGCGCCTCAATGTGATGTCAGCAAAACGGAGGGGTCCGCAAGGGCCGATGCCTGCCAGGGCTGCGGGACTATTCGAAAGAGATACCGCGGCCCTGGAACACAAAGGGCAAAAGAAGGAACATCGATGGGTTTTAGTCAGTACAAGTCTGACACCCCGTTCCGCTCCGCCCAGAGCGGGAGGGGTCATTTGATCATCCCAAAAAAAGGGCTCCTATATCTGTCTGCAGGGTTTACAGGAACCTAACAGTGGTCCGAGTCGGGGTGCCCCAAGTCCGGGTGTCACCGTCCAATCGTTTTTTTATTACTGTATATATTTTACTGTCGCACAAATTTACCAACCGCCGATAAAAATAACTGCCCATTTTTTTTCAACTGATCATAGTAACCTCTTGGATGTTTAAATAAACAGTTCAAAAAATTCGTTCCAATTAAAAAATAATAAGACTCCCGAAAGTCTTACGTTGCCTAAAAGATTGAACCCTAACCATCACGCCCCCAACAGGTATGGACCCCGCAGACCGCTGGCTGTCCAGCCAAGCGCTGCAGGCAAGCGACGCAGTCTACACCGAAGTGATCCACACCAACATCGGCAACATCGGAGTTGAGGAGCCGTGTGGAGATGTCGACTTCTACCCCAACGGTGGCATCAGCATGCCTGGCTGTGCTACCGCCGTCTGCGACCATTATAGGTGAGGAGTTTATAAATATAGTCGTACGACGGCTTAATAACATCAGTCGTACCGGTAAATCTTTAAGGTTAAGCAACGTTTGCCAAGGTCAGTTCATGGATGGGTGACCATTGTGCTCTGTGGCTTAATAACAGTAGTCACACCGGTAAATCTTCATGGTTAAGCAACGTTTGCCAAGGTCAGTTCATGGATGGGTGACCATTGTACTCCGTGATTAATAACAGTAGTCACACCGGTAAATCTTCAAGGTTAAGCAACGTTTGGCAAGGTCAGTTCATGGATGGGTGACCATTGTGCTCTGTGGCTTAATAACAGCAGTCGTACCGGTCAATCTTCAAGGTTAAGCAACGTTTGCCAAGGTCAGTTCATGGATGGGTGACCATTAAAGCGTGCTTCGAAGAACAAGCTAAGCCGTTGGTCCCAGCTGTCATGGTGTAGAGCTTTGGGGTCACATGTAGTTAGAAGCCTGAAAATCTGATAACCAATCTTCAGAAGATTGGTTATCAGATTTTCAGACAAATACACAAGAAGATTATCTTCTTGTGTATTTGTGTTAGTGTCGGCTTCTCGTCTAACCGGATGCAGCTGAATTCCAGTATTATACATGGAGCGACTGCTTATCCGACCTCCACAACCCAGTTTGTACTGGGTAATACGATACCTCTTGGTAAGACAGGTTGTCAGACTTTCGGGCCACGACTACCTGTAACGACTGTCAAAGATCTACAAATGACAGCCGGGACCAACGGCTTAACGTGCTTTCCGAGGCACGGAGGAAACTCGATATGTATTGGGTGGTCACCCAACCACGGACCAACCTAGCCAAGCGCGGCTTAACCTAAAGATTTATCCGAGTGTCTGTTATTATTTAGCCACGAGCTCCTCTACTGGGCTATCTTTAATCTGTGTCTCCATTCCAGGTCCTACTTCTACATGGGCGAGTCCCTAGCCACTGGAGGCTTCACTGGTACCCAGTGCTCTTCTCTCAACGAAGCCAAAGCACAGAACTGTACCGGCGAGGGGACACTGAACATGGGCGGATTCGAACCTAAGACTGGGTATGTATACACGTTCATGTTAATATATAATACTAATCCTAAAATTGACGGCATGTTTGGCGCAGTGACTGAGCGATTGGCTGCTGCGCTACGTGTCGCGGTTTTGATTCCTGCACGGAACAAATACCTTACCTATAGTTTAGGTTTATAAGCAGAGGTCGGAATTAGGTAGAGTTATTCATTATATTTACACTGATTTCATACAGCGAAAGAATAAAGTGGATATGCCCCTAATCCCGGGATTAATTTTTAAAGAGCAGAAAATTCCCGTGATTTATTAAATAAAAAAGTTATTTGCTTTTACACAATTTAAACCGCAACTGCACGCGCGAAGTTGCTAAATTTACATCAACGACATCGGATGTCCGAAGTTGCAAAATTCCAACGCGCGATTTTGCCACATTTGTAGTTCGCACAACATAGCATGTAAGAAAAAAAGAAAACAATAGCGGAAATGCAGAGCACTCCCCGCTTAATGAAATGATTTTGAAATCCCGGGAAATCCCGGGGAGATCCATATTAATATCAACATTTCGATGCAAGTACTTAAATAACTCTACCTAATTCCGACCTCTGCTTTGTAATATGTAAGGATCTATTCTCGTGTAAGACCATCAAAATAATTGATTTTTCTTTTGTTTTACAGATCCACTGGTATATACCACGTAAGGACGAACGGGTCGCCACCTTTCTCCCAGGGCTAGGACGAGAAGAAACCATGACCACTATCGTTAAACTAATTATCTAAGAATGAATAAAAATCTCCTATCTGTGTATTTTGTTGTTTATTTTGGGCATCATCATCAAATTCCTAACTCCATCCAAGTTGTGGTTCGGAGTATCTTTATTTTCACCAGTTATGTTGAACTGGCCGTTCTTTAAAGCGTCTGGCAGAAATTTTCGTCGACGGGAAGCGTATGGCAGTGTTAATTATTCTTTTCAGTACACTTTCTCGAAAACTGGTTCTTATCGCACTACGATTAGGTTCAACATACAATTTATTTCACACACATGGAGTTTTTTTATTTATCACAACGTGTGCGGAAATAAAAAAACCGCCCAAGTGCGAGTCGGACTCGCGCACGAAGGGTTCCGTACCATTTTTATCTATAAAAATGGCAAAGAAATCAAATCTGTTGTATGGGAGCCCCCTTAATATTTTTTTTTAATTTTTAGTATTTGTTGTTATAGCGGCAATAGTAATACATCATTTGTGAAAATTTCAGCTTTCTAGCTATCACGGTTTATGAGATACAGCCTGGAGACAGACAGACAGACAGACAGACAGCGAAGTCTTAGTAATAGGGTCCCGTTTTACCCTTTGGGTACGGAACCCTAAAAACACAGATACAGAGACAGAAGTCCTATAGTCGGTGGCGATTGTTTTTATAATCTCGACGAAGAGATATGTCTGTACGGCGTAAATATTTTTTGAATAATAAATAAACATGATTATTTAAAAAATATTTACTTCTATGAACAAATAACATTTCGCTCCCCCCACCGAATAACATGGTAATGTGGTACTACGACAGTTTTCGTTTTATTGCATATTCGGTGTTTAGAACATTCATTAGCATCATGTAATTTTTTTTGTACTTTTTCTATGTATATTTATAAAAGTACAATAATTTCAATGGTACCGTAATGAACATAACAACATTATTCCCTTATAATCTAAACACACTTTTTGCACGAATAATACCATAACAAGTTATTACAGATCATGCAATCGTTAACTTTTCGGTAAGCGACGATTACCATTATATTCGCGTAAGAAATGCATATCTTTTTCCACGTAAAGTATAAAACAATTATATTCATGTATTATTTTTGTTTACAAGATTTGGTAATGTCTTTTTACAAAACATGTTAGTTATTTGTTCAAAATCGTAATGTCGTTCACTGTATCTCACAGTTAATATTTTTGAAGCAAGCGGTTTTTACAATAAAATATTGCGATGATGTCGGTACGTAATAACGAATACAATATTATATTTTTAGTGAGTGACGAGTAAGAGCGCACGCACAATATTTTTTCATTGTATTGTGAAGTGTTTTGATGCGTTAGAGACTGTTTTTATTATTGATACGAAGTGCAAAGTTAGTAAATTAGGGTCTTTTTTTTCTGCTTGGAAATCATCAGATGACGGAAAGGAGTGTCAGACTCTTATTGACTAAAACCACCCATGTTCCTTCTTTTGCCCTTTATGGTCCAGGGCCGCGGTATCTCTTTCGAACAGTCCCGCAGCCCTGGCAGGCATCGGCCCTTGCAGGCCCCTCCCGTTTGCTGACATCTCTTTGAGGCGCGCGTGAAACACGAGCGCGCCGTCGACACGGCCTGTCGTCATACGACGGACGGACGGCGAGTTAACCCATTACTCACCGTCCACAGGGCCGCGCCTACGGTGGCCGAGAGCCATCACGGCGTGGCCCCCGACGCCCGGTGCTTCTCCCGCGGCGGCTGGGACGTGAGGTTCTGACCCTCTCACGTTCCGCCACCTCCTTCGCTAGCATGACTGCTTCGCAGAAGGAGGTGACGGCTTCCCATTCCCTCTCGCCCCGGACCATGGCTTGAACCAGGGCCGGACGCCGGATTGCCGCCATGGGATCTGGAGGCCATAGTCCTCGCGCGCCTGCATGAATGGCACGCGGAGGCACAGCGCCGGGGGGAAACTCCGCTGCCGCGGCAAATTGTCGCTCAGCGGACCGACTTCCGGCGCGATCTCATGGCGACATGGAGAGAGCGACTATCGCAACCCCGTGCAGGGCACGCCACGATAGTGGCGATAAGTCCCCTCTTTGAGGAGTGGCTAGAGAGGCGCCACGGCGCCCTCACCTTCCGCCTGACGCAGGTCTTCACCGGACACGGTTGTTTCGGGAGGTACCTGCACCGAATCGGGCGGGAGGAAACGCCCAGGTGCTATCATTGCGAGGATCGCCCGGAGGACACGGTGGGGCACACCGTCGAGGTCTGCTCCGCTTGGGCGGAGCACCGCCGTGTCCTCGTAGCGGCGATTGGCGGCGGCGACCTCTCGCGCCCGGCCCTGGTTCAAGCCATGGTCCGGGGCGAGAGGGAATGGGAAGCCGTCGCCTCCTTCTGCGAAGCAGTCATGCTAGCGAAGGAGGCGGCGGAACGTGAGAGGGAGAGAGCCTCACGTCCCAGCCGCCGCGGGAGGAGAAGAACCGGGCGTCGGGGGCCACGCAGTGATGGCTCTCGGCCACCGTAGGCGCGGGCCTGTGGACGGTGAGTAATGGGCTAGCTCGCCGTCCGTCGGTCGTATGACGACAGGCCGTGTCGACGGCGCGTTCGTGTTCCACGCGCTACAAAGAGTGTCAGCAAACGGGAGGGGCCCGCAAGGGCCGATGCCTGCCAGGGCTGCGGGACTGTTTGAAAGAGATACCGCGGCCCTGGAACATAAAGGGCCAAAGAAGGAACATGGATGGTTTTTAGTCAGTAAGAGTCTGACACTCCCTTCCGCTCCGCCCAGAGCGGGAGGGGTCATTTGATGATTTCCAACCCTCAATTTAAATATAACTTTGAGGATGAATATTCAGAGTTGAATACTGAAATTCAAACCCGATCAAAGAGAGGAAGAAGACTACTTATTGAGGAAGAAGTTACTACTGAAATACAATTAAAACACGCTTATTATCAATCAATACCAGTGAGTAAATTACTAAAAGAAGATTTATTAAGTCTATGCAGAACAGAAGCCATACCTCAGCATTATCATTGTTTTTATAATTCTCTGCAAACCTGTGCAAATAGCACAGAGCAGTCTTCAGACTGTGAATAGGACTGTAGTGATGATTAGCATGATTCATTTCTACTATACCAATGGACCAATTGGGCCAACAGGACTCCCTTGATTATTGTTTCTGATAGAAAACATTAAGTACCTGATTATTAATAAATAAAAGGACTGATTATGATAAATAATAAAACCGTTGTTTTATTTCATAAATTTTAATAAAATCGCTATTATAAATTCTCCAGTATTAATATCAACTTCCTCTAATATTGTTATTTTTCTGCCAAATCAAATAATAAGTACTGAATTATTTAATAAAACATGTATTTGCAACATTATATTACTGTTAATCTTTTGACACCACACATCGACGAATATTACTGTACTGTAATATTACAGTATAAACTATCGCTTGGATTTCACACGAATAATATCGTAATATCACATTGCCGTTAGGTTTTTTGACACCGTATTACAACGAATAATACTATAATGCATTAATATTGACTACGATATCGTTGCGTTTACACGCGAATAATATGGTAATGATGCGTTGCATACTATACTCTTGCCCTTTAATTTCAGTAACATTATTTTCGTCAATAACTTAATTTTATTAAACTATTACAAAAAAAAAAGAATATGAAATAGATTGTAAAAAAATTAGCTTTATTTCGACGTATAAATGTCTATCTTACGATCTACCCGTGCCGAGATATACGCATAAAACAGTTTTTTATTTTTCTTGTAAAATTTAGATTTATCGATTACCATATTATTCGGTGGGGGGAGCGATTTTATTAGTGTTCTAAATAAATAATATTTTATTATTTAACCCAAAGGTTGCCTGGTAGAGAATGCCTAGTAGCATTAAGTCCGCCTATGTACCACTATTGTACATGAAGTGTAAATAAATAAATTCAAAAATATTTTTTATTTTTTATTTTTCATACATATTTCAAAAACAACAGCCGCCAAAATAGAAAGAGCCTGTAGTTTGGTCTGTGGATAGGTGACCAGACCACTCATTACATACCGAGTTTCCTCCGTGCCTCGGAAAGCACGTTAAGCCGTTGGTCCCGGCTGTCATTTGTAAAATCTTTAACAGTCGTTACAGGTAGTCAGTGGCCCGAAAGTCTGACAACCAGTCATACAGTCGTATTATATTACACAGTACTAACTGGGCTGTGGACGTCAGATAGGCAGTCGCTCCATGAAAAATACTGGTATTCAGCTGCATCTGGTTAGACTGGAAGCCGATCCCAACATAGTTGGGAAAAGGCAGGCTGATGATGATGAAAGTTTATGTGAGAATCCTAATCCAAACTTCCTAACTAATATTATAAATGCAAAAGTAAATTTGTTTGTTACCTTTTCACGCCTTAACCACTGAATCGATCATCCTGAAATTTTGCATATGCGTCGTCTGGTGTACAGAAACTTTATCCCGAAAAAAAGTATAAACAAAAAACAAATGAAACCCCCCCCCACCCCTATGTTAAACAAATGAATAAATCGATGGCAGCAAAGTAGAAACGGATATCTACATTTTTGCGAAAATGCTTTTTTTACAAAAATGAGCTTATTTCAACCCTATCTACAAGTTTGTATTAAAATTATTTCAAATTTCATAATAATTAAGAAAATCTGCCACGTAAATAAGGACATCTACACTCGATTTTATAAAGACATCGCAGTAGAAACGGACATTTGAATATGTCCGCCTTTACTTCGGAGCTTTGACAGATGAATGAAACGTCAACAAAAACATCAGTCACTTGTCACATTCTGGCGTGTTCTTATATCAGTCTTATTTTAATTTTATATCAGTCTCTTATTTACCTATTTGGCAATGGTGCTTTTGATAATAATAAAACATAATAATAAATAGCATTTTTATTTAAAAATATATATTTTACGTGGTTTGGTAACTAAATAAATGAATTTAAATGATAGATACCGATGGAGTTTAGTGGTAGATAACTCATTTATTGATAATAATAAAATATTAAATATTAAAAAAAAAAGTAAATAAAGATATGTACAAAATTTGGTAAAAAAGAGGAATACTGTTTGCATGTTGCTTAGATTTTCTTTAAATATCCTTAAAAGTATTACTAGGGATTATTATCTTAGTTTATTAGATATTTTAAATGAAATGGGCGCTTTTTTATCAATAATAATTTAAGGTATAACAACGTATAAACGGATAACAGGCAGATCTCTTCTTCTACGTTCAAGTTTTTTCAGAGTAAAAAAGACATCTACATTATTTCAGAAAAACAACGATATAGCGATAAAACTTGTTACACAATTCATAAAGAAGGTTATTTTAATGCACCATAGAAAATTTCATGATAATCGGTCAATAACTCGCAAAATGGCCACTATTTTTTACTAAATCAGCTATCCTGTAAAATTGTGATTTTGTACATGTCCGTTTCTACTTTGCAGCCATCGAAATGACTTATGACTTAAAGTACTGTTCCCACGCCGATGGCGCCACGTGTCGAAAGAATCATGATTGAATTATTATTCCTTTATTTATTTTCTTACACATCAATTACATTTCTAAATATTTTAATATAAAACAATATAAAAAAACATTTAAAAATATAAAAAATAGTAGCCCACCGGTATCGGGAACAGGGTCCAAGCTACCGGCAGTCAGGGCTCCAGAGAGAGGAACCTCCTAACAATACGAGCCGTGTCCAGGAGTACCGCTTTCTGAATCAAGCCCTTGATCCAGCTGCCTAACGAGAGCCTCCTGAGATGTTGGTCGAGGCTCTTGGCAATTAAGCCATGGGCTGACACGACTATCGGCACAATGATCGCTGAGTCCACATCCCACATGTCGACAACCTCGCGAGCCAAGTCAAGATACTTGATTTGCTTATCTTTCTCGGCTCAAGCTGAGTACAACCCGCATTGATTGTCGAATTCTAAATAAACGCGTGTGAAGCCGCGGGCAAAAGCTAGTTCCTAATAATAATTTGCCAATGAGAAATCCCGTCGGACACACGTCTTTTATTTCAAATAAGATGGTGACTACCCGTCTCTTTTCCGCAACGTCCAATATTACATCGAACAGTTAGCACAAGCCACGCCTTCATATCGTCGTCTCTTTCATACAATTTATTGCTTTTATACATCAGATCAGATTCAGTCTTTTGCCGCACTTGTGCGATTTCGTAGACTCCTTTTATGAAAGAATTAAAATTGCGCCTGTATGCGAATAGTTCTTCAATAGCTTTAACGGTGTAACTAAAATTTTTAGTTAAGGTAGCTCGTTCATTTTAAATTTCCTTATTTTTGCAATTTGCAGATCAGAAAAAAGTTTTTTTTTTAATGTTTAATGGGCCTACTCTTGACCTCAATCTAGTCTTGAGGACAGAGATGAGGTCGGCGATGGAACGAGCTAACCCAAAAGAAGCCTATTAACTCGCGACTTAAATAGATTGGGGTCATATGAACTTGGGAACACCGACGCAGGCAGGGAATTCCACACTTCGGCTGTGCGCATAATAAACGATGTGGCAAAGCGCTTCGTGCGAATGTGTGGAACATCGACAAGGAATGGGTGATAACCCGCAGTACTCGTACGTCTGGACACCCGATGGAGGAAGAGAGATGGTGGAATGATCTCGTGGAGCTCTTGGGCACACTCACCGAAGTACAGCCTGTAAAAGACCGACAGACATGCTACCTTGCGCCGGTGGGCCAGGCTTTTTTGGGCTGCCCTGGCGCTTATACCTAAAGCAATTTAGTTTATCATCTACCAGTCCAGTTCCATCTATGTTTGGGTTGGCTTCCTGTCTGTACGGATGCAGTTATACACATGGAAGAACATTTTACATTGAAGAACTGCCTATCTGAACTCGACAATCCAGTTCCCGAGTAGCACGATGCTCCTTGTTGACACTGATTGTCTATAATGATAATTATAAAGATAAGCACGTGCATATCACTATTAAGAAGTTAATAGAAACAGACAATGTATTTTTAACATGCTTTTTTAATGAGTGTACAACTAAACGCCGACAGACACTACGCCGACAGACACTACGCCGACAGACTGAACACCGACAAGACTTTACTTCGACGGGACTCTTCGCCGACAGGACACTTCGCCGACAGGACTCTTCGACGACACGACAATTTTATATATAAGAAAGATGTACCTATACTAATAACCAATGAGAGACATTTATTTTTTATGAATTGTGTAATTACAAGAAAAGCATACCTAATCGATTTCCAAAGTAAGTACTCGTATCTGACTATCGGAAATAAATTGCGTCGCTGATGTCGGCGAAGAGTCCCGGCGCGCGGCGAATTAAAGTCTTGTCGGTGTTCAGTCTGTCGGCGTAGTGTCTGTCGGCGTTTAGTCGTACACTCTTTTTTAATAGATTCACTAGTAATTAACTCTGTAACAAAATATTAGAAGTCAAATTTGACCCACTTCCCGGTTTCCGATTGTTCTGTTTTGCATACATGTTTAGTTTGGCTGACAATGTATGGTTAGCTTAGCGACGCCATTATAAATCCAATATGGCGGAATCCCGAAGATGGCGGACTAGTTAGTTTTTATGCATTATATGTGTACCGTTGATGTGGGGAACAAGACTGCTGGGTTGAAGTGGGATTGGGCGCATCAGGACCGATGGGCCAGAGTCGTCACGCAGTGGGTACCAGAAGACTGGCGTCGTCGCCGAGGGAGGCTTAGAAAACGCTAGCGTGACGACCTAGAGGCGTTTATGAGAGATTGGCCGGAGGAAACCGCACGGAGAGAAGAGTGCTGAAGCAGTGGGACAATAAAATAATGGGAAGATAAGAAAAAAAAATGGGTATCATAATAATCATTTGTAAAATCTTTGACAGTCGTTACATGAAAGAGTTTGCAGAGAAGAATACGAGAAATAAAATGACGAACTAAATTCGATTTTTTAAAGTATAATATATTTGTAATAAAAACTGAATATTATGCCAAGAAGACGACATTAAACACGAATATTTGAATACAATTTTAGAAACAAAGATATTTTAGAAAGGGACTTCATTTCGCTGATCTCTCTTATCCAAAGATGCGGGCCCATTGTGTGCACCGTAACATGACAGCTTTGATCCCCAAAAGTTGATAACGTTAGTTTGTAGTTTTGTGGAAATAATAGGTACGAATCGAGATAAAACCAGAAGGCTTAGAACGTGCTCGCGGTATAAATAAAGACTTAGATTTTTTAATCGAAAATACATCACATTATCCTATACTATTTTAATTAAATTGTTTTCAACAAGCACAATCTATATCGTCCATAGATATGAATGAATTCTTAAAATTATGAAAATACTAGCTTATGCCTGCGGTTTCGCCGAATTTGATAATTATCCCACGGAATCGTACTACCAGGATAAAAAGTGTCCTATGTGTTAATCCAGGTTATAAACTATCTGTGTGCCAAATTTAACCCAAATCCATTCAACCGTTTTTGCGTGAAAGAGGAATAAACCGGTGTACTTTAAAAAATCTTGAACCATACTTAGAATTAAATTTATTTCGTTTATTTTATTTTTTGGTAAGTGTATTGAAAAACGTTGATACACGCGGGCATTTTTCACTGCAGTTCTCGACTCCTAAACACTTCGGCTAGCTTCGGTAAGCCTTCGGCTTGGGTGTAATTTTGCCTCAGCTGCAATGACAAAGTTTACACACTCTATCGAAATTTACTATAAGCACATTAGCCACGATCCCATTTTATATTAAGGCCCATTACTTATAACTTTACCTACTTATACTAAATATATCTTTATGTAATCTAAAAATAAAACAGATTTGTGTTTGGGGGGTATGAAGAACTTTACACCCTGTTCGAGTGTAAAGTTCTTCATCCCCCATAGAAAAGAGAGGACCCTCCGACCAGACGGATGATAAGTCTGGTGGGCTACTGCCCGACAGTTGTTGTCGGGTTCTTCTATACAGTCTGAAGCAGACCCGGATTTATGGGTGTGGAGGCCCTGGGGCAATCTAGAAGTGGAGGCACCGAAATTTGTTTTGGGACAGCCGAAAAAGTATATAAAGAAGGTGTAACATAATAACCACACAACCCTCTTCGAATAAATTACGTTATTTATGCTCATTCATTCAGAAATGAGAAAAGGAGTAAATCTGTCTACTAATATTGAATTTAGACAGGGTTAAGATGTATTAGCGAGCGAAGCGAGCTCGAAAATTGTTTTGATTTCGGGGGGTGAACACTCCTTGATGGACTCTTGGACGCAAAGGATGTAATTTTTTCTTAACCAAGTTGTGGAGGCCCCTTCCTTGTGGAGGCCCGGGGCAAGGACCCCTGCTGCCCTGCCCTAAATCCGGCACTGGTCTGAAGTCGCGAATAACTTTATTTGCGCAATGCAGGATTTAGATGTATTTCGATGTTTTAGTTTGCCCTCTTCGTCATAGATGGTACGCTGTAGTAATTTTTGTTCTATGTTGCTGTAGTACTTTTTGTAGTACCGCTACAGTGTTATGCCTTCGTTCTGTCCGCACATACTTTGACTACTATCACTAAAAGATAATTTATTTATTAATCAGAAACTGTTATTGCAGTACATTCAATTAGTCACACTAATTCATTAACAGTCCGGTGGCTCAAGTGATTATGCTTATGTACTTACTTTAAACATAATAATCCGTTGATAATAACATACCTAATTAATTATAGTAATTATCTATTAACGTTTGTCTGTGAAACACTTCATCATCTGCTTAGCCTTTTCCCAACTATGTTGAGGTCGGCTTCCAGTCTAACCGGATGCAGCTGAATACCAGTATTTTACATGGAGCGACTGCCTATCTGACCTCCACAACCCAGTTAGCGATAGGTAATACGATACTCCTTGGTAAGACTGGTTGTCAGACTTTCAGGCCACTGACTACCTGTAACGACTGTCAAACATCTACAAATGACAGCCGGGACCAACGGCTTAACGTGCTTTCCGAGGCACGGAGGAAACTCGGTATGAATTGGGTGGTCACCCATCCACAGACCAACCTAGGTAAGCACGGCTTAACCTAAAGATCGACCCGAGCGGCTGTTCTTATTTAGCCACGAGCTCCTCAAAAAAAAAACTGTCTCTAAAACACTTATAATTCATATTTGTTTTTGGTCTTATTTAAGGGTCAGGGTGCCAGGGTAGCCCGTGAAATTCTAATTTTCTTCTTCATCAGCCTACAGCAGACCACTGCTGGACATAGGGCTCCTCAATCGCACGCCACTCAACTCGATTCCCAGCAACTCTCATCCAGTTGCTACCAGTCACCCTGCGAAGATTGTCAGTCCACCTAGCCTGACAACGTCCCACCTTACGTTTGCCGATTCGCGGTCTCCACTCAAGAACACGTCTACCCCAACGGTCATCGGTTCTACGGCTAATATGACCGGCCCATTGCCACTTGAGCTTACTTATTCTGTGAGCTATGTCGACAACGCTGGTTCTCTGTCGGATTCACGTTGTTCCAAAATCAAAAATCAAAATCAGTTCCGGATGCGAACCCTCAGAGAGACTCCAAGCATAGACCGTTCCATAGCTCATTGAGCGACCTTGAATTTATGGAGCAGCCGTACCGTGAGTGTCCACGTTTCGGCTCCGTAAGTCATAACAGGCAGGACGCACTGATTGAAGACCTTAGTCTTTAGGATCTGTGGAATACGCAACGAGAAGACCCGACGAAGCTTCCCGAAGATCAAATGAATTTAGAGGGTTGTATTGATAATTTTAATGAAATCCTTTTTTGAAAGTCATATTAATTTGTTACGGTCACCAATCATATTTTGTTCAACATTACAACCTGACACAAATTGCAAAAAAAACGTAAGAATTTGAATTTCGCGGGTTACTTTAGTGCATCCTCCTTAACAGGGTGTAGTATAGACTTACAAAGTGACGTTTTTAGGGTTCCGTACCCAAAGGGTAAAACGGGACCCTATTACTAAGCCTCCGCTGTCTGTCTGTCTGTCTCCAGGCTTTATCTCATAAACCGTAATAGCTAGAAAGCTGAAATTTTCACGAATGATGTATTTCCGTTGCCGCTATAACAACAAATATTAAAAATTAAAAAAAACCATACAATAAACGTGTTTTTTTCGTATTTTTTATAGATAATGGTACGGAACCCTTCGTGTGCGAGCCGGACTCTCACTTGGCCGGTTTTTTTTTACACTGACAGAGTAACAATAATTGACTTAAAATACTAAGCTAACCCCCATACATTTTTGAAAAGTATGGGACAGTTGAATATTTTTTTTTATTTGGCACTACACTTAAACTGTTTGGTCTATACCTACCTTCGTTCTACCACGTGTCAATTAGAGTGCTGTCACGTACTACCAAGACCACTGAGGGTCGATACAACACTTTTCTTACCTTATTACTTAGAGCATAAGGGTGAAACTTGGTAAACCGTCAGTGAACTCAGTATTACTCGGCGACACAAGCTAGTTATTTCCAGTATAACGTGACCTCGCTTTGTATAGATTTCCCGTAGAATGAGAGATCCGCATAAACCGGTTTTGTATAGCTTAATTGGTCGCCGTGCGTACATTTGCCCCTTTGCTTTAACGACGTCAACATCACATTAATCATTACAAAAATAACACATAATTATTATAACATTTATCTCTAATGGTTTAAAATGATAACACAAATCAGAAATGTACTGATAAACGTAATCTTCTAATATATAAAATTCTCGTGTCACAGTTTTCGTTGCCATACTCCTCCGAAACGGCTTGACCGATTTTGATGAAATTTTTTGTGCTTATCCGGTATCTATGAGAATCGGCCAACATCTATTTTTCATCCCCCTAAGTGATAAGGGGGTAGGTAGGTAGGGTAGGTAAGTAGGTTAGGTAGGTAGGGTAGGTAGGTAGGGAGGGTAGGTAGGTAGGGTAGGTAGGTAGGTAGGTAGGTAGGTAGGTAGGTAGGGTAGGTAGGGTAGGTAGGGTAGGTAGGTAGGTAGGGTAGGTAGGTAGGTAGGTAGGGTAGGTAGGTAGGTAGGGTAGGTAGGTAGGTAGGGTAGGTAGGATGGTTGGGTAGTTAGGTAGGGTAGGTAGGTAGATAGGGTAGGTAGCTAGGGTGGATAGCTGGGGTAGATAAGTAGGATAGGTAGGTGGGGTAAGTAGGTGGGGTATGGTAAAAAAAGTGCATTGCAACGTATGCCGGGCACAGCTAGTTTGGATATAAATATATGTACCTCATTAAAAGGTTCATCATGTATAGTACAAGAGCACGTCTATCAGTAACTCCTTTCTTCTTTTTGACTCCTCGCCAGTAATGCCCAAAGTGTTAGTCAGACGTGTACCTAGTACACCCACATTTCGCCAGTTATGTTAAAGTCCCGTGTAATAGGGGGCGAGCCTATTGCCATCGACCGGGCACGGATCCAGACTCTATGGCTGCTATTGAGAAATTCTTGATGGAAAAACCCAATAATACTTTGCCCGATCGGGAATCGCTTCCCAGGACCTCTTGCTCAGCAGTCGCGGTTGCGACTACTAGATCAACAAGGCAGCCGAAAGACGTCAACTGCTGGACATATGCCCCAAGTGTCGATGTCGCCACATTGAGCGGTCCCGTGCATCATCATCATCTGCCTAGCCTTTTCCCAACCTTGTTGGGGTCGGCTTCCAGTGTAACCGGATGCAGCTTAATACCAGTATTTTACATGGAGCGACTGCCTATCTGACCTCCACAACCCAGTGAGTACTAGGTAATACGATACCCCTTGGTAAGACTGGTTGTCAGACTTTTTGGGGCACTGACTCCCTGTAACGACTGTCAAAGATCTACAAATGACAGCCGGGACCAACGTCTTAACGTGCTGAATGAGCGGTCCCGTGCATTACATTTAAAATGATTGAGAAATATCACTTATACTCCGTGCGCTGTAGCATGGTGCGGGAGACAGGTGCCTGTATGACGTTGACATCTGTCAGTACCACATGACTAGGGATGTGACATTATGCAATTCATTTTTTCGATAACGATACTCGCAGCTTAGATCTTGTTCTCTTTAATATTGTTACGAAAATTAGTGTGTTATTCAGTTGTGCAGTGTAACTACGTGTATAAACTTGTCGAGATAAATGTATTATGGCTACTTAAGTATCTTTGTACCTTTATAAAATAATCAAAGTCGGGTTTATTTTTTTTTGTGACAACATTTTTGCTCTATGGCGCATTCATCTAAACTCATATCTGGAAGGTCTATAGCTTTTTACAATAAAAAATTGACCTACACACAATATACGTTTTTTATTATATAAAATCTCGACTATCCATCGTAGCAGTACATCCCATCACTAAATACGTCTATGACGTTATACGAATAACACTTTGCTTAATTTTTCATTCAATTTGATTTTATTTGTGGACTAGAACATTCTGGTTGGGTTTAAATTAATTTACTACAGTAATTATTAATGATTTAATATATTACGAATGTGGTACAGCTGAAATACTAAGTCATAATTTGTAAATCGCGGCAACTTTCAAGAGTGAAATGAAATGTTACTGAAACTGTCATACGCACCATGTTACAGCGCACGGAGTATAGTAAATAGATGAGTTAAGATTGATGTTAGACGGTATCCTAGTCTAATACCCACGTAAGAATAAATAGATAAATAAAATTATTAATTATGATTATCATAGGAGGTAAATATCACACAAAAATAAATATAGTTACTTAATTACTTGATAAGATGATTCATTGTAACAAACAGACATTATCCTGATATGCATTAAATAGATCGAAACCTGGATTAAAAGTATTACGATTATGGTTATGTAATTCAAAACAGAAGCACACTTATATGATGTGCTTTTTTTTTGGGATCGGAAATCATCATATATAATGATCGCTCCCGCTCTGGGCGGAGCGGAAGGGAGTGTCAGACTTTTACTGACTAAAAACCACCCATGTTCCTTCTTTTGCCCTTTGTGTTCCAGGGCCGCGGTATCTCTTTCGAACAGTCCCGCAGCCCTGGCAGGCATCGGCCCCTCATGTTTGCTGACATCTCTTTGAGGCGCGCGTGGAACACGAACGCGCCGTCGACACGGCCTGTCGTCATAAGACGGACGGACGGCGAGCTAGCCCATTACTCACCGCCCACAGGCCCGATATGATGTGCTTCGACACCGACAGAGCTAACGCATTTGCGACTGACATTTGATTCAGGGTGTTCTATCTTAGCTAAACATGTTTGAACTAATTAAATTTTTATTTTATACCATTTTTCCATTGTATACCATGTTTTATGCAAATAAATTATGTATGTTTATGTTTATGTCATTTACAAGCAAGTTAACATCTTTAACAGTATTGTTTAGAAAATAAAAAAAAACCGGCAAAGTGCGAGTCTGGCTCGCGCACGAAGGGTTCCGTACCATTATCTAAAAAAAAAATACGAAAAAAACACGTTTATTGTATGGGGACCCCCCTTAATATTTTTTCTTTTTTTAATTTTTAGTATTTGTTGTTATATCGGCAACGTAAATACATCATTTGTGAAAATTTCAGCTTTCTAGCTATCACGGTTCATGAGATACAGCCTGGTGACAGACAGACAGACAGACAGCGGAGGCTTAGTAATAGGGTCCCGTTTTACCCTTTGGGTACGGAACCGGAATAATTATGTACACCGATTTCTCTGTGAGTAGTTGATTACTGGTCTGAATTTGCGTTTTTTTTTTATTTGGTAGAGGAAGCGGTGATCCCTTAAAAATGGTATTAACTTAATTTCGGTAGTTTAAGAGTTATCTTCTATAATACTTATTTTTTCTTCTTAGTCTTCGTTGATGGCATGATAGTATCATAATAATTTCTAGTTATAAAGTAACATTTTATATACAAAAAGAATTTGTGTAGGTTAGCTTAATTAAAAAGGGTAAAATTAAAAAAAAAACGACTTCCAAAAAAACCGAAAAAAAATAACAATCAAATTATTATTAGCCAATGAAACAAAAAAGTCACCGAGTTCCGAAAGTAAAGTTATTTTTCACTTTTTTTTTTTGGAAGTCGTTTATTTTTTTTTTGCAAAAATGTTTTACAGGCATGTGAACGAATTATTTTAGTAGGTATACATTGATTAAAAAGATTATTGTATCAATATATCTAAAACTTAGCTGCAATGACATGCATTAATCAAAAGTGTTTATCTTAATCCCGATATACCGAAGACATAAATGGCACTGTATTTTCATTCTTAGTCTAAAACTGCAAGATGGCGTCCCTGTCGGTTGTTGGTTTAGTTTTATGTGCCGCTTTGGCTGCGGGTAAGTCTTTTTAAAATCACTACATAGTATAAAACAAAGTCGCTTTCTCTGTCCCTATATCCCTATGTAGGCTTAAATATTGAAAACTACGCAACGGATTTCGATGCGGTTTTTTTAATAGACAGAGTGATTCAAGAGGAAGGTTTATATGTATAACTAGCTTTTGCCCGCGGCTTCGCTCGCGTTAAGAATTATTATTATTAATTAGGTTTAGTTTTTGCGGCTTTACTTTTGTTTAGCGTGTGTAAAAAATTAGGGCCTACAAAACTTCTTTGTACACAATATTCTTAACTAATCTGTCATTAGGCGCTAAAACTATCAAGCTATTAGGTGAACTTACTCGTGAGCAAGCAACATAAAACTGTCCATGAGAGAAGCAATGTTCTCTCAAGTCTATACCCGCAAATTTGAGAGTTTGCCCCTGAGACTTGTTTATTGTCATGGCAAAGCAGACTTTTAGGGGAAACTGTAATCGTTTAAATTCGAACGGGATATCATTAGGTATTAATGGGATTCGTGGTATAAATACAGTTTCCCCTTTCGCACACCCAGTAAATATAGTGGCTTCCACTATATTGCGATGTAACGCTTTCACTTGCAGTCTCGTACCGTTACAAAGTTTTGGTGGTTTTAAATTTCGCAACAACATAATTGGAGTGCCCACACGCAGAATAAGCTTATGATAAGGCAAACCTGGCGGTTTCAATGAATTTAAAAATTCTACAGGGTAATTAGTAGCGTCATCTGTATTAACCACTGTATCAATCGAAGTATAGACCTTTTCTTCGCCCTCAAACGACATGAGCAGGATATCGTTGATAGCTGCTGCTTGATCGTTCTTTGGAGTAAGTATGGCACGCTCACATAACCATTCAATAGGCTTGTCATGTAAATGAATAATGTCTGGATAAACTTTAGACAGCAATTCTTGAACCGTAGTAACAACTGTGCACAATTCTTCCGGGATGGTTATCATTCCATCAAACGATGGAAAATCACCATTACCGATTTTAAGAAGGAGATCTGAAAATCTACCAGCAGACTCATCCCCGCCCAAATGTGCTCTCATATTTTTAGAGAGCTTAAGAATATTAACCTGGGGCCACAAATTTGATTTCTTAATGCACGACCTTACTTCGTCAGCTCTGGTTCCTTTTGGCACCACTGGTAGAGTCTGCCGAAAGTCTCCGGCCAGCAAAACTGTTAAGCCACCCATTAATTTTCTATTACCCCTTATATCCCTTAGTGATCTGTTTAAGGCTTCAATACCACCTTTATGAGCCATCGTTATTTCGTCCCACACGATTATTTTTGTACTCTTTAAAACTTCAGCAAAATTACTTTGTTTGGAGATGTTGCAAATGGGAGTCTCGGCAGTGATTAAATTGAGTGGTAACTTAAAAGTAGCATGAGCAGTTCGACCACCTTCGAGTAATGTAGCAGCTATGCCGGACGACGCCACAGCCAGGGCAATGCCGTGAGTACTTCTTACTTTCGCCAAAAGTAAATTAATAAGGAAGGTTTTACCAGTTCCACCTGGAGCGTCTAAGAAGAATATTCGACCGTCATTTGCATCTACACTTGTGATAATTTTATTGTAAACTTCCTGTTGCTCGTCATTCAAGGATGCTTCATTTTTTCTCACTGCGTCTTCTAAGGCCACTGTATCGTAACTGGTCTCCTTCACGTACTCTCTATTTTCAAAATGTATTGATGTTATTGGCTGAGGTAATCCATACTCTTTAAGAGGACGGCCGCCTAATGATAATATGGCATCCTCTAATACCGACAGGCATTTGTTAAATATCAGGTCCGATGAGTGCTCTACATCCACGTCACCTAGCCTTTCCAGTTGTTTTTTAAAGTCTTCAGAAAGGTATTCTTTGTATTTTTCCCAAAGACATAAGGGTTCGGAAACCTGGCAGAACAACAAAATGATAGCAAAAAGCTCTCGAATCATTTGCGGTGTTTGACAAAGTGCTGCCTCTTCAAGAGCTGAATCCAAATGCCGATCATCTTCGAGTAGACCTAGAGCCTTGCACGCGGATTGGAAAGTGGGATATAAGTGACAATCTACAGTTTTCAACGCTTCAAATGAAATTGGGCCTCTGATCTCATGTAGAAGCATTCGAAGGTGGTAGCATTCTGTATTGTTTGGATGAACAGTATAAACCCTACCTAGAACGTGTTCTTTTTTGACCCCTGACCATCCTTCAACATTCACTCCTCTCTTCCTTCTCTGAAACGATCGCTTGTTCCAAACGTAATACGCAGGGACTTCCGAGTATAGCAATGTTTTTGCAAAGTCATCCACGTTACACAGATCGAAAAAGGAGAGGAGTGTAGTTGTAGGAGGAGTACTCAATTTGTCGCACAAGTTCTGCTCATTAAAATAAATTCTCTGTCCATTTTCTAAATGTACAGCAAGGTGCACTACAGGAGGAAAACGCTCATGTATTGGGAATTCCAGGATTCGCCAAACTGCTTCAGCTGAACTTATATATCGACCACTTGCGTAGGTTGTAACTTCATCCTTCCCATCCTTCCCGTTCTCTAAAGTAAACGTAGCCTGATCTGACCCTTTATTAACATATTTGCAAACGTATTTGATTGACTTCACTGAATGGCAATACTCTACGTTCACGTGAGCGTTACATGTTCTTAATAGCACTGGATTATAAGGAACCACCCAACGATTATCTATTGTAACACCCTTAATATTGACAGAGAATCCACCGTCATCCAGAGAACGTCTCCTGTACTGCGGATAACCATCATCACCGGTTTGAGTTTCCTTAATAAGGCCCTTAGGATAACGTTTGCTGCACGAATTATCTTTCATGCATGGAGAATTTCGGTTTAAACTTCCACAGGGGCCATGTATCATATTACTTTTAACAATTTCGTAAAGCTCAGGATCACGATCGGGGTTAGGTATTTCAGCACAAATAATATTGTCAATTTGATCCGGAGTGATGCGATGTTGAAGCCATAAAAGTATATGAATATGCGGAAGACCTCGCTTTTGCCATTCCGTCGAATACATATAGCATCTCACTTCACCGAATATTTTCCCTTTTGTCAACAAATCCATGACCTTTTTTACCTTTAATCGAAAGACACGCGAAATAATATCGTATCGATCATGAGATTTTTGTCCTGAAAGTAAGTGCTCATTTATGTCACTCCAGCGTGGGTTACATGTAAAAGTAATAAAAAGGTCGGGACGACCGTAATGTCTAACATAGGTCATGGCGTCTTGCGTTTTTTCGTGCATGTATCTTGGTCCACCAGTAAAAGATGATGGAAGTACTACCATTTGTCCCAGCTGATTTGCTTCAGTATCTTGCCGTCCAATTGCATCTTTTAAATGAATATAATTATCTGCGCGCAATTTGGCTTGATTGTTTTTTATGTAGTTTAGTCTTTCAGTTTCTATTTTTGCGTATTCATCTACCAAATATTGACTAAAAAGAGCGCGATATTTAACCAAAAAGTTATCTTCTCCTTCTCTGATCATTATTCTGTATGAATAAAAACTCACAGCAGAGACTGTTTTTTTCAAGGGCAACTTAGTTGTGGGATCGCATTGTGGTATGTTGATTGTATAGCCATCATCCCCCCAGCAAAACATCAACGGGTACTGTAGCGCGTCATAAGCTCGATGTATCTCACTGATACGCTGAAGTGAGTTATTTCGGCTTTCGAGGATGATGTCTCTTCGGTCAAAATGCTGATCTACCAATACAACAGCCACTTCATTTGCCGTTGGTGCATTAAATCTGCCTCTGTGTTCTCTTTGTGGTTTTTTATCTGCATGTATTACGACCTTGAATGACTCTGAAGGCGATATTTTATCAATGGCTGTTTTTAGATCTTTTATGTATGGGTTCACCTCATGTAACATAAGCTGCAATTGTTTGATTAAATTTGGTCTCAACTCAGGAAATTTAGAACATCGAATATTAGCTTCTCTATCATCTTCACCGACGAAATAAATTTGCAGAAACTGTGCATCCTGCCCGGGTTCCGGTAATATACTTCCAATTAAATGATAGACTTGTCCTTGAACTTTAAAAGTTGGTGAAAAACCGCCTTCTTTTATTTGTTTTCCACCAAAGGAAGTCATTTGAAAACAGGCATTATATTTTCGGATATTATCCATGAAGTGTACATGATTTGGGTGTAAATCATTAACCAGACTGTAAAGTGGTTCAGGCAGTTGTTTAAACGGCTCAAGTTGTACTTTACCGGCGCTACAACACATGCCAGGTGTCTCATCTTTCCACTTCAAGGCGTTACACCACTGACACTTGTACTTCATAGAACCTAAGACTACACTGCTATCAGTTCCATAAGCAATATCTGAGTCATACGCCAAACCCGAAAGCAACTTGCTTCTCCATACACGTTGAATTGTATTTTCTCTATACCGTGACTGAATCACTCTATGCACATCGGTATTCCTGGCCTGATATAGTGCAGCAGATTGCCTATGTTTTTCAGGGTGTGCAGCCTGGTAGGTGGCGACAGATTGCCTATGTTTTTCAGGGTGTGCAGCCTGGTAGGTGGCGACAGATTGCCTATGTTTTTCAGGGTGTGCAGCCTGGTAGGTGGCGACAGATTGCCTATGTTTTTCAGGGTGTGCAGCCTGGTAGGTGGCGACAGATTGCCTATGTTTTTCAGGGTGTGCAGCCTGGTAGGTGGCGACAGATTGCCTATGTTTTTCAGGGTGTGCAGCCTGGTAGGTGGCGACAGATTGCCTATGTTTTTCAGGGTGTGCAGCCTGGTAGGTGGCGACAGATTGCCTATGTTTTTCAGGGTGTGCAGCCTGGTAGGTGGCGACAGATTGCCTATGTTTTTCAGGGTGTGCAGCCTGGTAGGTGGCGATAGCTTGCCTCTGTTTTTCAGGGTTATTTTTCTTATATTCAGACACAGCTTTACGGTGGGATTCAGGTAGAGTCTGTCCATATTTTTTTTGTGCCTTTTTTATCTGTTTTTTTCGTGTGTAATTAGTAAACCTTGCCCTACGTTTGTTTATCTTTTTTTTCTATTAATGTCACAGACTCAGATTGGGACAATAAACTTCTTATTAAAATTTCATCATAATTTATTGAAGATACCATAGGTGAATGTTCACGCTCTAAAACAGGTACCTCCTGACAACCCTTATCAACTTTAAGTTGCGAAGGTGTATCAATTCCAAAATCATGTTCTTCTACAGCTACCTCCATACGACGCCAAGTAATTTTCTGTGCTGATATGGGAAGATAGGCATCAAAATGCCCACTGGACAAATCTTGGCTGAATCGTAATGGCCTTACCGGATAGTCGTTAGATCCAGATTCCGTATATATGAGACCGTTTCTATAAACTTCAAACTTAAATGGGAATATTAATCCTGCTGCTATTAACTCACAAAATCCGCCATATGTAGCATTTTTCATCATATCAGCAAAATATTCGTCAGGTGTTACGTAGTTATCACCATTCCTGTCGTGGGTCATAATTGAAAACTTGCTCCAGTCATTAACCACATATCTGACAATTTCTGAACGCACTTCCATCGCTCTATCTTGTGTCCCGTACATTAAATAAGAGAGAGCACGAAACAAACATGCACCGTCACCAACAATAGGGACGACAGTACATTCTTCAACTTCTCCATTAATGTTCAAATTTTCTTTAGCTATTTTAAAAAAGTCTAACCGACAAAACCTATACTTAAACCAAACGAAAACAAAACAAATGCCAAATACAAAGCAGAGTCTATAACCAAAACTACTAAACCGAAACAAAGCAAATTCAATCCAAAATATGCCAAGAAAAGAACAACCAAAATCGTCAAATATTATCCGCTAGAAATATTTAGGTATAGTATGTACTATTAGGTACGGCGGCCACTCATCATCGGGTATATATGTACTCAGTGAAAACACAACGATAGCGCGTTTTTAAATGCTTTAACGCCATCTATTGTCAACATTTAGAACTAAAAATTATTTTGTTCGTCTTAATTTATTTGTTCCATTAGGTACTGATAGGTTCAAACTAATTCATTTACATCCTCCATCATCCCTTATTTTATCCCCATGGGGGTTGAATTTATAAAAATCCTATTTAAGCGGACGTCTTCATCATAGCAGCTCCAATCTTTAATTTCAGTTCAATAAGAAGATTTATTAAAACTTTCATCCCCTATTTTATCCCGTTGGGGGTAGAATTGATCAAAATCCTTTCTTAGCGGATGCCTACGTCATAGTAGCTTTATGCATGCAAAGTCTCAGCCCGATCGGTTTAAAATTGACAAAGTTTCATACAAACTTTCATCCCCTATTTTATCCCCTTGGGGGTAGAATTGATCAAAATCCTTTCTTAGCGGATGCCTACGTCATAACGTCTACCTGCATGCCAAATTTCAGCTCGATCGGTTTGAAATTGACAAAGTTTCATACAAACTTTCATCCCATATTTTATCCCCTTGGGGGTAGAATTGATCAAAATCCTTTCTTAACGGATGCCTACGTTATAACATCTACCTGCATGCCAAATTTCAGCCCGATCGGTTTAAAATTGACAAAGTTTCATACAAACTTTCATCCCCTATTTTATCCCGTTGGGGGTAGAATTGATCAAAATCCTTTCTTAGCGGATGCCTACGTTGTAACATCTACCTGCATGCCAAATTTCAGCCCGATCCGTCCAGTGGTTTGGGCTGTGCGCTGATAGATCACTATGTCAGTCAGTCAGTCAGTCACCTTTGAGTTTTATATATTTAGATACATGCACCCGTACGAAGCCGGGGCGGGTCGCTAGTTGCATATAAATAAAAAAGGAGGTTTTCATAAACTGGAAAACTATAAACAACAAAAAGATTTAAAATACTTATAGAGCGGACATTGGGAATATTCTCCAAAAACTTTGATCCCGAACATTTTCGGTTTTGACACAGGAATGCCTCCTGACAAGCGAGCGTATGACATTATACAGAACGACTTATTAACAAGCAGTAACAAGTATCACGATATTCTTTGTCTTGTCCCGTCTATCGCTCGTAAATATTTTAATGTATTTGATAAACAATAACTGCACAACTTGTTTATTATTTGCGGTTATTTCTTTCATTAAAAGTGGGTACTTGTGAGTATGGGTATAGCGAAACCGAAAGGCACTTGTTCTCACCGTCATTGCAATTTTTTTTTGTTCTAGACCCTTCTAGTTTGTATTGGGGGACATAGTTCCAACTTTATTTTTAATACTAGTTATTGAGATTATAACTTTACTGTAAACACCTCCACGACCCCCGTCAAGTGAAAAACTGACTACCTGTAACGACTGTCAAAGATATATAAATGACAGCCGGGACCAACGGCTTAACGTGCTTTCCAAGGCACGGAGGAAACTCGGTATGTAATGGGTGGTCACCCATCCGCACAACAACCTAAGTAAGCACAGCTTAACCTAAAGATCGACCCGAGCGGCTGTTATTATTTAGCCACGAGCTCCTCACGGATAACTCTGCATGCACGATGTAGAGTTTTGCGTGACCTCGAATATGAAGCGTAGTTTCCAAGTGGCGTACTAGAAGCCACCAATATTAATTTCGACAGCTTTATATTTTTGTGATTGCCTCGTTAGTCTAGTGGTCACAAGCATGACTGCTGAGCATCAGGTCTAGAGTTCGATTCGGGGGTCGGGCAAAGTGTCATTGGGTTTTCCATCAGGAACTTCTCAGTAGCAGCCACGGAGATTTATGCCCGGTTGATGGCAATAGGCTCGGCCCTTATTACATGGGACTTAAACATTACTGGCGAAATGTGGGAACTATTAGGTACACCTCTGTCTAACCCTTCGGGGATTACGTTGTTATTATGTTATGTTTTTGATCCTCAGCCTACCCTGCAAATGACCCTGTCCTCGGCAAGTGGTCTGAGGGTCTCCGCTACGACTACCTGGAGGATGACGCCGGTAACGCTCACCTGGTCGACAACTGGCTGAAACTGAGCGACTATGACAAGCTCGCCAGATACAACCCTGACCAGTCCAACAGATACCATCTCTTCACCAGGTCTGTTATCAAAAGAACTTTCTATCCACGTTTGTTTTTGAATTTCCAACATTTGTGTAAGGGCTTCAAGGAATATAAATGTTGATGGATCGAGAGGGAGAGGAAGACCAAAGAAACGATGGATGGATTGTGTGAGGAATGATATGAAAAATAAAGAAGTAAATGATAGCGTGACGGTTGACAGAGGAGAATGGAAGAAAAATACGTGTTGCGCCGACCCCAAGTAACATGGGACAAGGGCAGGAAGATGATTGTGTGAGGGTTTTAAGGGATCTCTCGCACTACGTCAACCACGACTTGTTGCATGATGGGCCACTATCTCAAGCAAAATTGGTTGGTTGCCGGGTCGGACGACCCAACCTTGTTCCGGGTCTGAGCTTCTGCTTCCAAAACTCGTGGTCCCTTACTGTCCGACTAACTGATCGACTCTTTAAGGCCAGAGGATGAAATGATGATGAATGATGATGAGAAATGCTTTCAATCGTTTAGTCTTTCTAAAAACTACTTTCAACATGATTGACATCAGCTTGGCTTTCGGTAGCTAATCAAGTTATCACAATTTCCGGTGATGAAGTTTCACTTTTTCGAGACAAAATTAACTGTCCTCAGGAGGAAAGTCAATTAAAAAAAAAAATACTTTGACAACATTATTATATCTTAAATATGTAGTTATACTTAAATATTTAATAAGTCGATTCTTCACGTGACCAGAGGGGATTTTTTCTGCTGAAGAATTTGCGGTGCCACGTCGAATGGCAATTCAAATTCAATCAGTCTTTTGCTTTAAAATTATATAAAATGTAGAAAATAACATACAGGCATAAAAAAATAACATCGAAATCGCTTTCAATGGGAAAAGTTGAAGTTGAAGGTTGACTGGTAGAGAATGCCTCGTGGCATTAAGTCCGCCTATGTACCACTCCTTGTACATGAAGTTTAAATAAATAATAAAAGTCAGGTAAAAGGAGTTTAGTCAATCCAAAAAAAAAACTGCTTTTCGTCTGCATACGCGTTAACTAGCAGACCCCAGCATGGAAAGTCTTGGCAGATGATTAAACTTATTTTAGTAAAAAAGAATTTCGATATACATCAGTTCATAGGCTTCATTTTTTTTCTGGAATGGCCAATCCTCTTGGATACCCACCGTTCGGGGTGACCGGAGGGTTATGTCAGACTCTGACCTACTGAAAATCCACTGTTCCTGTTGGAGATACAAATACATTTGCGAGCACCTCTGACTGATCAGTTTATAGCTTTCTTATTCATCATTGACGGCACGGTTGGCGCAGTGGTCAAGCGATTGACTGCTGCGCTGCATGTCGCGGGTTCGATTCCCGTACGGAACAAATATTTGTATGACCTACAAGTAGTTGTTCCGGGTCTGGGTGTTTTTCTATCTATAATATGTAT
The DNA here is from genome assembly GCA_950022335.1 of Eurois occulta. NCBI lineage: Eukaryota > Metazoa > Arthropoda > Insecta > Lepidoptera > Noctuidae > Eurois > Eurois occulta. The sequence continues at coordinate 10,298,079 of OX465504.1, read as the reverse complement.
GTATTTACAAAAAAAAAATGTATATATGTAGTTTATCAGCCATCTAGCTACCATAACACAAGCATTAGGTTGCTTAGCTTGGGGCTAGATGGTGCTGTGTGAAATGTCCAGGGATATTATTATTATTATTATCATCATCCACAGCCTGGATTCACCCACTGCTGAGTACAGGCTTCTCCTTTCTTCTGCCAATCTCCAAGTTCCTGTGCTTTCTTATTATTGTATTCTAAGTTGATGATGCATATTATCAAGATGGAATATAACAGAATAAAAAAGTTGAGAGGTGTCAAGGGACACCCGGATGGAACGAAGTTCATTTCGATTAATTAGTGGAAAAAAAAACAACTTGGCAGTCGTTGCTTAACCTTGATCACCCATCCACAGGTCAACCTTGGCAACCGTTGCTTAACTTGGATCACCCATCCACAGACAGACCTTGACAGTCGTTGCTTAACTTGGATCACCCATCCACAGACAGACCTTGACAGTCGTTGCTTAACCTTGATCCCCCATCCACAGACCAACCTTGGCAACCGTTGCTTAACTTGGATCACCCATCCACAGACAGACCTTGGCAGTCGTTGCTTAACCTTGATCACCTATCCACAGACCAAAGACGAAACGAAAATATCTGGCTTGCTTTCTATAAGAGAGAGAGAGAGACAGACAGAGAAACATGCGCACGCCGCACGGCTTACAATAGCTTACTATAGCAAAGTGTCATTACAACTTTTCGTCTTCATTTTTTCCGTCTAGCCCCCTTTCGCAATGCGCGATAAGGAACTTCGTTCCAATAATTTTATTAAACTTATTTATTACTTCCAGGTCCAACCCCTCAATAAGCCAGCCCCTGGTTCTCAACAACGCTGGCACCGTCACCAACTCTAACTTCAACCGTAACCGCCGAACTGTCGTCTTGATGCACGGCTTCGCTGGTTCCGTCACATCATCATTTAACACTGTTCTGCTGCCAGGTAAGAACTCATTCATTCAAATTGTTTTTGGGTTTTTTCATTAGGAATTTCTCAGTAGCAGCCACGGAGTCTGGATTTGTACCCAATTGATGATAGTAGGCTAGCCCCTTACAACATGGGACATTCAACATAAGTGGCAAAATGTGGGTACACCTTACCTACCCACCGTTAGGTACACCTCTGCCTAACTCTTGGGGGATTACAGGTGTGATGTTATATTATGTTTATTGACTGACAAGCCAGCGGTTGCGATGGCTTATATCGCTGATGGCAAGTGGTTTTCGCCGCCTACGAGCCTCTACCACACCTACTTTTGGTATCGCAGATCTTCGTGATAATTCGTTGCCATCAAAGAGACAGAGCTGGAAGATCTCATGTGCTACTAACTTAGATGTACTACTTCATCTTCTTCTTTATCGTGTTGTTAGTGCCTAACCTGGTAGTAGAGTATTTATGCCACCCACGGGCCTCTGACTTGGCTTTACATGCCGTCGAAATATATCTCTCAGGCATGCTGGTTTTGCGGGCCTGTGGACGGTGAGTAATGGGCTAGCTCGCCGTCCGATGTCAGCAAACAGGAGGGGCCCGCAAGGGCCGATGCCTGCCAGGGCTGCGGGACTGTTCGAAAGAGATACCGCGGCCCTGGAACACAAAGGAACCTGGATGGGTTTTAGTCAGTAAAAGTCTGACACTCCCTTCCGCTCCGCCCAGAGCGGGAGGAGTCTTTGATGATTTTCCATCCCAAAAAAAAAGGTTAGGCACTACCACACGATAAAGAAGTAAAAGAATTTTAGGAATCGGATCAGTCTTTCTGAAGATTACTTACATACATTGCTGTAACATGAATTTGTGCTCATTTTATTATCTTGGGAATTGAGTCACCCTCTCCAAATTCCACTTCAACATAAGGCGTACCTTTGCATCGCTGTCTACACTTTCGTGAAAAATGGATTTATTGTATATCATATTGTTAATTCTGTTTCAGCGTTCTTGGCTGCTGCTGACTTGAATGTCATTATCCTGGACTGGAGCGCTGGTTCCAGCTGGGGACCCCGCGCTACCCAAGCTGGTATTTAAATTAAAGTCATTTAATTCAGGTCTTTAACCCATATAAAATTAAAAAAGAATTATTATATTATTATAAATGTTACATACAATTAATAAAACATACAAAATTATTACAGAAATTAAAATTGAATTTAGAATTATAAATCAAATACAAATTATAATGAAAATGTCAAAGAATAAATTAAAAAATGACACAAAATATGAAAACAAAATGTCAAAAAAAAAGCTAATACGAGTCATGATTTCCCTAAAACTAAGTAGGACTCGAAGTCAAATAAATTTTAAACTGCGACTAAACTTTTTTACGAAAAACATAGTCTTGAAATACAGACTGTATCATTATGTTTTTCGTAAAAAAGTTTAGTCGCAGTTTAAATTTTATTTGACTTATTGAGAAGCAACATCTTATCCCTATTTAAATTAAAATTTACTCATCAACAATCATATTATGCACACAATTTGTTTGTGTGATGGGTCCTTGGCTCCTTGGGGTCCCAAAAATAATGGTCCACTTAAAGCACTCTGGCAGGAGACAAAAATCCCAGCAGTGTGATCATCACACGCTGATTATCATGTATTAATGATGAGTTCGATTCCCAGGTCGGGCAAAGTATTATGAATAAAGTGTGTGGATCCGTGCCCGGTTGATAGGCTCGCCCCCTATTACATGGGACTTAAACGTAACTGGCAAAATGTGGGTGTACTATTAGGTACACCTCTGCCTAAACCTTCAGGGATTGCACGTGATGTTATGTTACGTAATTATGGGTTTTCTCACACCCTTGTTTACCTTCCAGGTCAGGCCGCAGGTCGTTTCCTCACCTGGCTGAATAACTTGACTGGAGCTAACGCCAATAATTACCACATCTGTGGGTTCAGTGTGGGCGGTCACGGAGCTGGTCATATTGCCAGAACCATGAACGGTAATGCCGCATACGTTACTGGTGAGTCAAATCTTTGTACTACTATTATAAAAGTGAATATTTAGACGTATGGTGGTGTAGGCTACTATTGAGAAACAAAAACAATAGTTTAGTTTTAGTTTAAAAAAAAAATATTTTAAATTTGCATTCTATTATTATGGCGAAATGTGTCCTGCTCTATATCATTTTTATAACATAAACAATTTTTTTTTTTTTAATACATCTTTATAGTATTTATAACTTTTATCTTTGTATATACCACAATTTATGCAATTAAATGTACTTACTTACAAGAATTACTGAACGGATTTGGATGAAATCAAGCACACAGATTGTTTATAACCTAAAAAAACACCTAGGATACTTTTTATTCCGGTAGTTTGATCTCGTGGGACAATTTTCCACCACCTCTACTTAGGCAGATGATTAGCCCTTTGAGGAGTATAACAAAACTTCTAACACGACAATACAAATGTTATTCCTGACGTTATAAATTATGGTGCGTGCTTCCAAACAATGATATAAAGGCGATGTCAGACAAAAGACGAAGACGCGAAGTTCAAGGGCGGTAGCGGGGTAGAAACACTAAATATCATAGGGCCATGCACACACCTATGTGTGCATGGACTTGTTTCGGCTGTACTTACGTATTCGAGGGATTTACTTACATATCCATAGGTGACCGCGAGGGCGGCACTGAAAATTTCGGGAATCAAGGAAGTGACACAACATTACTATTTAAAAATGTATTTATTGCTTTTCCAAGTATTCTCCGCGAAATTTGACACATTTTTCCATACGATGGAACCAATCATTGAAGCAACCATTCCATTCGGAAGTAGGGGTCTCCAAAATGGCCGTTTTGTAGGCGTCCACAGATTCTTCAGGTGATGAAAATCTCTGACCACGCAATTTATTCTTTATTTTAGGGAAAGTATAGAAATCATTAGGGCTTAGGTCGGGGCTGTACGGCAGATGGTCTAATAATTCTATGTTTTCTTGCTCTAAAAACTCTTTAGTTCTGTGCGCGGTGTGAGAACTCGCATTGTCGTGATGGAGGATGATGCGGCGGTTGCAGTTCTCTTTACGGAGTTCAGAAACGACCTGTGGCAAACAAATGCTAGCATACCATTCTGCATTAACCGTTCTTTGTCTCTCAAGAGGAATAGTCGCAACATGGCCGGTTTTGAAGACAACCGTGGCCACCATTTTTTTGCAACACTCCGTGAACGAACAATTTTTGTTGGCTTTAACTCATTTTCGAACACCCAAACTCGTGACTGGTTTTTTGTTTCGGGTTCGTACGCGTATATCCAGGATTCGTCACCTGATACGATGTTGTATACAGCATTCGAGGATCCTGCGTGGAATCTTTCGAGAGTTCTGACGCACCAAGTAACGCGAGCCGCTTGTTGCTCTTCACAGAGCGAATGGGGTATTCATCGGGAAAACAACTTTTTTACACCTAATTGTTCATTCAAGATTATTTGTATTTGACTCATGCCAATGTCTAAAGTTGCCTGAATTTCGCGGTATGTCACATGTCGATCTTCCTCAATCAGCTTACGCACATCATCAACGTTTTCTTGGGTGACTGCAGTTTTTGGACGACCTTGACGGGGATCATCACTGAGCTTGACAGGTCCACATTGAAATTCAGCAAACCAGCGACAAATTGTGGTTTTGGATGGGGCTTCATCACCAAATGCAGAAATCATCCGGTCAACACACCGTTTTTGTGTTAAACCACTTCGAAAGTCATAAAAAATCATCGCTCTTGAATTTTCTCGAGTCAATTCCATTTTCTCAACGACTAAACAAGTTTGACAAAACTTTGTGATAAGACCGAGAATCTTTTTTTAAATAAATAAATGGTATTCGATTTTTAAAACCAAGGAGTTTTCAATTAAAAAGATTTTAATATGACAGGAACCGTGGAAATATTCCATTCCCGATACTTTTAGTGCAGACTGCGTAAGAGTGATTTATTTTATCTTGAGTCTTATGTGTCTTCCAGGTCTGGACCCCGCAGACCGTTGGGACAATAACCTCCTCTTCAGGCCTAACGATGGAGTCTACACCGAAGTTATCCACACCAACGGGGGTGACAGTGGTTGGTTGAACCCTCTGGCTGATGTCGACTTCTACCCCAACGGTGGTAGGACTATGCCTGGATGCTCCACTTCTCTGTGCCATCACAACAGGTTTGAGAATGATCACCTTATATAATGAATTTGGGGATTGAATTTGTGCTACTAGAAGGAATTTCACACAATTTTTCTCTATTAATGGTATCCGATTTCTAGGTAAAAATGTTACTTTCATACAATTTTTCTCTGATAATGATACCCGGTGCATCATTACTCGGTCGCAAATTCGATCTCCAGACAAATTCAGATTGGAATATGCTATTCGCAACAGTGGATTTCAATGCCAAGACTTTCGTACTAGCGTACCATCCAAACAGTTTTTCGAATCAGCGTGTTCGCGACAACGTCATTCGATTTAGTGGTTTTCGACTTAATGTGTTTTCGAACTGGCGTACCACTCTTATTTTTATTTTCGAAATAGCGTGCGTCGCAATAATGCCATTCGAATCTTCATATCACTCCCTATAAAACACACGTTAGTGTAGTAACACTTCATAGTCGAGTCAAGATCTATCAAACTCACGTTGACTTAGTCACTGAAATTTGTGTCCAAGATCGACACCTTTTTTTTTCGGGTGGGAAATCATCAAATGACTCCTCCCGCTCTGGGCGGAGCGGAAGGGAGTGTCAGACTTTTACTGACTAAAAACCACCCATGTTCCTTCTTTTGCCCTTTATGTTCCAGGGCCGCGTTTTTTTTTTATCTCTTTCGAACCGTCCCGCAGCCCTGGCAGGATGATCAACACCTTAGTTGTAGATTTTAGCGGTCATAGTGATGACCTAATTGAATGGCTGCCATTCTAAAAATAGTTCGTACTTATCCGGTAAATTCGTACATAATGACATATTATATCGTTCGTTCGACATTTCTTTTGACGAATGACACACCATTATAAACAACGTGGATAGCGAAATTTTAGCGTTGCTATCGGGTTCAAGTCTTTTAAATGCAGTTGCATTGTTGTATATTATATGTTTTATTCTTCTGTTCCAATATCCTGCGAAAATTATTAGTATGTAACATTCTTAAACTGTCAATACTAACTTTAATTAATTATTAGGGGCTTAATTTATTAACTTTACTGTGTATGCTGTGGTCTCCTATAAGTAAAGGAGTACACCTACCTGATACCTTATGTTTTCCATTAACTAATAATGCTTTGTGTAATACTTTGTTGGAGATCCTTAAATAAATAAATATAACTTTTGTGAAAATGTTCCAACACAATATGGTATCGTAAGTTCTGATTTCGGTCAAAAATCCTTGTAAACACGTCGACACATAAAGCTGTATAACCTTTTTTTGTTTTTTTTTTGGGATGGGAAATCATCAAATGACTCCTCCCGCTCTGGGCGGAGCGGAAGGGAGTGTCAGACTTTTACTGACTAAAAACCACCCATGTTCCTTCTTTTGCCCTTTGTGTTCCAGGGCCGCGGTATCTCTTTCGAACAGTCCCGCAGCACTAGATATCCAGTATAACCTGACCTCACTTTGTATGAGCTTCCCGCACAAAGAGACATCAGCTTAATTTCGTTTAGCATAGCTTGATTGGTCGTCGTGTGGTACACACTGCTATAACGGCATGGTTGTCACAATGCAAAATCGTATGAAAACCACTTAACATATCATATTTCTTTCTTCCTTCAGGGCCTACAACTACATGGCTGAATCTCTGAGGACCGGTGGATTCACCGGCAGACGCTGTGAGAACCTCAACAACGCTCTGAACGGCAACTGCAATGCTGGAGGTACCCTCAGGATGGGAGGACTACAGCCTAAGAATGGGTGAGCATCTTTGTATTTAAGATATTTTGACCACGTGACGCATTACCGTAGTTAGTGTTAAAGGGCTCGTGGCAAAATATTAACAGCCTCTCAGATCGATCTTTAGGTTAAGCCGTGCTTGCCTAGGTTGGTCTGTGGATGAGTGACCAACCATAACATACCGAGTTTCCTCCGTGCCTCGGAAAGCACGTTAAGCCGTTGGTCCCGGCTGTCATTTGTAGATCTGCTCCAAAAAGTCTGACAACCAGTCTTACCAAGGGGTATAGTATACCCAGTGCTAACTGGGTTTGGAGGTCCGATAGGCAGTTGGTCCATGTAAAATACTGGTATTCAGCTGCATCCGGTTAGACTGGAAGCCGACCCCCACAGAATTGGGAAAAGGATAGACGCTATCACGCATTACCGTAGTAAAATAGAAGTACTACTCGTACTAAGGTCCTCTGACGATCGGATAACGTTTTAAAAGCGAGTGCTTTTGGTTAACAAAAAAAAAACTCTAAAAAATACGACTACGGTAAAAGAAACTAAAAAACAAATTGATTTTACAATTTGGAAGCAGTCAAGATAGGACATTATGGTTTTCCTACTCTTCCGCTATACTTTTCTGATTAATTTCGTTGCGGGATCCAAGACAGTTAAATAGTTTCTCTGGGACTTCGTCGAGCTTCATTGTCTCGGCGCTTTTCTGGTGGTCGCCACTGTTGATTCTGGCGCTCAGGAGTTACAGTGATTTGGGAATAGTGTGGCGGACTTATCCCAACAAAAAAAAGCAGGCGAGATCCATTTGAGTATTAAGTTATAAAAAATGGAATACAGATAACATTCTTTTTGGGATTTGCCGCAGTCAGGTTAAATTTATTAAAAACAAGATAACGGCGTTGGTCACAGCTTTTAAGTTTCTCCTACAACAATAATAATTATAATATTTATATTCTTCACAACGGGCCCTGCAAACCTCTGTTATACTTATTATAATTTTCCTTTTTTTTTTCAATTCCAGAAACTCTGGAATTTTCCACTTGGTAACTAACAACAGACAGCCTTTTTCCAGAGGATAATTGAGAAAAAAATATCACTACCCTAGTCATCTTTCTAAAATAAATAATTTGGTTTTTAAAACGGTTGTATTATTACATTAACCCCCTTTGGTATTTTATTTGTTGTAGTTTACATAGAGAAAGGAAAATACAATAAATTTAAAATAACAGAGGTTTTTAATGTTACTAACATAGCTCGTTTACTAAACCGTTTTTCAAAATTACGCTCCAATTCATTCAATCATAATTCAATAATCTTTACTAAAAAACGAAATATGATCGCCACATTGAATGGCATTGTTAATTCTGTTACCAAAAAATGTCTTTGCCACATTAACTGGCAACGAAAATTCTTTGCCTAAAAATATCGTTAAAAACCTCTTTTATATTAATTTTGTATTTCCCTTTTTCTGTTTCAGAAACTCTGGAATTTACCACTTGGTAACAAACCCGATCTGGCCATTCTCCCGAGGATAAATTATAAGGACACTTTACTGGTCACCATATTTATAAAATAAATAGTTTGTTTTCAAATGATATTGTATTATTACGTTGTACCCTTTACATACCTTCATAAACTCACTCCATTTCACCACGGGGATAGGTGGAAACTACAATTACGAAGAATAAATGAATATTGATATTATTACACACACAAAAATTGTAACATAAACACAAAACTCTCAACTTATACTGTCACTTACGGGATATCTTCCGTGATTGCTTATAATTTTGAGCTCCCGATATTTCGACGCTGTTGCAAACGCCATGCTGACGCACCACGCTCATGATATCGGGAGCTCAAAATCATGAACAATCAAAGAAGATATCCCGCAAGTGACAGTATAAGTTTAGTTTTAAACCGTGAAAGTTTAAAATAGTGTAGAAAACCCTCAAATAGGTAGTTGGGCAAAGGCTAAGCAGATGATGATTATAACACACACAAAAACATATTTTTTTACCTTTCACAAGACACAACACCAAAGAAAAAATGACTAAGCCTACTGTAAAAGCAACAATAAGATTGAGCATCGTAAAGAAACTTTTGAGAATGAATGTGAGATGGCTTTAAGAGTAGCCGAGTAGGTAATTACCGAACAAACGATGTGATGAAAGGTGACAAAATAGGGCTAGAAAGACAATAACATAGCTGTTTTTACCAGACTTAAGTAAAGCCCAAAAGGTGGGTTATGTGTTTGACCTGTACGTATGTATGTGTGCATGTCCAATACTTTGTTGCCTCGTAACTCCTAAACGGATGAATCGACTTGGATAAAGAATACGTCGTTAGATTTTTTTTAGTACATTAAAATTAAGAAAAATTCCGAATTTGAGGTGGCAGGTTGGGTTAATTTTTTGCCTTCCCAAATGTTGGAGCAGGTTTTATAGTCAAATGGGTCTCACATGCTTCCTTGCTACAACTTTTATTTAATTTAAGCAAAAGCAGATTTATTAAAATTACCAATGAAAAAATACTATGTGGGTGGGCTCAGAATGGATCACTGAATACACGGTTTTAACCATTTCAGCGTCGGTATCCCTTCCATAAGTACCTACCTACTAAGTTATTTTCAAGATACTGGTTTTTTATATTCCTTTTTACATTTATAATACGTAAAAGAAGAATCCTGAAGCCACCACGTACGCACGACGGCCAATCAAGCTTTACAAAACCAGTTTATGCGGATCTCTCGTTGTACGGGAAATCCATTCAAAGCGAGGCCACGTTATACTGGAAATGTTTAGCTTATTGTACCACCGTATGTACCAGCACCACGTACCTGTGCAGTCTTACAAAAACGAACGGTACACAGATTTTTATCAAAACCAGTTTTAATAAAAAGGATTAAGGAACTAGAGGCTTGCCAAGATTAATCGATTCATAATCACGGGCGCAAATCTACTAATTAAAGATAAAAGTTAATTATATTAATCATTGAAAAGTTATCTTCAAAAATAAAAACAATTAGGCATGTTTTTATGACTAACCACAGAAGTTACCTAGGGTTTTTACAGATAATTTTGATAGATACCTATTCAATTAGTGTTAAGTTTCTAATTGAATAATAAGTAGTTTTCAATAGGGTTGGTATAAAACGAAAATCATGATATCAAGAATTTGAATCCATGAAAATTAATTGTCAAGACATAAAAGTGAATAAACACCCACACGTTATGAAATAACATTAAGAGTTGATCGACTGCTTGGCGACGAAGCCAAGCAGTCGATCAACTCTTCACTTAAACTGAACTGGGGTTCTAAAATGGCCGCTTCAGCAGAATAATAATAGGTTAATAATATGAATCACGTTAAAATTCTTAGAGGAGCTCGTGGCTAAATAAGAACAGCCACTCGGGTCGATCTTTAGGTTAAGCCGTGCTTGCCTAGGTTGGTTTATGGATGGGTGACCACCCATTACATACCGAGTTTCCTACGTGCCTCGAAAAGCACGTTAAGCTGCTGGTCTCGGCTGTCATTTGTAGATCTTTGACAGTCGTTACAGGTAGTCAGTGACCCGAAAGTCTGACAACCAGTCTTACCAAGGGGTATCGTATTACCTAGCTCTAACTGGGTTGTAGAGGTCAGATAAGCAGTCGCTCCATGTAAAATACTGGTATTCAACTGCATCCGGTTAGACTGGAAGCCGACACCAACGTAGTTGGGAAAAGGCAGGTAGATGATGATGACGTTAAAATTCTTAAAATGGTCACAGACGCAGTTCATATTAGGAATTGTTGTTTTGTGACCATTTTACGAATTATAACGTAATTCATATTATTTTCCTGTTATGATTCTGCTAAAGCGGCCATTTTAGCCCCTCTGGTCTGAATCAGAAAAAGGTTGGTTTTGCCACGCTGAATGGCAATTCAGCGTGGCAAAACCAACCTTTTGGGCAATAAGCCTTCTTTGCTTTTTTAGGGTTCCGTACCCAAAGGTTAAAACGGGACCCTATTACTAAGACTTCGCTGTCGGTCTGTCTGTCTGTCTGTCTCCGGGCTGTATCTCATAAGCCGTGATAGCTAGAACGCTGAATTTTCACAAATGATGTATTACTATTGCCGCTATAACAACAAATACTAAAAATTAAAAATAAATTAAATATTAAGGGGGGCTCCCATACAACAGATATGATTTTTTTGCCGTTTTTATAGATAATGGTACGGAACCCTTCGTGCGCGAGTCCGACTCGCACTTGGCTGGTTTTTTTTGTTACTGTCTACATACTATTGTATATTTTCAGTGTTAGCTGTATAATGTGCTTATTTAATATATTTGACCTAGAAAGGTTTATTTTTAGTAACAGTTAATACATACTTGTAATAATTTACAATCCTAACTACCCAAGCAATACACGTAAAAAAAACAATGAAATAACCTGCACTAGTTATAATTATAACCTAAAATTTGACATCAAAAATTCAACGTCAACGGTATCAACCGGTAATGTGCCCAAGAGACTGACTGCATTGCCACACTGTATGGCAATTCTTAGCCTCTCATCATCTGTCTAGCCTATTCCCAACTTTAATGTGGTCGGCTTCCAATCTAACCGGATACAGCAGAATATAATACCTATTGTACATGGAGCGACTGCCTTTCTGACCTCCACAACTCAGTACTGGATAATACGATACCCCTTGGTAAGACTGGTTGTCAAACTTTCGGGCCACTGACTGCCTGTAACGACTGTCAAAGATCTACAAGTGACAGCTGGGACAAACGGCTTAACGTGCATTCCGAGGCTTGGAGGAAACTCGGTATGCAATAGGTGGTCACCCATCCACAGACCAACCCAGGCAAGCGCTACTTAACCTGAAGATTGATCCGATTGGATTTTTATTATTTAGCCACGAAGAGTCAAATAAAAATTAATTACAAAATCCAAATTTTGATCAATTTAAATTTTTTTAGGACTACATTTTGGGATGGATATCTTGGCCATCATAGTCATCAGTATGCACCTACAAGAATAAAATATTTCAATGAACCCTAAAACTCGGCAGTTCCTAATGACGTCCATTCAGAAAATTATCTAACTCCAGATAAGATTAAGACATAAATTGGCTTGTAGTTTCATGGCTAAGTCTAAAGTTGCGAAGATGGTGTCCCTGACGGTTGCTGTTTTAGTTTTAAGCGCAGCATTCGCCGCTGGTAAGTACCTACAGTAACGAAGCTACCATCATACTCTTTATTTCTTTATAAATTTCTTACATTTTTAAACTCCAAGACTTATTAAAAAAAAAACACATCATCATCAGCCTACAGCAGTCCACTGCTGGACATAGGCCTCCTCAATCGCACGTCACTCAACTCGATTCTCAGCAACTGACTGACTGAACTGAGGGCGTCCCACCTTACGTTTGCCGATTCGTGGCCTCCACTCAAGAACACGTCTACACCAAAGGTCATCGATTCTACGGTTAATATGACCGGCCCATTACCACTTCAGCTTACCTATTCTATGAGCTATGTCTGGTTCTCTGTCGGATCACCTCGTTCTGGAGGCGATCCCTCAGAGAGACCTAGCCTAGCCCGTTCCATAGCTCACTGAGCGACCTTGAATTTATGGACCAGCTGTACCGTGAGTGTCCATGTTTCGGCTTCGTTAGTCATAACGGGCAGGACTTACTGATGAAGACTTAAGTCTTTAGGCTCTGTGGAATACGTGACGAGAAGACCCGACGAAGCTTCCCAAATTCTGGCCAGCTCGTTTTTTCTGTTAGCCTCCCTCTCAAAGTTGTACTTACCAAAACAATACGAGTTTATACGAGCCGTGTTCAGGAGTACCGCTTTCTGAATCAAGCCCTTGATCCAGCTGCCTTATGAGAGCCCTACAGCATCATACTTATTATTTACTCCGCAAAGCGTTCCGTTGCTGTGTTCTGGTTTGGTTAGGATATTGGTGCTGGTATAATTACAGGCTCATAAGATGATATGACCTTAGCTTAGTGTCTGCAATGGCAACATATCTGCGATGCATCTGATATTGCCCATAATAGTCAACTAATTAACCATCAAGGAGGCCTAAAGCCTTGTAACGTGGGATAATCCCTGGTAGATAGCCTGCCATACCATATTGCTGACTGACAAATATTTTTACTAGAAAATGCGTGGTTAGACGAACGGCTGCGACACACTGAATGCGGTGGAAAGCCGAGTGTTGTGGTGCAGCTTGTGGGTCACCATAAATGCTGTGCCATGCAGTCACCACTCGACTTCTTTCGGGCACATCAGCTGATTTCTGCGAGCAATGTAACGCCGCTGACTGCTTTCTAAATTTAACAATCATGCCTGCAGTAGGCATTCTTCTGGAGGGCCTTAGTGGACGTTTTCGGCTTGAAAATGTAGCATTTTTGATTATAACACGTCAAAAGCATTCGTATCGCTACATCCTAAAATGTTCACTGGGCCTGCGTGGTGTATTAGTTCCGGACTCCACCAAAGGTGGTGATGATTGGAGTAGAGAGGAGACATGCGGTAATCCACCAATCACATTCGTTGAAATCGTCAACGTGTCTCTCGTCTCTCCTGTGATTGGTTGAATCTTAAACGTCTCCGTACCACTCCGCTACTTTCCGTTTTAGTAGAGTCCCACTACTTCTCAAAGGAAGAAGGCCTGTAGTGGGGTTATTTTCGGCTGATCCAGTTTTGTTATGATTATTTGATACGTTGGTCTGATTAACTGATAAAAGTAATTGATTGAGTATTAAATTGATAAATGCGTTATCGAGATTGAAGTGTTTTTTTTTAATCATTTTTGGCAAATGTAGTAAACTGGCCTCTGGCAAATTAGGCTTTTATAGTTTTTCAGCTATTTTATAGGACAAACGTGATTGTTATACGTTACTTCGCACGTGCTTTTGAACGAACGTATTGATGGATGGATTGTGTGAGGAATGATATGACAGTAAAGGACTTAGTTATACCGTGACGTTATATGGAACAAGGGCAGGAAGTATAAGATCAGCTTAGAATGTTCCTATTGCTGGGGATGGCTATAATCCACCACGCGGGTTGGTAGATGTACATGACATGTCTTCGAATTTCTGGTTCTAGGACATGCCGGTTTCCTCACGATGTTTTCCCTCACCGTTTTGAGAGCAGTGGTGATGAAATAAATTACTCAAAGATATGCGCTTGCCCGGGTTTGAACCCACAACTTACTGCTCGTAAGTCAGGGCCGCCACCACTGGGCCACGGCTACACTGCGTAACAGTGACTGGAATTATGCTCAGCGCGCAAAGCACTTTCTAATTAACCTTTATGTTTTAATTAATTGGCCTTTCAAAACCGTTTTGCTGCATCAGTGCTTGACATCATTGTTTTTATAGAGCTGTCTAGCAGATCTTCTTTCAGTTTGCGCAGAGCCTCAAACATACATACTAAAACCACTTCATTTCCTTCTGTAGCCTACCCTGCAAATGACCCTGTCCTCGGCAAGTGGTCTGAGGGTCTCCGCTACGACTACCTGGAGGATGACGCCGGCAACGCTCACCTGGTCGACAACTGGCTGAAACTGAGCGACTATGACAAGCTCGCCAGATACAACCCTGACCAGTCCAACCGATACCACCTATTCACCAGGTAAACCGACAACACTCATCATCCATCATTCTTCTGTCCTTATCCTAATTTATTTGGAGTCAGTGCAGCATCTCTTCTTGTTTCATACTTCTCTATAAATATAGTCCTCGCTAGGCTTGTTCTAGCCATATCATCTTTCACAGTCCCTCCATCCATCATCTGTTTTTTTGTTCTTCTCCTACTCTAATAAATATTCAAATTCATACTCAAAACCTTCTTCACAACGTTCATTTTTGAGGAACAAAAATGGTTGATTATCAGCTTTATTTGATTACCAGCTCGCGAACTTCGCTAGCGTGAAATACTTATTATTATAAAAATTTTGTAAATTACGATTTTGCTAACAATTTCAAGGGTTTTCATTCCTTTTTACTCCTACTCCTTTTTCTAACTTAAAAGTAGCCTAAGCTACTCCTTAAAAGTCCCGTCAATATCGGTCCAACTGTTTCAGATATTAGCCGGAACCAACACACAGACCGACATACAGATAAAAAGAAAAAAAAAAAGTTTTTTGTCATAGTTCCGTACTATATTTTAATATGCAATCAATAAAAAGTCTATTCAGTTGGATTCGATTAGAATCTTTGATTGTCTTTGAAGTAAATCGACACGAATTCACAACGAGACACCGTTCCAATTCTGAAGAGATGTTTGTTGTGTGTGATTTTTATTAGTATTTCCTTGCTTTCTATCTTTTGTATATTTCTTATATGTTTCCTTTCGTTCTCGTTTATCTTTCTTACTTATTTCGTCTTTTCTTCCAGATCTAACCCCACCATTAGCCAGCCCCTGGTCCTCAACAACGCTGGTACCGTCACCAACTCTAACTTCAATCGCAACCATCGTACTATCGTTCTGATGCACGGCTTCGCTGGCTCCATCACTTCGTCGTTCAACACCGTCCTGCTGCCAGGTAAGACCCTTTTAATTATTGACGTTTTAAAGTAAAGTTATATCTCTGAGCTCCTGGTTGGTCTTCTTCTAGAGTTCGTCCGTTAAGTTTTTTATTAACGCCACACTCTCAAGGATAAGCCGCGCTTGCCAAAATATTTTTATTTTTATTTATTTATTTATAACAGCTTATAGTACTATCATTACAGGGATTACCCTAATGCGACAGTTAAGAACTTAGACTAATAAACTAATCTATAGACTTACAATAAAATACTAAATTAGAAAAATTAAACCTAACAACATAATTAAATTATTATAACATTATAAAAAACAAACAAACTACACTTCTCATCAAAAAAATCGAAACACCTCGCAGTTTATGATTTGATAAGGATTATCAGAAAAATGTGTATATTTAGGAATAAATGTAAAATGTCATTTAATAGTGAGTAGTATGAGGTTTTTAAATCTTAATGTTATTGTTCTAAATTCAAATTAAGTCTTCATAGGTTTCGTATTTTGTATAATGAGTAATTTTTACCCTGTATGGAATATGAAGGAAATGGGTAAAACAACACGCGTAAATGAAAAAAAAATGTAAGAAACGTTTATTTAATAACTTGTATTCCTCCGCGAGCTCTTATTACTGCTTCCATACGGTTCTTCATCGATCGGATGAGAGTCACGATCACATGTTGTGGTATATTATCCCATTCCTCTTGGATTGCATTTTGCAGCTGGCTAAGTGTTTCTGGGGCTGCATCTCTTGCTCGAATTCGTCTCTTTAATTCATCCCATAGATGTTCAATGGGATTCATGTCCGGGCTTCTTGCTGGCCATACCATAATGGAGATACCGACTTCGGTAAGATAATCTCGTACGACGCCCGCGGTGTGAGCTCTAGCATTGTCGTGCATGAATATGAAGTCGTTGCCAATAAAATGTGCATAGGGCATCACATGAGGTTCAAGACACTGTTCGATGTACCGATGAGAGTTTAGTGCAGGCAGCCGTGGCCCAGACACAAAGGCAAGTTCTGTCTTACCGTCGGCGCTGATTCCTCCCCAAACCGTCCACGAACCGCCACCATAGCTGACCTTTTCTTCAATGCAGCATTGTGCAAAGCGTTCTCCATCTCTTCTGTAGACCTTGTTCCTTCCGTCGTTACCATACAGCATAATTTTACACTCATCAGAAAACAGTACTTTGCTCCACTGAAGGTATGACCAAGTTAGGTGCTCGCGTGCAAAGTTAAGGCACGCTCTTCGATGGTCTGCAGTTAATTTCGGTCCATTCGCTGGCTTATGCGGTGCCAATCCGCGTTCCTTCAACCTTCTTCTTATTGTCACATAAAACAACACACGTTGTTATTATTGTTATTATCGTTGTATAACAACACACGTTGTTATACAACGTTCTTATTGTAACATCAAATACATAATTACTTACATAAACATGGAACTAACATAATTTACTTATATAAAAAAAGGAAATAACATAAGAACAACATAACATAACGTAAGATTAATAAGTTTTAATTTTGCTTGTAGCATAATACAAATAGTAATACCCTTGCAAATTCACTCAAACAACAAGTAAATACATCGATCCGAGTTTGAAGGTCGTTGATGGTACGGATAGCTTTGGTAAGGGGTGCCTTGGCAATATGGGTGTACCAACTAAACAATAACGCCGGCTGTGTTAATAATATTAAAACTTATTTTATTCCAGCGTTCTTGGCTGCTGGAGACGTTAATGTCATTATCCTGGACTGGAGTGCCGGATCCAGCTGGGGACCTCGCGCTACAGAAGCTGGTACGTCTATTGAATTGAGTTGAATACATCCAATGAAAATCTTTGGGCGTTTCTCACAGTTTGTACACCGTTGATGACAATAGGTCCGCCTCCTATTACTGGGGACTTCAAGATAAATGACGAGATAGGAGTGTACTTTATCAATACACACCTCCGCAGTCTACTATCTGTCTCAGAAAGCAGACGCGATTTGTTTAAAATCACTCAAACTCTAAGCATTTATTTCAAATACAGTCAGTTGCGCTCATTTTTGAAATGACTAGGAGTTGGTCAGTTTAAAAAAAAAAAAAAAACTGTAGAAATATATTTGCCCATTCCAACGTGTAGATCTCTATGGAGAACAATTGTCAAAGACCTCAACTCCACTTTAAAATCAAAATATTGGTTCTAGGTCAGGCCGCTGGTCGTTTCATCAACTGGCTGAACAACCTCACCGGAGCTAACCCCAACAACTACCACATCTGTGGGTTCAGCGTTGGTGGTCATGGAGCTGGTCATATCGCCAGAACAATCAACGGGAACGTCGCATACGTTACTGGTAAGTTTTTACAACTATACATCCTCCTCATGTCATAGGTTGTTAGCTAAATAATACAAGCTTCAGTTTTCAAGGTTAAGCTATGCTCTCTGAGGTCCGTCCAAGGTGACCATCATCTCCGTGCCTCGGAAAGCACGTTAAGCCGTTGGCCGGCTTTTATTTGAAGATTATGAACAGTTGTTACAAGCAGTCTGAAAGACAACCAACCACGGCATTACCCAGTACTAATTGGGTTGTGGAGGTCAGATAGGCAGTCGCTCCATGTAAAGTACTGATATTCAGCTGCAACCGGTAAGACTGGAAGCCGACCATAACATCATCATCTGCGTAGCCTTTCCCAACTATCTTGGGGTCGGCTCCCAGTCTAACCGGATGCAGCTGAATACCAATATTTTACATGGAGCGACTGCCTATCTAGAAGCCGACCATATCATGGTTGGAAAAAGCCTCAGTAAACGCTGATGAGTAAAGCATTTTTTTTAAATTGATTCACCCCAGAATTTCATCGTTCGTCAGTCAGAAAACAGCAACATAATGCAGATTACTTTAAATGATAAATTATATTCAACTAGCTTCTGCCCGCGGCCTCACCCGCTTGATGTTCGATAATTGTCCCACGGGATCATCTACCGGGATAAAAAGTTACCTATGTGTTATTCCAGGTTATCCTTACTTCCCTACTAATATTATAAATGCGAAAGTAACTCTGTCTGTCTGTTACGCTTTCACGTCTAAACCACTGAACTGATTTTGATGAAATTTGGTACAGAGATAGAGTTGACCTTGAGAAAGAACATAGGATAGTTATTATCCCGGACTTTTGAAGAGTTCTCTTGGAAACGCGATATAACCGAACTTGGCGCGGGCGAAGCCGCGGGCGGAAAACTAGTAGACTATATGTGCCCAAAATTTCATGTAAATACGTTCAGTAGTTTTTGAGTGAAAGAGTAACAAACATCCATCCAGCCATCCTCACAAACTTTCGCATTTCTTATATTAGTAAGATGTCCACCGTATCGTCGTCACGACCCTCCACTGAAATTGGCTACCAGACAATTAAAATACCAATTAATACTATTCCTCCTTCAGGTTTGGACCCCGCAGACCGTTGGGACAATAACCTCGTCTTCAGAGCTAGCGATGGAGTCTACACCGAAGTTATCCACACCAACGGTGGTGACAGTGGATGGCTGAACCCTCTGGCTGATGTCGACTTCTACCCTAATGGTGGTAGGACCATGCCTGGGTGCTGGTCTTCCTTGTGCCATCACAACAGGTCAGTAAAACAGAACTGATAACGTGGAATTAATGTAGTCCCTACTCATAGGTCTCGAGTTCGAACCCAAGAACTCAGATTTTTCGGATTCATGTGCGTATTGTATGATTAACACTTGCTTCGGTGAAGGAAAACATCGTGAGGAAATCAGCATGCCTGAGATATATTTCTTGAAAGCCAAGTCAGAGGCCCATGGGTGGCATAAAAACTCTGACACCAGGTTAAACAGTAAAACACACGAAAAAAAAAAAGAAGTTTCTTCTTTCATTTATGTATATTTTTTTTCATCTTTATTTCGTTCTATCCTTTTTTCTTTTTATTAAACATAATATCACACCTGTTTTTCCCGAAAAGTAAGTATCTAAGATGTACACACACCAACATTCCAGTATAACATATAACGGGTATAACATAGCGAGTATGTTTAGATTTCCCGTACAATGTGAGATCCGCATAAACTGGTTTTTAATTAGTCCTATATAATAGGGGGCTAGCTCATTGCCTGAACAAGGCAAAAATCCAGACTCGCGGCTGCTATTAAGAAGTTCCTAATGGAAACCCAAATAACACATTACCCTGACCCTTAATTCACTTCAATACTCAGAAATCGGACTAGCTAGGAGCTCGTGGCTAAATAAGAACAGCCGCTCGGGTCGATCTTCAGGTTAAGCCGCGCTTGCCTAGGTTGATCCATGGATGGGTGACCACACATTACATACCGAGTTTCCTCCGTGCCTCGGAAAGCACGTTAAGCCGTTGGTCCCGGCTGTCATTTATAGATCTTTGACAGTCGTTAAGGTAGTCAGTGGCTCGAATGTCTGACAACCAGTCTTACCAAATATTGGTTCCCCAGTGCTAGCTGGGTTGTGGAGGCCAGACAGGCAGTCGCTTCACGTAAAATACTGATATTCAGCTGCATCCGGTAAGACTGGAAGCCGACCCCAACATAGTTGGGAAAAAGTTAGGCAGATGATGACTCAGAAATCGGGCGTGAGCCACTGGACTAACTACTGTCTGGTTGGTTCTTCCTTCTTTAAATTATTTTGGTTTCTCCAGGGCCTACAACTACATGGCCGAAACTCTGAGGACCGGTGGATTTACCGGCAGACGCTGTGAGAACCTCAACAACGCTCTGAATGGCAACTGCAATGCTGGAGGTACCCTCAGGATGGGAGGACTACAGCCTAAGAATGGGTAAGTGGTCAAAATTCGAATGACCTTAACGCAGTCTATTGCAGTCCACTGCTGGACATGGTCCTCTCTACAACACAGGTTGCAAACCAGAGTGCATTGCATGCTGACGCTAAAGATAAGGCCCATAAGACAGTGTGACATAAAACCTGCGTAACGTAAAATACGATCGATTTTGGAAATGAAAAAATAACACCTATCTTAAATCGTTTTGGTTTAAATTTTTTGCCACAGTGTAATTAGACAAAAAGGTATGTAGAACAAAGTTTCTAGTGGTTGGATTTTCATGGGACTTATTTTAATTAAAAAATCATTCGCAAATATCAGGAAATCATCTATAAAATAATATATTGTTTTAAAAGCAGAGTTTTCGGATATCTGTTACACTCCGGTATTTCTTTTTATTATTCTTAATCTGGTTTATTTTCATGATAATTAAATTATTTACAAACTACAAAACAATAATTAAATAGTAATAAAAATATGTACAAGTATCAAAAGGTTACAGGGCGTCCAAAAATTCGTCCACATCGCTGTCAACAGGAAAAGTGCCCAGAAGGCTGGCAGCATTGCCACGTTGGATGGCAATGCAAGACCTTATAACAGTTTTTCAAAACTACGAATCTTTAAAAAAATATTTCACTCACAACGAATTAGTAATGCCATTTAATATGGCTAGTAAAAGTTAATTATGTGCTAAAAACAAAATTGCCACATTAAATGGCAGGAAATCTCTGCCCAAAGAAAATATTGTCACACCGAATGGCAATGCTAATTCTGTGCCCAAAAATACATGGGACTAAAACTCAAATTAATTGAATATTATTTTTCAATTTCAGAAACACTGGAATCTACTATTTGGTAACCAACCCGATCTGGCCATTCTCTCAAGGATAAATTAACAAAAAAAATTAAAGGCACTTTTCTAATTGCCATATAAAAAATAAATTATTTTCTATTCGAAGCATTGTTTTATTATAACTTAACTACACAAGGTAGAAAGAACACCGGCACACGGTTACCAGTTATAATGCTAAAAGCTGAAAGCAAAATGGCTTCCAAAAGAGCAGTTCGGAAGTTCTATTTAAATTCAGACTAAATCGTTGTAAAAAATGTTACAAAAACGGAGAAAATAGTATTTTTAGGGTTCCGTACCCAAAGGGTAAAATGGGGCCCTATTACTAAGACTCCGCTGTCTGTCCGTCCATCTGTCACCAGGCTGTATCTCATGAACCGTGATAGTAAGATAGTTGAAATTTTCACAGATGATGTATTTCAGTTGCCGCTATAACAACAAATACTAAAAAACAGAGTAAAATAATATTTAAGTATACAACAGACATGATTTATTTGCCGTTTTTATAGATAACTAGCGACCCGCCCCGGCTTCGCACGGGTGCATGTATTATACATATAAAACTTCCTCTTGAATCACTCTATCTATTAAAAAAACCGCATCAAAATCCGTTGCGTAGTTTTAAAGATTTAAGCATACATAGGGATATAGGGACAGAGAAAGCGACTTTGTTTTATACTATGTAGTGATGGTAAGGAAAACTTCGTGCACGTGTCCGACTCGCACTTGGCCGTTTTTTAGTATTTTTTTTAAACTATAACATTTTCTACTCACTTAAAGACACAAGTATTTATAATATATATACAGGTACACCTAGTTCAGGAGTCAGAGGCTTCAGATAAGTTTCTGTAACCTATTATGTCAATAAAGAATATTATTTTTTGAAGTGAAAACTTCTTTAGCGGCGTTGAGCACTCTAAAAAAATTGTTCTGTAATGGGTATAAAATCTTAAACTCGCGTCAGGACACTCGCGTCAGGACACGTGACCTAATCGTAAGACGGATGGAGAGTAGACGATTTTGAACTTAACCTTCAACATTTTATGGTTTAAAATAATTTAAAGAAATTTGGAAAAAGCGTAAGACGGATGGAGAGTAGACGATTTTGAACTTAACCTTCAACATTTTATGGTTTAAAATTATTTAAAGAAATTTGGAAAAAGCGTAAGACGGATGAAGAGTAGACGATTTTGAACTTAACCTTCAACATTTTATGGTTTAAAATTATTTAAAGAAATTTTTAAATGTTTTGGAACATGATCGTAGTTTTATAACTCCTAGCGACATCTTGTAGAATGTAGTAGAAAGTACATTAGCAAATGCAATGAGTAACTGTTGTGAGAGACCGCTGGTAGATGGCGCTAGCACAAAGCGCCATCTATCTTTGATATTGAAAACTAAAATGATGCATTGATACAGAGAACACTGTTACTGGTAGGCGCGACAGTTTTTTTAGCTGCTACTAGAGGGCGTTGTTATAAAAAACGTTGTTATAATCAAGTTTTCACTTCTGCCGGCACTCCCGGAGTGCAACCCGTCTTTTTTTTTTTTTATTATTATACAGGGTTATTTGTAAAACACCAGAAACCTGACCTCTTAAGAGGTTTCTGGTGTTTTACAAATGACCCTGTATATTATAGGTATTTTTTAAGCAGCTACATTTCCACATTACGTCTACTACTTTAAGCTCTGCTGATCCTCTAAAGAACTCCACGTGACGTAAGCGTCTGCTCTCACGTACTCGTAATAAAGTGGCGTATAAAACGTCTTTGAGTTGTACAGCCACACCAGTTTGTATACAGGCTGTGTCGGTTATTGCGAACGTATTTTTTTCGCAACCTACTTTCTGATTGTTTTCTGTATTATCTTGCTGGCTGGCTTATATGTTGAAACGAGATAAGAGGAGATAGGTTTTTTTTGCATATTTTTATTAATAAGTGTACTAATTGCAATTTTTATCCAACACTAGCTGATACCCGCGACTTCGCCCGTGTGGATGTGTGACAAATCATATACTAAAACCTTCCTCGAGTACCACTCTATCCATTGGTGAAAACAGCATGAAAATCAGTGCAGTAGTTTTAGAGTTTATCGCAAACAGACAGACGCGGCAGAATATTTTGTTTTATAATATGTAGTGATAGTGATATTGTATGACAAGAAGTTGGTATAAATTCAGCGTTGTGTAAATAATATTAAAATCATCATAAGGTAGTCTTTAGACATTAAATTTAGTATGTACTGGTAAAACGAATCAGCACAGGTCATTACAGAAGAACAAATGTTTTATCGTAACCTTATTGGTTAAATACACCATTAGGTATTTTTAGGTCGTTATGGAACCGAATACCATGAACTCGATCATCGAACTCGAAACGATTGGGACTATTTTTTCAAAAAATAACAAAAAAAAAACGAAATAAATTTAATGTTTTTTTTTTTAAATAATGAGAACTCAAATGCATATGTGTGTGTAAAACGTATCCACGATCGGCAACACATGCGAACGATACCCATTGAAAAATTCATTCAGCGATCGATTCTCATTATTTCACAAAAAAAAACATTAAATTTATTCTTTCGTGTGTTTTTTATTGTTACTTTTTGAAAAAATAGTCCCAATCGTTTCGAGTTCGATGATCGAGTTAATGGTATTCGGTTCCAGAACGACCTAAAAATAATGGTGTATATTATAAATGTATATTTCAGAGCTGAGAGTTTCAACCCCAAAGGGTCAAAAAAGGGTGGAAACTCTAGGACCGTGGGGCGTTGAAGAGGGGTTTTTTGACGCCATATGTTAGTATATTTTTAAGTTAGTTATTGGTTATTTTAATTAAATGTATTTATAACCTATTTAATAAATTGTTTTATATCGCAAAGTAATATATAACAAAACAAACATAATCAAGTAATTGTAGGTTTTCCCATAATCTGGGAACTCTTGTTGAATTACCTTTATTCGTATTGTTTGTAAAAAAAGAAAATATTTACTAGACACAGTATTTTTTTTTCAGATGGGAAATCATCAAATGACTCCTCCCGCTCTGGGCGGAGCGGAAGGGAGTGTCAGACTTGTACTGACTAAAAACTATCCATGTTCCTTCTTTTGACCTTTATGTTCCAGGGCCGCGGTATCTCACTAGACAGTCTTCATTTTACTTTCTAATTATAAAAGAACTCAAAAAAGCACCCTCCTATATAACACAGGTGCATGAACCGCACCCTTTATAGTCCCGCGAATTACGTGCGGCGAATATATACAGCGTGTTTCGAAGATATAAATGTTAAAATATACTTATAAAGTGGTTGTAACTCATAGAGAAGCTAGGAGATGAATTATAGCAAGTTTTCGTAAGTACGTTAAAAGAGGAGTCTGATGAGATGACGAGTAATAGAGAAGTATGGAACAGGAAGACATGCTGCGTCGACCCCAAAATGAATTGGATAATCGTTATAACTAGGATCTAGATTAATTTATTGGGCGCGCTAGCGATATATTACTCTTACAGTCTTCGCAATAAACTACAAAATCTTAACTAGCTTACTGAGTATTCTAGCTAAGTGAATAACCGTGTAAGTAACGAAAAGGGAAGATTTATTGTGCTGGCTTCCCCATTTGCACAAGCGGGCGATATTTGCAGAAAAACTTCTAGAAGTCCTGGTTTGATCTGACATGTCATCCCCTCGTATTTAGTTGTACATATTGTAATTAAGTTAGTTTTAATGTTTTTGTTTCCTAGATTTACTTTATTTTAAAACTTTTCCTGTCCTAATTAAATTATGCAATGTAAAGTGATGGCCTGAAACACAGGTTTAAATAAACCTAGATCAGGCAGGTCGCTACCTAACATTTGATTTCGCCATTATCGTAACTTGCAACAGTTATATTTATTTTAGTTATAGTTTACATAAAAGCACTAACTAAACAATTGTTTAGAAATAACACTACTGCACATAAATGTACACTTTTGTAATACCTACTTTTTTTGAAATAAATTATTCTTATTCCTATTTAAAACAATGTGTTTGAGAATGTTAAGAGACGTAGATGAAATTGACTTGAATGTGTCCTGCTGTCTGAAAGAATGTCATGCTCACGCAAATGTGTCGCTGATGGTGGCGGGTGTGTCGGGTCATTTAGTTCCCTTCAATGTGGTTGAGTTGAATGGTGCTGGTCCATGCGTCATGTTCGTGAACGGGCGCTGTCAGTTGGGAATGGTCATCTCTTAGCTGTCACGGTTTATTTTAATTACTTTATTTTTATTGTTGATTTAAACTTTTACTCTGGACGCTCTTGATGTACACGTCTTTCTACATCGTTCTCACATATATGTATAATCTCAACGTGAATGATGTTACCAATAATTTATAACAATATTTTGATTTAAAAGAGTGTCCATGGAGTTTCTTGCCCGTTCTTCTCCATAGAAATCTACGCTTTGGAATGTGCAACTACAGTACTCTCTCAAGTTATTATGCCTTGTGACTGCGACTGTAGCTTCGCTTCTTTTTGTTTTTTTTTGACATTCAAAAGTGCATGTAATGGTCTAATTGAAATAAATGCTTTGAATTTCAGTTTGATTGTGGAAATAATATATTTAGAAATAATGTTATAATTAGTACTTTAAAATTAATAAACGGGGTGAAAGTGACACCGACTCTGAAACTGTTTTACCACGTATTCAGTACATCGTTCTGATATTTATCGTCGGTTATTAAAAAAAACCGGCCTAGTGCGAGTTGGACTCACGCACCGAGGGTTCCGAATAAACTTGTAGGTATTTTGTTATTAAACTACATATTTACGGTTTTCAGATTTTTCCCTATACTTGTGCTATAAGACAAAGCTTCTTGCCAAATTTCTTGATTCTAGGTCAACGGAAAGTCTGCCAGGGCTGGGGTATTGTTCGAAAGAGATACCGCGGCCCTGGAACACAAAGGTCAAAAGAAGGAACATGGATGGGTTTTAGTCAGTAAAAGTCTGACACTCCCTTCCGCTCCGCCCAGAGCGGGAGGAGTCATTTGATGATTTGACCAAAAAAAGGTCAACGGAAAGTACTCTATGATTCCTTTGAGAAAATATACGTTTTTTTGCGGCATAAACAGTCGCATCATTTTTTACGTTAACTTGGAAGTTCGATTGTTTCACAGCTTCAAGAGACTGTAGACTTGAGTATATGGTTTAATTTATTTTTTTAATTATTGGTACAATTTCAACTCGATACCTCCACGCGTTCCCGAGATAAAGGGTCTTGACTGACAGACAGACGGACAGACGGAAGGACGGACAACAAAGTGATCTTATAAGGGTTCGCTTCAAAGGGTAAGGGTTCGTTTTATCCTTTTGAGGTACGGAACCTTAAAAACGGGTATATAAATTAACAAAGCCCGAAGGCCTTGTTATAATGATGGGGATCATTGCGATATTTTGTTTTGTTCTAGACCATACCTGGGAACCTTCTAGTTACGGAGAGATTGGGGGTCAAAGTTCCAACTTTTTCACAAGTTTTTTTAATACAAATTTTTAGTATAATAACTTCACTTTTAGTTCCTCCACGACCCCAGGGCTAGTGCCTCGCGATGTCTGTTCACGGCTGTACGTACCCAAACTGCTCGATTCACGCCCACAACCCAGGCGATGAATCTGCTAAACGCCTTGATTGCTCAGGAACTGAATCTGGATGTCTATGAGTACCAGTAAAGCTATGTGTAATTATTGCTTGAAATTCTTTAGTTAATGTTTTTTTGTTGGCTTGCTGCACGCTTTGATGTAAGGGCTAAACTATAAGTGCTGCAAGTAACTGTTGTATAAATAACTCAAAAATAAGCTCAGAGAAGGACTACGGTATGAGGTACTCAAATATTGTTCATCATCCTCAGTTTCGATTCTGTATCTTGATTTTGTATTCACAAATAAATGATGCATACTATTCTATTACCCACAGTACTGTCTGCCATTGTAGCCCTTGAGTAGATAGTTTACAGAGACAAAGGTTCATACTTTTCGGTATAGAGGTAAGGTAAAATAACCTCTTGTAAGTTTGAATCACCTCTTGTGTGTACAAAAGTGTTATGATTTAAGATTAAATCAAGTTCAAGTAATTATTACTCATGCAACTATTTTCATGCAATAGATAAGAAATTTGGACGAAGTAAGAACCGTCAAAGAAAGCAAAGCTAACAATTCTAACTTTTGACAGTTCTAACTTCAAGCAATTGGGTGAATTTCCCAAATGACTTATTTTTTTGTCTTCGGTGAAATTAGTATTTGAAATAAGGAATATTGTTCTGAATTATTTTTTTTAGTATTCAATAGGTAGTTATTGGGTTGTGGCAAAAATATAATTTGCCCGGGACTATTACATAGGTAGAAATAAATACATAAACCTCTATTTTTTTTTAAATCAGTGCTGTCCCTCTTCTTTTTTTACAAACAAAAAAGCTTATACACTAATAAAAATAAGTAAGTTAAGTATATAACTTATTCTATTTCATAGAATATTAGTTTTGTTATTATTATATAGCATATTTTATTACATAATTAACGATTATTATTACTGAGAGGCACAAACGTACTTGTCCTGAAAAATGTTCTCATATCGCTGGACAAAAGTAATTTAAACCTAACTTTACATCGACGAGTCCGAAAGTGTCCCCACCCCAATTTTATTTCTCTCGTTAGTATGTGCTAGTGCGCAGTCAGGACGGAAGTGTGTCAAATCACTTCATATTCCCGCTAATAACGTAAGTACGCCATTTCAGTTGCTCCCGGACAATTATTTGATATCATCGGTGATTGCATTTATCTAGTGTAATGAGTAGTATTATTATTGTTGTTTGGTTCTAACAGAGGTAGTAAGTGAATTAGCTTCATTGACTGTTATTGAATTTATCCTAGATATTATGCATTTTTTCTAATTTTCTAAAAAGTGTGTTATTTCTCACGTCGCAGTTCTCATATCGCTGTAATCGGTGGTCTTTATTACCACCGATGTGATAATTTACACCGAAATGATAAGAAAAAATCAATCGGTGTCTTATTTCTAATATCGGTGTTTTGATTCATGATCAACGCACAGTTTTGTCACATCGGTGGATTGCTTTATCATATCGGTAGATCGTTTAATCATCTCGGTGAGTCATTTTACCATATTGGTAGATCCCGTGTCATTTCGTTAAGTGAAACAATGGAACATACAACACACATACATTATATACATACATACTTACCTACATAGACTGCCAAAATCATTACCACGATACCACTGGGTAGTAGAAGATGTATAAATGTATCATTAGGGGAGGTCTGTATTCGATAATGTACGTCTATAGGCTGAGATGATGATGGTGAGGTGGGGCAATTGAACGCATTAATAAAGACAATGATAATAAAAATAAACATTCTTTTTTTTTAATTCTAAGTACCTATATTAAATATAATAAAAAAAGAAAGTAAATATAACAAAATAGGTACACAATTTCAAAAAAAATATTTTAATTGGATTTATAAGAACTCAGTTCTCTTTGGATGTGATCTACCTACTTACATAAGACCCTCAGTTCAGGTCTTCAGTTCTAAGTCGCCCTTGTAAAAATATATAGGTACCTACTAACTATTTCCTTTTTGATGTTCAAAGGTGGATAGATTATCATATTGCTGGATATGTACAACATTTCGGTGGATAAACTTATCATATCGGTGTACAGAAAAAATAATCGGTGTCGGTTTGTCATATCGGTGGAAACCAGAATTCAAACTGAATTTTCTCCTTAGTCTTAAATGATACGTTGATGATATTTAATTTGAGGATATTTGATATCCTCAAGATTACATAAAACCTGAAAAATATACAAAAAAAGTATAAATGAAAAAGTTCACCGATATGATAAAAAAATGGCATTTGTTGAAATTCACCCAATTACTAAATTACAGAATAAAAATCGTATCTTATGTAATTACTTTTACTCAAGTAATAACTTTGACTTGTGTATACGGGTGTAAGAAAATGCTTCCATAGAAGATGTTGACACACTTGTTGGTGTTTTCATAGAAATTACATAGAAAAAGATCAGGGCACTGATTTAAAGTGGCAGTTGTATATAGTAGTTTTAGTAAATTAAATTTCAGGATGCATATTTATTAACAAGTTTGGCAGTTAAAACTTAGCAGTAAAGTATACAAAAATGAGTCGCCCCTATAACTATATACTTCATAAGATCGAACTTTTTCGTTAAGAAGAAGACATGCTGCGCCGATTACAAATGAATTGGGATAAGGGCAAGAGAATTATAATGAAGACTGAAATTTTTCTCAAACTTGTGCCATTTTTTTCGGCACAATGCTGTAACTACCTATCCTTTCTTTATTTTGTTTCGGAGTGATCCTGATCCATCAAAGTTCAGTCTCTGCCAACTATCTACTCCATGCTCCCACAACATAGTCTAAACATAAGGGGTGGGTATCGCCGCGGAAAAAAGTCCATGAATAAAATTAGGGTTCCCCAAGAATTTATTGCACATATAAACGGAGAGTTCTGCAATATATCTGGTATTAAATTTACATATTGTTGGGTTCTTTAGCTCTTTTATGTGTTTCGGAGTTGAGTTTTTTTTGGGGTATATGGTTAGTTTTTTTCTAGTGTATTTCGGTAAATGACTCACTTGAATTTCAGGGTTGAGCAACGGTTACCAAGGTCTGTCTTTGGATTAGTAATCATGGATTATACAGGATGACGAAGAAAAATCAGCAATAAATTTAACTGCGTAATGCATGTAGCTACTTACCTCACGATGTTCCCTCTCTGCATACAAAAATTCAATCGAATCCAGTAGTTTAGTCACAGGACATTTTTTTTAATTTTCACAAACTCAAAAACTAAAGAACGATGTACTGAATACGTGGTAAAACCGTTTCGAGAGTAGGTGTCACTTTCATCCCGTATATTAATTTTAAAGTACTAATTATTTCTTTATTTTTAAATCGATTATTTCCACAATCAAACTCAAACTCAAAGCATTTATTTCAATTAGACCATAACAGGCTTTTTTGAATGTCAGAAAAACAAAGAAGGCGAAGCTACAGTCACAGACACAAGGCATAATAACTTGTGAAAGTACTGTAGTTGCACATTCCAAAGCGTAGATCTCTATGTAGAAGAATGGACAAGAAACTCCATGGACACTCTTTTCAATAAAAATGTTGTTACAAGATGTTGGTTACATCATTCATGTTGAGATTATACATATATTATATGAGAACGATGTAGAAAGACGTGCACATTAAGAGCGTCCAGAGTAAAAGATTATATTAAAAACAAAGTAGTTAAAATAAACCGTGACAGCTAAGAGATGACCAGTCCCAACAGACCGCGCCCGTTCACGAACATGACGTATGGATCAGCCCAGATTTTTATTTTGATTTCACCCTCTTCTGAGGTGTCAAAAAACTTTAAACCACACAGTTAACCTTAAACTACACCTGAATCAATAAATCTCCAAGATAAACTTTAGCTGAAACAAGGATTCTGACAGCTGAGGGATTTACGAGCTGCCGGATATCCGCGCTTTATCCCGGTTACGGGTAACAACTACTTACTTTATATCCGGTGGTGAACGGGTCGATGAGTATTGAGATTTCTAGATGAAAAGATAAATTAGGTGAGGGGGACATCTTTTCTTCTTTTTTTTTCGTCTAGTTAGTGCCTAACCTGGTGTCAGAGTTTTTATGCCAGCCATGGGCCTCTGACTTGGCTTTACATGCCGTCGAGAAATATCTCTCAGTCATGCTGGTTTCCTCACGATGTTTCCCTTCACCGAAGCACGTGACAATTATACAATACGCACATGAATACGAAAAATCAGAGGTGCGTGTTCTTGGGTTCGAACTCGAGACCTTTGATTTGGCAGTCCGACGGTCACACCACTAGGCTATCACTGCTACTCAAATCTAAAATAGGTACATAACAGGACAATACTAAAAGATAGAAGAGCACAAAGGTACTGCTTATTTCGCATGAAATTTCTTCCAGCAGACCTGCGAGAGGAAAGTAGGATTATAAATGTAGACACAGTGTAGAAAAGACAAAACAGGAAAATTTAAATTAAAACTTATAAACAAAAATATAATTATCAACTTAAAATAAACGTAAATACAAATTAAATACATATAACACATCTCTTTCGAGAGAGCAGCGGTGGTTCAGTGGTGGCGGCCCCGACTAACGAACAGTAAGTCGTGGGTTCGAACCTAGGCAGGCGCATTACTTTGTGTAATTTATTTCATCACCACTGCTCTCAAAAACGGTGAAGGAAAACATCGTGAGGATACCGGCATGTCCTAGAACTAAAAATTCGAAGACATGTGACATCTACCGACCCGCACTGGGCCGCGAGGTGAATTATAGCCCATTCCCTCTCATAGAGACGAGGCCGTGTGTCCCAGCAGTGAGAACATTATAGGCTGATTATGCTTATGCTATTTATCTTTTATGGAAATCTTTTATTTTTGCTAAGTTCCTTCAATATTTTTTTTTTATGCACGACACGAACGCCGCAGAAATCTTTTATTAAGTAAGTATTACATTTTCTGAAAGCCTAAATTGAATCCTTAATTTTTGAAAAGTACCAAATTATTTAGCGACTCTTGGAACTGCTCTAATAGAATGAAGGTTTTTAGTTGGCAACGAATGCTATCGTTTAGGCAATCTAGCTTCAAATAACACACACGTAGGTATTAAGTCAGTACTTAAACTTCCTGAAATTGACAATTTATAAAAGAAACATGTTTATTTGGCACTACTACAAGTGCACACAACAAACAAGGCGGAAGGGGACACCGACGCGAAAACGGTTACCACGTATCCAGTACATCATTCTGAGCCCGCCACATAGAAATTTTTCATCGGTAATTTAAAAAACAATTAGTTGTTCAAACTCAAACTCAAAGCATTTATTTCAATTAGACCATTACGGCACTTTTGAAGCTACAGTCCCAGTCACAAGGCATAATAACTTGAGAAAGTACTGCAGTTGCACATTCCAAAGCGTAGATCTCTATGGAGAAGAATGGGCAAGAAACTCCATGGACACTCTTTTAAATCAAAATATTGTTACAAAATCTTGGTTACATCATCATGAGATTATACATATATGTGAGAACGATGTTCCATCCATTTTGACCGACAGTTTTGTAGGAAATAGCTATTTGATGATGCAAAATGATGACGTAATGAATACGTGGTATCCGTTTTCAGCATCGGTATACCTTCTACCTTTTATAACAGTTGATAAAAGAAAAAACAAATGAAAACATAAAAAACTGACCTTATCTAGTTTTCCCTGCTGCACGATGTAGGGGATGCCCGGCACAGGACCAAAGATGGACGGCATCATGGTTGGCGCTATAATCAGTTTGACCGGCCTGTGACAAGCCGACTCACTCTCCCCCGAACAGTTGCAGCAGCAATGACACTTCTTCACACTACTTTTCTGACAACAACTCACTAATTCATCGGTAATTTCACTCTTTTCTTCACTTTGACCACTTTTTATTTCACTTTGTCCACTTTTTATTTCACTTTGTCCACTTATTATTTCACTTTGCCCAGTTTTTATTTCACTTTGACCACTTTTTATTTCACTTTCGTTGTCTTTTTGGTAAAGTTTCGGTTTTTTACTAAAGTCTCCGGGTAATTCGAGTAAGGGTTGACGACGTTTCAAGTCTTTCGGCGTTTCAAGTAGGTAGTGTTTTGGTTTTTCGCTGTTTTCTTGATTCTGGTTGACGGTCGATGTGTATGGATGGACAAGTAGAGTTTTTGGTGATTTTTGAATTGTTTTTAAAGTTGAGGCCCCTGAGAGGGCCTCAATAGGTCTTTTTGAATCCAATTTGATTGATTGTTATAGTCTTCACACGAAAAAAAAAGTCAATATTTGGTCATAGTTTTAAAAGTTCTATTCAGTGCTTTGTGAAATTAGAAGGTTCTTAAAAAAAATGTATGCATCAGTTTTCCGTTAAGTAGTTAGATTTTTAAATTAAAACTTTTTTTGTTTCAAAAATAAATTAATTCAAAACTTGTATTTAATTGGGCAATGCGCTCGTTCCCTATTACATGGGGACTTAAACATAACTGCGAAATGTGGGTGTACTATTAGGTACTCCTCTGCCTAACCCTTTGGGATTACAGGCGTGATGTTATGTAATTAATGATTACTTACGCAGTACATCATTCTATTGAAACCATATCAACTATTTTGTGTTTATTATTAAGTTACTCTGTATCATCTGCCTAGCCTTTTCCCAACTATGTTGGGGTCGGCTTCCAGTCTAACCGGATGCAGCTGAATACCAGTATTTTACATGAAGCAACTGCCTATCTGACCTCCACCACCCAGTTAGTGCTAGGTAATACGATACCCCTTGGTAAGACTGGTTGTCAGACTTTTGGATCACTGACTACCTGTAACGACTGTCAAAGATCTACAAATGACAGCCGGGACCAACGGCTTAACGTGCTTTTCGAGGCACGGAGGAAACTCGGTATGTAACGGGTGGTCACCCATCCACGGACCAACCTAGGTAAGCACGGCTTAACCTATATACCGATCGACCCGAGCGGCTGTTCTTATTTAGCCACGAGCTCCTCCTATTCCTATTAAGTAACTCTGTATGGTTATCTTAAATTCGTGAATAAATATAATTATGATTATACCAGAAAAATATTTTAATTCAAATTTAAATTATTCATTTGTGAAACATAGGTACAATGTAATAAGATCTAATTCGGATGTCAGGATCGCTATAATAATATATAATATGACGGTCAAACTTATCGGGCGAAAATATAATAATACAAATATAACGGCTAGCCGATGGGGCCGAAAAGTTTTTCTAATAGGTACCTATAAGCTAGAATATTTCCAAATACCTATGTTTTTAAAAAATAGGTGTTATAATCCCTACTATCCCTACTAATATTCTGTACAAGTAACTCTGTCTGTCTGTCTGTCTGTCTGTTACGCTTTCACGTCTAAACCACTGAACTGATTTTAATGAAATTTGGTACAGAGATAGAGTTGACCTTGAGAAAGAACATAGGATAGTTTTTATCCCGGACTTTTGAAGAGTTCTCTTGGAAACGCGATATAACCGAACTCGACGCGGGCGAAGCCGCGGGCGGAAAACTAGTATTTAATAAGAGTTGATCTTTTTTTTTTAATTAATTCATAATTGATTTGAATCAAATTACTACTATTCTTGATTAATTTTGGTATATTCACAGAAACGATTAAAAAGTTAACTTAAAAATCTAACAAAACATGTTTTAAAAAAAGTATGGTTATCGATGCTATATTCCAGTTTTGATTGAGTTTCTTGAAGTTATTTAGAATTATTGTAAGCAAATCACTTTTGATTTAAAAATCAATCACTTTTTTTGTCGACAATTTTATAACTATTTCTTGTTCAAGTCCACATAAAATTTTCAAAACACAAATTTAACGTACACAATTCAATTTAATTTTAAACAAACAAATTCACTCACTGTCTACAGCAAAAACACGTTTTTAAAAACAAAACACTGAATTCGCAATCCATCCGTTTTGTTTACACTTAGGTCGTTTACCTCACAACCTTGAAAAACACATGAAACTTGTTTGTAAACAAACAAACACAAACATTACAGAAAAACAATTGAAAACACAAAAAAAGCACGGAAAAGTTTAAAAGTTCAATGAAATTATATACCAGCGCGTCTTTTCACTGTAAAAACTTAATAAATTCAACAAATAATGAGAAAATTATTTTAGAAAAACCGGAGAAGTATTCGACGCGTCTCTCTCCCGTCGAACAAGAGAGGATACTGAACTTTTCAGGATAGATTCGTAGTAGGCGTGGTTTATTCTGGGAGGGGCGACAAACCACGCCTTTTGAGTCTAAAATCTAAATTATTTCATTGTCTAGACCGAGTAATATGGCGGTTCAAGATACTATGAAATCTATTAACACGCTTGCTCCCTGTAGGGGTAGACAGAGGTGCATAGTGCAAACATGGGAATGTTTCTCAAATTATATTTGTCCTTAAAACTCGAGGCCTATTTCTACAAAACCGGCCAAGCGCGAGTTGGACTCGCGCACGGAAGGTTCCGTACCATTATCTATAAAAACGGCAAAAAAAAAATCTAAGTATGTAAATATGGGAGCCACAATTAAATATTTTTTTTTATTCTGTTTTTAGCGGACGGACAGACAGCGGAGTCTTAGTAAAAAGTCCCGTTTTATCCTTTGATTACGGAACCCTAAAAAATGAATGATACATATTTCAAGTTGCTACTGGACAAATTCTAAATGGTGAAACAAATTACATTATATATACTCCAACCTGGAAATCAGACGCGGATTCCGAAGCTGCAGCAGTCAAGGTTTTAATCACTATAATGGGTGTAAAAGGACCCTCAACGAAGCCGAACAGAGGGCAAGAAGAAGGCACTTGTTCTCCCCATCATATCGTTTTTTTTTTTTTGGTCTAGACCGTATCTGGAAACCATTTTGCTACGCGGAGATATTGGAGGTCAAAGCACTGTTTTCACTTGCTTTTTGGAACGAAGTTCCTTATGGCGCGTTGCGAAAGGAGGCTAGACGGAAAAAATTCAGGCGAAAAGTTGTAACGACACTTTTACCCGACTGCGCGACGCAAAGGAGGGTAATCTGTTTTTGCTATAGTAAGCTATTGTAAGCCGTGCGGCGTGCGCATGTTTCTCTGTCTGTCTCTCTCTCTCTCTTATAGAAAGCAAGCCAGATATTTTCGTTTCGTCTTTGGTCTGTGGATGGGTGATCAAGGTTAAGCAACGACTGCCAAGGTCTGTCTGTGGATGGGTGATCAAGGTTAAGTAACGACTGCCAAGGTTGGTCTGTGGATGGGTGATCAAGGCTAAGCGACGACTGCCAAGATCTGTCTGTGGATGGGTGATCCAAGTTATACACATATTACACATACATCGCAATAGTTACTATGCTTCAAACAAAATTTTTAATTAAAAATAATAGTAACTTCGCGCGGACTAAACGTTTAGTCAAAACAGTGCTTAGACGCCATTACGTAACGTAAACAAAAGATAAAATAAAAGAAACTTAAAAACTTAAGAACTTCGTCCCATCCGGGTGTCCCTTGACAACTCTCTAGTTTTTTTTTTTAATATTTGTTTTTAATTTTATAACTTCACTTTAAACTAGCTGTTACCAGCAAACTTTATTCGCGTGAAATGATTATTAAAAAAATGTTACTTTTGCCTTCTCTGAATGACAAGAGGCAAATGCCCAGCACAGGGACAGTAATAGGCTAGTATTATTTATACACAGTTTTAAGCTGTCACGGTTATACAACTAACACAACATTTTAAAAAAATATTTAAAAAAATTATGAACAATCAAAATCAAAAAAAAAACAAATCAAATCAAATAATTTATTTGCTTGAATATGGGTAGGTACATGAGGTGATACATACAACAGAAGTTCTTTAAGCCATATCCTACCTTAAAATAAATTACATTATAATATATCACATTAAATAATAAAAAATCAATAATTATAATAATAATAATATACTCGACTTGGCACACGGGGTTGTCGACATGCGGAATGTGAACTCGGCTATCATTGTGCCGATTGTCGTGACGGCCAATGGCCTTATGGCCAAGACCCTCGATGACCATCTATCGAGGCTCTCCTTAGGCGGTTGGATCAAGGGCCTGATTCAGAAGGCAGTACTCCTCGATACGGCTCGCATTGTGAGGAGGTTCCTGTCTCTGGAGCCCTAACCACCGGTAGCTTGGACCCTGCTCCCGACACCGGCGGACTCCTATTTTTTGTATTTTTAATTTTTTTTTTATATTGTTTTATATTTAAATATTAAAAAAAGAGTATGTTTAAAAATGAATAAACGACATAATAATATAATAATACACTCGAGAGCAATGAATCCGGGTCACTTAAAGAATCCTAAAAATCTCGGAAACTAAAAATGCTAGGTTAATGCAATAAATTGTATTTAATAGACAATGTAATACTCCTTAAATGAAGGTATTAAAACTTCTTAGTTATTGTAAAGTTATATCATAAAAAAATCAAATTTGAAAAAGGGCCACTTTCGAAGATGGAACTACGAAATTACAGCATTTGGTTTTGCTTTTGTTTGTAATCTGTAATTTATGTGGGTACATAAACCATGTTGATAGTGCTCTATATTCATTATTCAAGCTGAAATTATGTCGCTTACGCCTGAAGGATGCACCAGAATACTTACAATGCTGGAAACCGGCCGGAGTCAGCGCGATACAGCCAGGACTGTCGGTGTGTCGCTGTCAACAGTACAAAGAGTTCTCCGACGTTACGAAGAAACTGGTTCTAACCTACGCAGACCAGGAACGGGCAGAACCAGGTGTACCACAGCACGAGAAGACCGATACTTGGTGAACACCATGCTTCGAAATCGCTTTCTCACAGGAACTGAACTCACAAATCAGTTTCGACGCCTCGGAGGAAGTAACCCAAGTGCATGGACAGTAAGACGTCGGCTTGCTGAATCTAACTTAAAACCCCTTAGACCTGCAAACGGCCCTAAACTGGAGCGTGGGCATCGTATTTCAAGACTAAGATATGCCCAGAGCCACGTAAATTGGAGTATTGAAGATTGGTCAAAAGTTATAGACACAGAGTGTATCGAAGACCAGGGGAAAGATTTAAGCAAGCATGCATCGAAGAAAAAGTAGCCTACGGTGGTGGGTCTGTACTTGTGTGTGCCGGAATTTCTTCTGAAAGTCGCACAGAGCTGGTGATCATAGAAAACGGCTCTTTAACTAGCGTAAGATATGTGGAAGAAATCCTCAATGATCACGTTGGTCCATTTATGGTCAATTTAGGTGAGGATGCTATATTTATGCATGACAATGCCCGACCTCATACAGGTAGGATTGTGAATGACTACCTTCAAGAGATGAACATTACTCGTATGGAGTGGCCAGCGCGCAGCCCGGATATCAACCCGATCGAGCATGCTTGGGACGAGCTAGGCAGATGCGTAAAACAACGAAACCCTCCCCCAATCACGCTTCGTGAGCTCAAAATTGCTCTCACAGAGGAATGGGAGAATATTCCCCAAAATCGTATAAGGAACTTGGTGTACAGCATGCCAAACCGCGTAAACGCAGTAATGGAAGCACGAGGAGGCAATACGAAGTATTAAAATTCAAGAAAATCGTAATAAAGTTCAAAAATTTCATGTTTCCTATTTTTGTTTTAAGGAGAGATCAGCAGTTTTTTTCTTTATGTAATTTTGTGTTAATAAAATGTATGGCGACTCATATTTTTTTTACTTTCATTTAAGGAGTATTACATTGTCTATTAAATACAATTTATTGCATTAACCTATCATTTTTAGTTTCCGAGATTTTTAACATTCTTTAAGTGACCCGGATTCATTGCTCTCGAGTGTAATTACAATCTCGGAAGATACCCCGTTAGTGGCAGTATAAGTTTAGTATTATTATTTCCTTTATTTGTTTTTATACATATTGATTACATTTTTAAATATTAGAATGTAAAATAATATAAAAAAGCATTTAAAAATATAAAAAATAGTAGCCCACCGGCATCGGGAACAGGGTCCGAGCTACCGGTGGTCAGGGCTCTTGAGAGAGGAACCTCCTAACAATACGCGCCGTGTCCAGAAGAACTGCCTTCTGAATCAAGCGCTTGATCCAGCTGCCCAGCGAGAGCCTCCTCAGATGTCGGTCGAGGCTATTGGCTATTAAGCCATTACACGACTATCGGCACAATGACTGCTTAGCTGTACTCACGTCCCACATGTCGACAACCTCGCGAGCCAGATCTAGATATTTGAATTGTTTATCTTGTGTTCTAATCATTGCGCGACGCTGCAATCGATCTATCACCACAATGTCCGGCTTATTGGCAACAATAGTCCTGTCAGTGACGATAGGCCGATCCCAGTACAACGTGATATTACCATCATTATTATAATGTCTGTTCTGACTGTCGGTCCTAGGTTCGATACCCGGGTCGGGCAAAGTGTTATTGGATTTTTCCATCAGGAATTTCTCAGTAGCAGCCACAGAGTCCGGTTTTGTGCCCGGTTGATGGCAATAAGCTCGCCCCCTATTACTTAAACGTAACTGGCGAAATTTCGGTGTACCTACTATTAGGGTGAGGCCAAACGAGCGTAATTTTTTAAGCTGTGAGTGGCGTAAAATGAGTCGCGAAATTTACGCTGCATTCGGTTTCATACTAAAGTCCTGTTTGGGAGAGGAAGACCAAAGAAACGATGGATGGATTGTGTGAGGAATGATATGAAAGATAAAGAAGTAAATGATAGCGTGACGGTTGACAGAGGAGAATGGAAGAAAAAAACGTGTTGCGCCGACCACAAGTAACATGGGACAAGGGCAGGAAGATGATGACTAAAGTCCTGTTTGTGCCACACGGCGATGCAAAATGGCCTCAGCCATCACCATTAAGTACATCTCTGCCTAATCTTTCGGGGATTTTAGGCGTGATGTTATGCTTACAATCTCGGTAAATGTCACTAAAGCGTCAGAAGATAATAAATATAAATAAATATCCCTGGACATTTTCACACAGCACCATCTAGTCCCAAGCTAAGCAACCTAATGCTTGTGTTATGGTAGCTAGATGGCTGATAAACTACATTATATACATTTTTTTTTTGTAAATACATACATATTATAGATAGAAAAACACCCAGACCCGGAACAACTACTTGTAGGTCATATACAAATATTTGTCCCGTACGGGAATCGAACCCGCGACATGCAGCGCAGCAGTCAATCGCTTGACCACTGCGCCAATCGTGTCGTCAAGAT
Organism: Eurois occulta; assembly: GCA_950022335.1. Taxonomy (NCBI): domain Eukaryota; kingdom Metazoa; phylum Arthropoda; class Insecta; order Lepidoptera; family Noctuidae; genus Eurois; species Eurois occulta. The sequence goes on along the minus strand of OX465504.1, from coordinate 10,258,093 downwards.
ACTTGTGCAGCTTTATTTTATTCTCTTTGATGTCGGTTTTCACTTTTAATATTCTTAATTTAATTTCGTTTCGTTCAAAACGTTCTCCTTGTCTCATTAATATTCACAATAGAACTCGAAAATCAACAGAATGAAAGAAAGAACACAGCTAGAATAATAAAGAATTAAGATTTATTGTTGAACGAAGACTAGATTACATGGCAAATAGTTTCTTAATCTAGTTTAGTGGGTGTCGTACTGTTCTCTTAGATGGGTTATAAAATAACCTGTGTTTAGGAGAAACAGTTCCGATTCACGTCATAACGCACCCTGAGAACAAAAGTGACCTAACACGTGCGTTTTGTGGGAAGTAAAAAATTGTGTTCGTGTTTTAGGGAGTTTGCAATTTGCACAGTTGAAACTTGGTAGGTAGATGTATTCTGTAAACCGCTTTACGATTTTTAGACAAACATAAAAAAGTGGGTCTACCCTTATATGGAAGTGAAACTAAAAAATATTTAGGTTTTTAAAAATGACATTGAGGTTCCTAAAACCATTTTTTCTCAAAGTCAAAGAAAAAAGATAGACACTTCCAAAGTGGTAAAATGTGTCCCCCCTCTCATTTCTAAAGAGGAAAATTCTGAAAAAATGTAGGATTGTAGAAAGTAAAAAAACTTTCAACGAAAATTGGTTTGAATAAGATTTGATGTTCAGTTTTTGAGATATTGGATTTTTTCATCAAATTGCAGCAGTAACTTTGTTATTCATTCTATTAAAAACAAATTAAGTTTTGCAAGAATGAATGTAATACAGTACAACATAATGAGTCTTCAAAATATTTTTTTTTTGGTGCTACAGAACCCTGTGTGCTTGTGAGTAGGACTCGCACTTGGCCAGTTTTTATTGTTCGTTAAGTTACTTTAATTCATGTTATCGATTATTTGTTAATAGTGTACAGGGTGTATTTTTCAAGTGGGCGTGGAAGGCCAATTTATCCAAAACTATGAGGAATAGCGAAAAATACTCAAAGAAGTCTCGAGCCCGATTTTGATGAAAATTAAAACTTTCGTTCGATTTCTGAAAAATCAATATAGCTCGCCAGGAATCGAACTTACAAGTCAATTGGCGCCCATAGTGATCTCGTCCGACGTTTCGTTGATTACTACAATCTGTTTACAACATACTGTTAAGTATATAAAAAAAATACTCTTTCCTTTAGGACGTCAATAAATCAGACACAATTGAGCACTTGGAAGCCAACATACAATCCACTCATCATCTGCCTAGCCTTTTCCCAACTATGTTGGGGTCGGCTTCCAATCTAACCGGATGCAACTGAATACCAGTATTTTACATGGAGCGACTGCCTGGTAATACGATACCCCTTGGTAAGACTGGTTGTCAGACTTTCGAGCCACTGACTACCTGTAACGACTAACAAAGATCTTCCAATCTAACCGGATGCAACTGAATACCAGTATTTTACATGGAGCGACTGCCTGGTAATACGATACCCCTTGGTAAGACTGGTTGTCAGACTTTCGAGCCACTGACTACCTGTAACGACTAACAAAGATCTACAAATGACAGCCGAGACCAACGGCTTAACGTGCTTCCCGAGGCACGGAGGAAATTCGGTATGTAATGGGTCACCCATCCACAGACCAACCTAAGTAAGCACGGTTTAACCTAAAGATCGACCCAAGCGGCTGTTCTTATTTAGCTACGAGCTCCTCATTCAACCCACTATTTCTAAAATACATCCTGATTGCTTGCGAAGAATGTGTGCAATTGCAAGTACAGATTACACCATGTACACGCCAGCCACAAGTACGCGGTGGCCGAAATCATATTCAAACATAAATAGCTTGAAATTAACAGTCAAATAAAGTCAATTTCATGGATATTAAAATCATTTTTCAGTGTTTTATTTCAGTTTAAAATTCTCCGAGTCTAAAACAAAACCGTCAGATATTTCTAACTGTAACCACGCAAACTATAAACGCATCACTAAATCTGGATACAGTCGACCCCTCAAATTGACTAAATCCCCAACTCACAGTAATGGAATCGTCAAACTTCATGCAAGGGTCAAATTGGCTTCATACAATTAAATTTTATAGCTTCAAAATGGACGCAAGAGAGTTAGGAGGGGGATCCGTACAGAAAAAAGGAACCATTATTGAAAACCACACGTCTAACTCTTTCTATTAGTGATAATTATGATGCCAAGTATTATTATTTTTTTTTTAAAATTTAATTAAGGTTCACCAACAGTTGTTACAGATAATACATATAGCAAACATATTAAGTAATTGTTTCTTAAATCTAACTGCACAACCAATTACAGGCAAACACCACATGCAACTGCAATTTTGACACAAGCTGTTGCTTACGACCTTCGTCAGCGTGAAATTATAATTATAAAATACTAGCTGTCGGATCCGGTCATTGGTACGGATATAAAATGAATCGCAAGCGCGCCAGTGGTGACATCACGCGACCTTCTGACAAGTCTACCCCACCACAGCGTGTTTTTATAGAGCCCTGATGTTTTCAGCTCGAGGCGACAGTGGACATTGAAAGTCTGATCGCAGCTGTGTTAAAACGCTGTGGAACTGTACCCCGATTCATTGTGCCCCGTGTTATTGTGTTAAAATGTAATTTCAAGTAATTTGTTAGTTTAATAGAAACAGTGTATCGCACCCAGTGTGTTTTCATTGCACGAAACCCATCGTCTGCCCACATGATGTACGTGCCTAACGGAATAAATCCTGACAATCCAACATAATATATATATATATATATAAGAAGATTAGTGATTTGAATCCGGTTACAATTTTTTTGTACGGGACCCTAATTCTTTTTCTAAAATAAAATAATAGCCTATGTACGGTCAGCAACCGCACACTGTACTTTGGCCTAGTAAAATACTGCATTTTTTTAAAACTATTATAATATGTAGTATCGTCACGTACGCAAGTACGTCAGTCTTCGGTTTAACATCCAACATTTTGTAAGTTTTTGTAAATTAATAGTATTACTAAAATACTACTAAATAATAGTAGTATTTTAGTGCAATTTCGTATTAAATACCTTTTTTGAACATTAACATTTATTTGATTAACATTCAACATTAAGTGTAAAGGCTCATGTCATTACAACATAAGTTAGTCCTTATAACAACAGCTATCTGCCAGTAAAAATCCCGTTAAAATCGGTGCAACCGTTCCGAAGATTAGCCAGAACAAACAGATGGACAAACCTGTTTTTTCTGGCTTTTTTTATATAAATACCGTATACATATACTTTCATATGCATGCAATAAAAAGCTGTTGTTTTAAAATTACAAACAGACACTTCGATTTTAATTATTTGTATTGTCTAGATGTTAATGGAAGGAGAGGGAGAGGAAGACCAAGGAAACGATGGATGAATTGTGTGAGGAATGATAATTATGAAAAAAGGAGTAAAAAATGATAGCGTGACGGTTGACAGAGGAGAATGGAAGAAAAAAACGTGTTGCGCCGACCCCAAGTAACATGGGACAAGGGCAGGAAGACGATATGAAAAAGATTACTCGTAAATTATGAATTTGTTCTCCAGAAGTTCTTCTACCCAGTGAAAAACCGTAGTTTTATTTAGTAAATTTCAACTTGAATGATGATAATATTTGTGTGAATTATTTGCGCTAATAAGTCGAAGACATAAAACAAATCAAAATTGGATTCCCATAACACATACGGACAGGAAAACACCGGTATACGCGTGTTTCTTGGACTTGTCCAAAGCATTTGACACAGTCCTTTATGATAAGCTTTGGGACAAACTGAGCAGGGCGGGGATACCGGTAGAAGTCATATCACTGCTGCAAGATTGGTATCACCGCCAGCGGAACCAGGGGTGAGATGGGCAGGAGCCTTGTCCGAGCCATATAGCATGGAGTTCGGCGTTAGACAGGGTGGACTGACCTCTCCTTTGTTATTTAATCAGTACATAAATGACCTTATCGGTGAGCTCAGCAGAACTCATACTGGTTGTCACGTCGATAAAGTATGCGCCAATAATATTAGCTACGCGGACGATATGGTGCTGCTGGGACCATCGGTGGGTGCTATTCGTAAGATGTTGGCAATATGTGAGGCTTAAGCGGTGGAACATGGACTGAAGTACAATGTAGCAAAAAGTAAAGTTCTGCTTTTCAAGGGAAAATTTAATGTATCCGGGCCGGTTTGTGTTCCTCCAATTAAATTGTATAGTGAGGAATTGCAGAGAGTGACCAGTTTCAGGTATTTGGGGCACATTGTGACGAAGGATCTGTCCGATGACGCGGACCGGGAGCGGGAGCGCAGGGCATTAGTGGTCCGAGGTGCTTGTTGAACTGTTCAAGTTCAGCAAGCACCTGCTTGCCCGTGGATTCGCTCGCTGCTCCATTCCAGTAAAAATCACTTTGTTTAAGGCATTCTGTCAATCTATTGATAAATCATACTCATCGGGCTGCCAGTGTCCTGCGCGTTCAATATAACAACATCTTTAGGATGCTGATGCGGCTGCCTCCCTATTGCAGTGCGACGCTAATCTTTGCAGAAGCACGAACGGATGGCTATTCAGCTGTAATCTGGAAAAAGGTTGCTTCTTTGGTGAGACGTGTGAGAGACAGTAGCAACGGCATCCTCAGGATGATTGCTTCCCGCTCAGACTGTCCGATCCAACATAAGTGGATGTGTATATCTACGGGACAGTTCTGACATATTATTTTGTTTATTTGTAGTGTTTTATGTGTGTACAATTTCTAATTTAATGGACATTTAAGAATATCTAACGTTCCTGAAATAATTTCTTGTACCGGTCATCATAATATGAAATACTGAATTCACCCCATCTGCCTGCGGAGAGCTGTGCATCTGCCCTTACACCCTGTTACGTGTTGGCGAATGATGAAGATAATTATGTTGCTTTGCTTCAAAACGTGTGTTTGTTTGTGTCAAATCAATCATTATTGAAATGTAAAAATGTCAAAGGCCAAAGAAAACGAACGTATCTTGATGCATGATTATAATATAATTAAAAACTAGAAAATATAAATCAAATACCATTAAACGTAAGCCTAAAGTCATCATGAATGAAAAATCGCGGCGTAAATCATGTCCTCTCACTCACTCTTTCAAGACAGGATCAATGTGCGAGTAAGAGGGCATGATATCCTTTGTTTGGCCGCCATTTTGAATTAGGGTTTTATACAGGATGTTTGGTTAAACGTGGCGGAATATGAAAAAAACCAGCTGTTTCCTACTTTTTTCAAGGTGTGCAACCATAAACGTAAAGAGCAACTGATATTTTCATCGCGATTTCATGGTTGTTCCCTTGTAATAGTTCATTTTCGTAACTACTACACGCCCCTAAAGTATTGGCAATGTTTAACAAATCACCTTGTATATTAATCGTTTACTTATGAATTTCTTTCATAAGAGCTTTGTCCCTTCTGCTTATTAATGTAAGAATATTGTTGCGTTCCACGTTTTGTCGACTTAACAGACCCGTCTGGTTTGCTTTGTTCTTCTTCTTGATGAATTGCCTGCTGTTGTTTATTTGCCTCATGTTCGTTAGATTTTGCCACAAGAACTCTCGAACCATTACGATTCCGCCTCTCGTATGCCAAAGAGTTCTTTTCAGCATTGCCAGAGGACTCCTCTGATTTGCTACCATAAGATTTAGTAATGCCACCATCTGAGCTTCTCGTTTCTTCTTTAAAATAATCGTTGCCACCTTCTCCAGTTTGTGACTCTTCATGTGATGACTTTAGTTTCGTGTAGGAACCGTCTTTGGTTTTGGAGTGACCCCCATGTTTATCGGTTTTATATCCTTTAGAGCTACTGCCAGGCGAATCATTAGAGCCGTCAGAATAGAAGTCGCTGTCACCTCTTTGGCTGGATTGGCTAAAGTCATCTTTAGACTTGCTTGAGCTTCTTTTTTTATTTTCGCTGCTTGATTCGCTGTTAGTACTATAGCTAGATTGGCTAGAATTGTCAATTGCAGAGCTACTTTGTTTTTTGCTATTGTTTGAGGCATTTGAGTTAGATTTAGATCGTTTAGAGCTTTCATCTTCAGACTCGTTTAAGCTTCTTAGTTTTTTACTGCTCTTTGAGGCATTTGAGTTAGATTTAGACCGTTTAGAGCTTTCATCTTCAGACTTATTTAAGTTTCTTAATTTTTTACTGCTCTTTGAGTTAGATTTAGATCGTTTAGAGCTTTCATCTTCAGACTCATTTAAGCTTCTTAGTTTTTTATTTCTCTTTGAGTCATTTGAGTTAGATTTAGATCGTTTAGAGCTTTCATCTTCAGACTCATTTAAGTTTCTTAATTTTTTACTGCTCTTTGAGTTAGATTTAGATCGTTTAGAGCTTTCATCTTCAGACTCAATTAAGCTTCTTAGTTTTTTATTTCTCTTTGAGTCATTTGAGTTAGATTTAGATCGTTTAGAGCTTTCATCTTCAGACTCATTTAAGTTTCTTAATTTTTTACTGCTCTTTGAGTTAGATTTAGATCGTTTAGAGCTTTCATCTTTAGACTCATTTAAGCTCCTTTGTTTATTGTCACTCTTTGAGTCATATGAGTTAGTTTCAGATCGTTTAGAGCTATCATCTTCAGACTCATTTAAGCTTCTTAGTTTTTTATTACTCTTTGAGCCATTTGAGTTAGATTTAGATCGTTTAGAGCTTTCATCTTCAGACTCATTCAAGCTTCTTTGTTTATTGCCACTCTTTGAGTCATATGAGTTAGTTTCAGATCGTTTAGAGCTATCATCTTCAGACTCATTTAAGCTTCTTAGTTTTTTATTACTCTTTGAGCCATTTGAGTTAGATTTAGATCGTTTAGAGCTTTCATCTTCAGACTCATTCAAGCTTCTTTGTTTATTGCCACTCTTTGAGTCATATGAGTTAGTTTTAGATCGTTTAGAGCTTTCATCTTCAGACTCATTTAAGGTCCTTTGTTTATTGCTACTCTTTGAGTCATATGAGTTAGATTTAGATCTTTCATCTTCAGACTCATTTGAGCCTTTTATTTTTTTAATGCTCTTTGAGTCATTTGAGTTAGATTCAGATTGGCTACTGCTAACTTTTTCAGACTCATACTCGTTTAATTTAGTTCCTCCAGTTTTAGAACCAGTGTTACTAGTTTGGCTTAAGCTAGACTTAGCAGAGCTGGAAGTGCTCTTTTGAGTATTGATGTTCTTAGATGCGTCCGAGTTGGATTGACTATTTTTGATCGTGTCTGATTTAATAAGCTCTTTATTAGAGTTACCGCTTGGGGTACTCTGTTTTTGGTAGGTACTGCTTGCCTCTGCTCCATTATAGTTGGATTTATAGGAGCTTTCAGATTCAGTAGACATCTTAGAACCAGAAGTGGTTTTTTGAGTAGTGCCAGAACTTGTTGAGCCAGCAGTTGTAAATTTGTCTTTAGTTTTACTCGAGCCAGTGGTTTTTAAGCTAGTCGAGTCTTTTTGCTGTTCATCATCACAATCATCGTCATCAGGTTTTTTGTCAGAATTTGTATTTGAAGTAGAAGATTTTTTAATAGCAGAAGTATTAGCACCAGAGTTGTACGTAACAGATTTTTCAGTTTCTATGTTTTTAGTAGTCTTGGATTTTTTATCATTGCCATTATTGCTGTCGCCAACTTCGTCTTTTTGATTATCAACATTGGAATCTTCTTCATCGGAATCACCACCGACATTGTCGTCATTATAATATGCATCATCATTGTCATCATTTATGAGTTCTTTATCATTATCATATACAGGCGTTTTGACAATTTTTTTATTTTGACTATCCTTTTTAGTCTGTTCAGTTTCTTTTTCAGATTGTTGCTTCTTAGAGACATCAGTGGAAGAGTCACTAGACCGAGAAGATTCAATCGTATCAATCTGATTTGAAGTAGAAGATTTTTTAATAGCAGAAGTATTAGCACCAGAGTTGTACGTAACAGATTTTTCAGTTTCTATGTTTTTAGTAGTCTTGGATTTTTTATCATTGCCATTATTGCTGTCGCCAACTTCGTCTTTTTGATTATCAACATTGGAATCTTCTTCATCGGAATCACCACCAACATTGTCGTCATTATAATATGCATCATCATTGTCATCATTTATGAGTTCTTTATCATTATCATATACAGGCGTTTTGACAATTTTTTTATTTTGACTATCCTTTTTAGTCTGTTCAGTTTCTTTTTCAGATTGTTGCTTCTTAGAGACATCAGTGGAAGAGTCACTAGACCGAGAAGATTCAATCGTATCAATCTGATTTGAAGTAGAAGATTTTTTAATAGCAGAAGTATTAGCACCAGAGTTGTACGTAACAGATTTTTCAGTTTCTATGTTTTTAGTAGTCTTGGATTTTTTATCATTGCCATTATTGCTGTCGCCAACTTCGTCTTTTTGATTATCAACATTGGAATCTTCTTCATCGGAATCACCACCAACATTGTCGTCATCATAATATGCATCATCATTGTCATCATTTATGAGTTCTTTATCATTATCATATACAGGCGTTTTGTCAATTTTTTTATTTTGACTATCCTTTTTAGTCTGTTCAGTTTCTTTTTCAGATTGTTGCTTCTTAGAGACATCAGTGGAAGAGTCACTAGACCGAGAAGATTCAATCGTATCAATCTGATTTGAAGTAGAAGATTTTTTAATAGCAGAAGTATTAGCACCAGAGTTGTACGTAACAGATTTTTCAGTTTCTATGTTTTTAGTAGTCTTGGATTTTTTATCATTGCCATTATTGCTGTCGCCAACTTCGTCTTTTTGATTATCAACATTGGAATCTTCTTCATCGGAATCACCACCGACATTGTCGTCATCATATGCATCATCATTGTCATCATTTATGAGTTCTTTATCATTATCATATACAGGCGTTTTGACAATTTTTTTATTTTGACTATCCTTTTTAGTCTGTTCTGTTTCTTTTTCAGATTGTTGCTTCTTAGAGACATCAGTGGAAGAGTCACTAGACCGAGAAGATTCAATCGTATCAATCTGATTTGAAGTAGAAGATTTTTTAATAGCAGAAGTATTAGCACCAGAGTTGTACGTAACAGATTTTTCAGTTTCTATGTTTTTAGTAGTCTTGGATTTTTTATCATTACCATTATTGCTGTCGCCAACTTCGTCTTTTTGATTATAAACATTGTTTACAGAATCTTCTACATCGGAATCACCACCAACATTGTCGTCATCATAATATGCATCATCATTGTCATCATTTATGAGTTCTTTATCATTATCATATACAGGCGTTTTGACAATTTTTTTATTTTGACTATCCTTTTTAGTCTGTTCTGTTTCTTTTTCAGATTGTTGCTTCTTAGAGACATCAGTGGAAGAGTCACTAGACCGAGAAGATTCAATCGTATCAATCTGATTTGAAGTAGAAGATTTTTTAATAGCAGAAGTATTAGCACCAGAGTTTGACGTAACAGATTTTTCAGTTTCTATGATTTCAGTAGGCTTGGATTTTTTATCATTAGCATTATTGCTGTCGCCAACTTCGCTTTTTTGATTATCAACCTTTTCTACAGAATCTTCTTCATCGGAATCATCATCGACATTGTCGTCATCATATGCATCATCATCGTCATCATTTTTATCACCATCGCCATCATTTATGGATTTTACACCATTTTTGGTTTCATAGATGTTCGTATCGCCTTCATTCGAAACTTGCTTTCCAGCTTGAGTTGTTGCTGTACTACCAGTTTTCTTATTTTGATTTGTGTTGGTGGAACCCTGTTTTTCCACGGTTGAAGACTTTGTGTTCTTTTGTTTACTAGTATTTTTGCTTTTACCATTTGATGTTGGTGTGGTTGTTTTCGTAGTAGTAATAGATGATTTTGAACCACCATTAGACTGCTGATTATCATTTTCGTCACACCTTTGGTTATTTTGTTCGCCATAATTATTAGAGGTACTTTCAATACCTGTGGTTTTCTTGCCATTCTTTGTAATATCAACATAGCCCTTAGTATTCTTCTGTGGTTTTCTATTCTTCTTATTACTGCGAGAGCTTAAATTGCTGCCTCTACTGATGGGGACTTTTCCATCTTTACCGATACTTCCATTCTTTTTTCCATTGCGTTTGGTTTTTTTATTGATGATATTAATTTGATTAGACTTGCCTTGCTTATCAACGACGTTATTGTTTACATTTTGAGAACTAATAATGCCTTTTTCTTTAGATTTTTTGTCTCCATTTGGTATATCATCATCATCATAGTTTGAAACCTTTCCAGATCTATTCTTGTTTGTATTTGTCAGTTTACCAGGGATTTTATTATGTTTCTTACCAATATCTGAAAACAAATCAGATGATTCATACGAAGACTGGCGGCCTGAATCAGTTTCAGAATTGGAAGTAGTTTCAGAAGATTTATTTTGAGTATTAGATTTAACACTTGTCGTAGAAGACCCCGTAGTTGATTTTGACCCAGTATTCTTTACATTAGAACTGGTGGTGCTTCTCCCGCTTAATTGAGTATCACCATTTTCATAGTCATCATCTGAACTTCCGTTTGTAGATTCAACATCAGTGGTTTGCTTGTTAGTGTTCTTACCACTGTTATTGGTCGCTCTTGATTCTCTTTCTACACTCTTGGCAGAGTTAGTACCACTACCGTCGTCAGAGCCTTGACTATCATCATTTGTTTCATCATCTTCCAAATTTATGCCAAAAGTTTCTACGTCATCATAATCATCGTCCCCATCACCTATGCGACCGATTTTGAATTGTTCGTCAGTACATTCCTTAAATCCTGACAGCCATTCCTTACGAGAATTGAAGTTAGAGTCATCGATGATTTGCGTTTCATGGTTTTTCAAATCTGGGGAAGAAAAATTTAGTTACTTTTTATTGCTATAACAAAATGACAAGCCGGTAATTCCAGAAAGGTTTCGCAGAAGTGTATTCGTCTTGGTGTACACCCACATTTTGCAAGTTATGTGCCAGTTCCATGTAATAGGGGCAAGCGTATAGACATCATTAAGCACAGATATTTTTGTATTTATTTGGTAATAAAAAAGAATAAAAGCTTATAACTTTCCCACTGTAGGGTGAAGGATGATGAAAAAGGAGGTGACTGCTGAGATGACAAGTAAAAAACCGGCCAAGTGCGAGTGGGATTCGCGCACGAAGGTTCCCGTAACATTATCTATAAAACGCCAAAAAAAACATGTCTGTTGTATGTATCAATATTGTTTTATTCTGTTTTAGTTTTGCTTTTTGCTAAATAGAGACAGAATTGGAGGAGTTCGTGGCTAAATAAGAACAGCCGCTCGGATCGATCTTTAGGTTAAGCCGTGCTTACCTAGGTTGGTCCGTGGATGGGTGACCACCCATTACATACCGAGTTTTCTCCGTGCCTCGGAAAGCACGTTAAGCCGTTGGTCCCGGCTGTCATTTGTAGATCTTTGACAGTCGTTACAGGTAGTCAGAGGCCCGAAAGTCTGACAACCAGTCTTACCAAGGGGTATCGTATTACCTAGCACTAACTGGGTTGTGGAGGTCTGACAGGCAGTCGCTCCATGTAAAATACTGGTATTCAGCTGCATCCAGTTAGACTGGAAGCCGACCCCAACATGAATGGGAAAAGGCTAGGCAGATGATGATGAGTTTTGCTTTTTGCTTTGCTGTTATAACGGCAACAGGAATACATCATCTGTGAAAATTTCAACTAAAGCCTGGTGACAGACGGACAGACAGCGGAGTCTTAGTAATAGGGTCCAGTTTTAGCCTTTAGGTACGGAACCCTAAAAGGTATGGAAAAAGAAGACATGCTGCGCCAACCACTAATAAATTGAGATTAGGGCAGGATGACTGGGCAAAGGCCACTTCTCATCTGATAAGGCATGCGCCTTGACCACGCATTGAGATTAGCCGAAATAAACAGAAAGACTGACAGAGACAAAAATTAAAAAAAAAAAAAACGTTTTTTATAAGTATCGTGTATGGAGATACACTTTCATATGCATTAAGTTATTTTGAAATAACAAACAGACACTTCAATTTAATTTATTTGAATAGATAAGATCTGGTTTTCTTCACCGTGAGAGCCAAAAGTTATTAAGGGGTACATGACACAGGGTGTAAAGTTCCTCAATACTCCATAGAAAAGGGAGGATTCTCCTACCAGACGGGTGTTGTGTCTGGTGGGCTACTGCCCGATAGTTGTTGTCGGGTTCTTATATTATATAACGGGACAATCATGATATCGCGATGCAGGATTTTAGTTTAATATTCGCATCATAGATGGCGCTAGCGATCTTTTTATTTATGTCGCTGAATGTGACTACTTTGAATGTGCATGTTATGAATTAAATAATTATATACTAATTATTTGTATATTATTTTTAACTTACCTAAATCATAAGCACGAACAAGCGACGCCTCGTTCTTGCTGAGGTTCAAGATTTCTGAAAAAGAGATTTTTCATTAATTTACATTTTTTTTTACGTCAGACGTATAAATATAACTCTGCATAGATGTTTTAGCGGCTGGGAAGACCTTGCCGGGAGGACACTAGCGTTTGTGAGATTATTGTTTTTGCCCAGCAGTGGGACAATAAAAGCCAAAAATAAGATTACAGCGTTTAGTTCCATTTTTGGCCACGAGCCAAAATATCCTTGTGCTGCTTTACTTTTAAATACGAATTCATTGTTTTTTTTAGTATTCTAAAATAATTATCAAAACTCACCTTCTACGACGTATCTTCCAACTGTAACAGAAAAATAAAGTTATGAAATAAGGCTTGGAAGAAATGTAAATAACATCACGCCCTGTCCCAGAAAGGTCATGCAGAGGTGTACCTAGTAGTACACCCACATTTCGCCAGTTATGTTTAAATCCCATATAATAGGGAGCAAGCCTATTGCCATCAACCGGGCACAAATCCAGACTCCGTGGCTGCTACTGAGAAACTCCTGAAGGAAAACCCCAATAACATTCTGCCCGATCTAGGAATCCAACCCAGGACCTCATGCTCAGCAGTCGTGCTTGCGACCAATACACCAACAAGACACACGAGGGACAGTAAGTAGGGATGTAAAAATAATAAAACCTTTTAATTGGTTGGTTGATTGGATTAGTTGCTTAGTTGGTTGCTTATTTAAAAAAATAATGTTCAAATTTATGTGCCGAACTTTTTTTTCGGAGTTATTTTCTTAGTAATAAAACTAAAACAATGTTTCTCTGTATGTTTCGTTTGTGAGTGTGACTTTAGACTGTATTTTTTACACTTAATATGATAAAGAGGTAAGATGTATCTTTGTAAGTTAAAATGTAGGGAGTATTCTTCGAAACTACTAATCCGATTTCGAAAATTCATTCACTAATGTGAAGCGACATTATCTCAAGTGTCAAAACATATTTATATCGTTCTTGCGGAATAATTTCTAAAGCATAATTTTTAATAAAATTAAATTGGTATTGAGCTAACAACAACGGTATGATATCCATAGCTATGTTTTATACGAGAAAATATTAGGGGTTAAAGTATGAAAGTGATATTTCCATACTAACATTTTTTTTCTTGGAAATTTCTGTACTGATTATGATGCAATTTCAAACTATAGTTAGACTGAAAAACGCGTATTTTAAATGCTCAAAACACAGTCTATGACAAAAATATAGCTACTTAAAGTAGTGAAACCAAAGGCACATTGAAACAGGTGTTTTAACACACTACTCTATGAGGTAATATGCAACTACTAGTACGGTTTTTAAACTCTAAAATGTACGTAACTTAACAATTGATCCAATAAAAATGGAATTATGAAAAAATTTAACTATACGTCAAAGTAAAGTTTTTTCTCACATTTTGTTCTGTTTGTACTGTAGAACAAAATATGAGAAAAAAACGGGAATTTCATAGTTAAAGACATATTATACTTACGTCTCGGATGCACCGTGTTTGCGAGCCATCCACCAATAGATATCACTGTAAAAAAAAAGTTAACACAGTGTTTTAATCATTGAAAAAGCATTACTGGGCCGAGGGTTGCAAACTGTTTTTGAAGAATAAAGCATTCCTGATTTTAGAGAGGGGAAATAAAGAGTACTGGTAGCCTACCATAACCTCTTATAGCAGGAGTAATTCTATTGTGGAAAAAAGACGGCGCTAGACGACATGTATAGCTCTGTCTCTTTCCCACACTGGAATTACTCCTGCTTTAAGACGTCATAGTAACCCGAGGACTTATAAAAAAAAATATCTTTTATTATTTTTGCTTTCAAAACAGTATTTTTTAGTACTAATTGCACTTACTCTACAAGACAATGTCTAAACGGATCCATCACGAAACGAACTTAGATGTATGTATGAATGTCTGTCACTCACAAAAGTTTTATAATTTTATTGCTTGTTTATGTACATTTTGTCCGCCATTTTGTACGCCATTTTTTGGAAAAACATAGTGCACATTTTTTAGACATTATACTATTTGTAACCATACCAATGTTTAACAAAATAAATGATTGGTTGTTGAAAAGCTACAGAACGGAATTGGATGAAAGGACAATGACCAAAGTTGGTACCAAAAAGTCTCGCGCCTCAAAACCAAAATATTATAGTAATTAGTTTCATATTTTTTTACGGCATTACGCGTCGGGGATTTGATTTTTGAACTGGAAATATACTTTTCGAGTTTAAAAGTACGAATATTGTTTTACTCCCTTTATATGACGTTCCGTTTCAACTGAATATAAATGACGTTCCGTTTCAATTGAACAAACCCTTGTCTGTCGAGCGGACTCTAAAATTAATTACAATTAAGTAAGATCAGTACACCAAATCGATTTAGTTTGGTTTATTGCTATTTGCAACAAAATAGATTTTCTCAACCTAAAGATTTTGATTTATCGATTACATCCCTAAATCCCGACTAGTTTATAGCACTTACTATACTCTATGGTTTATAGTTATCTTATCTGTGGCATCTGACATTTGTACTGTACTGACTGACTATTGGCAATGTAAAGGTCTAAAATAAAATCGAGTTTCAGTCAAGCATACTGTGGATGTTACTTTAACTCGTAATTCTTACTAATATTAGTGTATTACGCTGTTTTTAGAGCAATAATGTAATGTATGTGTGTTAAAATACGTCGTTGGTAGCGTCGAAAAAATAGACCTACTTTTTAGGTTAGTTTCGATTTTATAAAATAACTCCGAAACGCGGGTTTTTTTTTCAAAAATAATTTTTGTAGGAGTTAATACGATCAGTGTAGTCTATAAAAAACAAGGTTTGATTTTGATGCAGCATGGTACGGGATTCCATACTTCCATGAGCATTCTCTTTTAACAAGGTTACTTTTATCCCGGTATCGGTATCTAGTAAGATTCCGTGGGACAGTTATCGTACTCCGCGCGCGCGAAAACGTTGCCTACGTTTTTTTTTTCTGTTCATATTTTCATTAAAAAAGTATTTATGGGCTTACCTTTGGCGAAAACGGTGTTACGATCTTTTCTTGACCATTCATTTGAGTTTCCTGTGGAACAAAGAAAAATACTTGATCACAAAGAAATATACGATTTATCATCATTATATACATCAGTGGCGAAGGTTTCATAAAACTCGATTCCTACCGGCTTCCCTTTGAAAAATGGGACAGTCAGTATTCTTTGTATTCTATATTCTTTGTATGTCTTCCGTGATTGTTCATGATTTTGAGGTCCCGACCCTACCAGACCCTGACCCTGACCCTCCTGACCCTGTTGTGACCTAAACAGGATCTTTAACACCTCAATGTACCTTGTATGTGTGTATTCGATTCATTCACATGCCGCAAACTGAATTTACCCGCAGCTGAATATAGGCCTCTCATTTCAATCTCCACGGTCCTGTGCTTGACTCATCCAGGTTTTTCCCCCGATGGCAACTATGTCGTCTGCTCAACTTGCCACCAAACAACCCACATTTCTTTTCTTAGTTCTTGGAAGCCAGTCGGTAGGCGTATAAGGTAGTGTTTATACATTTATTAAAGTGCGAAATGTCGGTGTACTATTAGGACACCTCTGTCTAACCCTTCGGGGGTCACTTTATTATTTTTAATTTAAAATATAGACAATTACTTACGTTCGAAAAGCTGACCAATATCCAAAATGGCTACTGCAATTTTCTTGGCATAGCCTGTAACAGGAAAGAGGAACATCGTTAAAATGAGGCAAATCTTCAGACAGCGCATTACGGGTCCTACCAAGATGTAGCGTGTTCCCTAGTACAAATCATCATTGTCTTGCCCTTATCCCAATTCATTTGCGGTCGGCGCAGCATGTCGACTTCTTCCATACTTCTCTATCACTCGTCATCTCATCAGACACCTCTTTTCGTGCCATATCATTCTTCACACTGTCCATCCATCTTTTCTTTGGTCTTCCTCTACTTTTATACCCATCCACAATCATACTCAAAACTTTCCTCATGACATTTTCCACATTCCTCCGCATCACATGCCCATACCACGATAACCGATTACCACACAACTTTTCAGTCACCGGCGCCACTTTCAGACTTCCTCTTATGTACCCATTGGTTATTTTATTCATTCGCGTAATACCACACATCCCCCTTAGCATTCTCATCTCAGCCACATGCATTCCCCAGTAAAAACTAAAAAAAAAAACTAGATTGTGGAGGTCAGATAGGCAGTCGCCCCATGTAAAATACTGGTATTCAGCTGCATCTGGTTAGACTGGAAGCCGATCCCAACTAGGAAAGGCTAGGCAGATGATGATGAATTAACTTACCATCCAAGCGTTCCAGTCCTCCCTTGTGATGAAGGAGTTTCTTGATCTGCTGGACTGCTCCTTGCAACTTATACTTGAGAATAACTTCTGCAGCGTTGCTGTAACCACCTCTGTAAGCCTCCAAGCCCCATTTCTTGCCGTAGTTTACGCTTGAGCAGATGTGTACTGAAAACAGACCAGGTTTTAATAATTATTCCATCATATATTAATATTGTAAGGTAAAGTTTAGACGTAAGTAAGTAATCTTCGGATCTACTGATCCGATTTCTAAAATTCTTTTACTTCTTTATCGTGTGGTAGTGCCTAACCTTTTTTTTCTGGGATGGAAAATCATCAAATGACTCCTCCCGCTCTGGGCGGAGAGGAAGGGAGAGTCAGACTTTTACTGGCTAAAAACCATCCATGTTCCTTCTTTTGCCCTTTATGTTCCAGGGCCGCGGTATCTCTTTCGAACAGTCCCGCAGCTCTGGCAGGCATCGGCCCTTGCGGACCCCTCATGTTTGCTGACATCTCTTTGAGGCGCACGTGGAACACGAACGCGCCGTCGACCCGGCCTGTCGTCATAAGACGGACGGACGGCGAGCTAGCCCATTACTCACCGTCCACAGGCCCGCGGTTAGTGCCTAACCTGGTGTCAGATTTTTATGCCGCCCATGGGCCTCTGACTTGGCTTTACATGCCATCGAGAAATATCTCTCAGACATGCTGGTTTCCTCACGTTGTTTTCCTTCACCGAAGCAAGTGATAATTATACAGTAGGTACGCACATGATTCCGAAAAGTCAGTAATAACTATAATAAGTAGTAATAACTAATCACTTAAATCAATGAATCATTAACTCATCTCTACTAATTTAATGTTCCATTAAATTATTTATACTCAAGTTAATGAACCATTAACTCACTGATTTGTGTTTACCTTTCGATAGCTTAGCATAGCGATGAGCTCCATAGGGTGTACGTGAACGGCTGAGGACGCAATCACCAATTCTGACAGCACTTGTCACCACTGAAAAGAAAAAAGCTTTAAGAATTTGCAAAATCTTACTAACTTTATATGCGATAATTTGTGAGGATGAATGGATGTGTATTACTCTTTCACGCAAAAACTACAGAACGGATTTGAATAAAATTTGGTAGACAGATAGTTTATAATCTGGATTCACATAATAGGACAACTTTGCATCCCGGTAGTACGTACCTACGATCTCGTGGGACAGACACCGAACTCCACGTGGGCGAAACCGCGGGAATAAACTAGTTTGTAATATACAATAGAAGTCAAAATAGAGGTGGGAGGATCATTAGGCGCGTTTTCGAATATGGAACTATTGCCGCCATTTTGAATAACATTGCAAGAGGTTTGTTGGTGAAATTGATTTGAAAAATAATAATGAAAAAATATATGGTCGTACTATGTGAAAATTCGTGAGTGTGATTTATTTAATACAAAGAGACTTACATTTTGAGAGCAGGGTTCCAACTGTAACAGAAAATTATCAAAATTAATAAAATGTCAAAATACTGCTTAAAAGACTTCTCTTTCTAACACACTAGTTATGCAATTCCGCGTTCTCACTCTAACATTCCTGTGAGTGTTCTACTGCAGAAATGAGGAGGAAGAATTAGATGTTAGTTCTTCCTTTGTGGCATAGATGGCGCTGTACTACGTTTTATACTAGGTTGCTGTTGCGCTTTTTGTTGTCTGAATTTGTTTATTGAAGTCTAGAAGTTGTTTATTCTAAAATACTTAAATTTCCTGAATTTGAGATAGTAAATTACTTACGTTCAGGGATCCATTGGTTGATAAGTCCAGAACACCCTTGGGTGTATACAAGCAAGATTTCCAGAACATCGTCGTAGCTCTTGATTTGTCCTGAGAAGAATCAAATCAAATCAAATCATCATTTATTTGTCAGAACATGGTCGGTATGTATATTACATGGTCTTGAGTTTATGTTGTCTCATCACATTCGACATATAAATGTTAAATACCATTGGTGATACTGATAAATTATAATATTTTTAATAATTATAGTTAAAATTCAAAAAGGAATGTCAGTTACGAATGAAATAATATAATAATTGAATTAAATTAATTGTCAGTGCCATTTATTTAGTCATTCAAATTATAATAGCAATCATTACATAAAAATTATTTAAATTCTTTCTTAAATTCAGCCAAATTCAATCGAAAATATGTTTCAATTATGTTTAAGTCCCATGTAATAGGAGGCGAGCCTATTGCCATCAACCGAGCACAAATCCTCCGTGGCTGCTAATGAGAAATTCCTGATGGAAAAACCTAAAATAACTTTGAGCGACCTGGGAATCGAACCCAAGACCTCATTCTCAGCAGTCGCGCTGACCACTAGACCTACGAGGGCTTATAGACTTATGTGAACATTTATTTCGACTTACGTCTTCCAGATATCCATTTGAATGATTTGTAAGAAAGTGAGCTGCGATCTAGAAAAGAAAGATAATAAAGATTACGCCTCCATATTCCTCGACAGGTGAAAAAGTGCCGAAAAAAATTCTCGATCGGACACAGTGAGTTTCGTGTGTGAACAGAATCGAGTTGCAAGTGACAGTGGTAGCGGTAATGAGTGCAAAAAAACGGACAAGAAAGAGGGTAGACCGATTTGTCTGCTCATAAACACCCACCCGCAATAACTTCAGTTTATCCGTGATCATGGTGCTTGCAACAGCGCCGAAATATCGGGAACTCAAAACAAACAGTGGACATGGTAAATATCCCGTTTCTAGTGTTAATTATAATCAAAATTAGTTATTTTCATTTTTTTTTTATAAAATACGTCTCGCTTTATGAAAGTTTTTTATTGAAAAAGTCGTTTAAAAAGTAATGCTTACCGGCAATGCCTCTAGCAAAGAATCCTGAAAACAAAAAGAATAATTAGTACCACGTTTTAAATTACCATCATCATCAGCCTAGCCTTTTCCCAACTATCTTGGTGTCGGCTCCCAGTCTAACCGGATGCAGCTGCATACCAATATTTTACATGGAGCGACTGCCTATCTGACCGCCACAACCCAGTTAGTACTAGGTAATACGATTATCTTTGGTTAGACTGGTTGTCAGACTTTCGGGTCACTGACTACCTGTAACGACTGTCAAAGATCTACAAATGACAGCCGGGACCAACTGCTTAACGTGCTTTCCGATGCACGGAGGAAATTCGGTATGTAATAGGTGGTCATCCATCCACAGACCAACCTAGGCAAGCACGGCTTAACCTAAAGATCGACCCGAGCGGCTGATATTTTTTAACCACGTTTTTAACCACGTTTTAAATTACCGAACTATTCAAAAAGGAAGATTCTAAACAAGGTGTGGTGTCTCGGAGCATGAAACTATTCAACTTTTGTCAAACGAGTTCTAAAAATTCGCAAAAAAAATTAATTGGACTTTCTATAGAAATTGAAGCGATCTACTAATCAAATTGTATGGTAAAACCATAGAAATAAATAAAAAAAACCGGCCAAGTGTGAGTTGGACTCGCGCAGCGAGGGTTCCGTATAAACTTGTAGGTATTTTGTTATGAAACTACATGCTCCTATTACGGTTTTTTTCCTTTACATGTGCTGTAAGACATTGCTTCTTGCCAAATTTCATGATTCTAGGTCAACGGGAAGTTGACCCTATAAATGATTCCCTTGACAGTGTTGAAACATACGTTTTTTGCGGCATAAACGGCCGTATCTTTTTTTTACGTTAACTTAGAAGTTTGATTTTTTCACAGCTTCAAGGGACTGTAGACATGAGTATATAGTTTTAATTTCAACTCGATACCTCCACGCGTCCCCGAGATAAAGGGTCTTGACAGACAGACAGACGGACGGATGGACAACAAAGTGATCCTATAAGGGTTCCGGTTTTTCCTTTTGAGGTACGGAACTCTAAAAAAAAAGTAAACGTTACGAATTTCCAAAAATCAGAGAATAAAAGTTGTTCAGTTTCATGGTCTAAGTCACCACACACCTTGGTATATTATTTTTAATTGAATAAATAAATAAAATAAAATAAATAGCAATATTTACCACAACTAGGGAATCTGGCTCCAACAATCTGTAATCAATAAATAATAAACACTATATTATAAATAGTAGTTTGACAGTTGGCTGCGGGACTGTTCGAAAGAGATACCGCGGCCCTGGAACATAAAGGGCAAAAGAAGGAACATGCATGGTTTTTAGTCAGTAAAAGTCTGACACTCCCTTCCGCTCCGCCCAGAGCGGGAGGAGTCGTTTGATGATTTCCCATCCCAAAAAAAAAAAAAGTATTTTGACAGTTGTGTTTACAAAATGCTTATATGCTAGTTACGTCAAACAAAAACCTTATTGCAATGTTAGCATAAGCATAGTTAGCCTATAATGTTCCCACTGCTGGGACACACGGCCTCCACCACGCGGGCCCAGTGCGGGTTGGTAGATGTCACATGTCTTCGATTTTTTTGTTGTAGGACATGCCGGTTTCCTCACGATGTTTTCCTTCACCGTTTTTGAGAGCAGTGGTGATGAAATAAATTACACAAAGTAATACGCCTGCCTGGCTTCGAACCCACAAAATCAAAAAATCGGCTGGCAGTGTCCGTTTGAGTGACACTGCTGTTACTTTTTTGTGAATTCGTATGTAAAAGGTACTTTCTTGTGTCTATTTTCAGACGCTGTTAGGTCACGCCCACGCACGTCAAAATCACCTACCCGGTATTTTTCCTTTTGGGCTCATATGCCTAATACGACGGCAGAACTCCCGTTCCACCATCTTTAATACGTTTCGAGTTATAAAGCTCACAAAGTACAGTCAAACTGCATCCGAAGATCACTGCTAATAGACGTTCATACGAATTCACGTCAAAAATACTGCAATACTCAATAGTCCTTCTAAAATTAACTTACAAAAAGTATACTGCCTGACTGGGGTTCGAACCTGCGAACTCAGTAGGTACAAGCTAAATATTTTTTATCAAGTTTCAACTTACCCCGCCAACAGCCTGAGTTGCACCTCCAGTAACTTTCGTGGCAGTCTTCGCAACTTTATGGAGGGTCGAGGCGACATGCCCAGTGGTTCCATCAACAACCGACTTGAGAACCCAGGGCAGATCCGGCTTCTGGGCACTGGACTTCTTCACTGAGGGGGAACTATGTCCCTTCTTGTGGTGGTGTGGTGATGCGGATACAATCGCCAGCTGAAAACGGTATTAGCAATGGGATATTATAAATTGCATATCAAATAAATAATCGCCTATCAATACATACTCATCATTTATATTCTTTTTTACATCAGTTAAATTTATTTTTGTACAAAAATACAACATACATAAATACTGACTGCACAGCAAATTTTTGCTGACAGAAACCCTAACCCTAGACGGTCAACGTCAGGGGCACCCCGAGGTTCGGTTAGTTATGTTCCTGTAAACCCTGCAGACAGAAATAGGAGCCCCGCGCAACGGGTATCCGTCGACCTGCTGACGGAAACGCTAACCCTAGACGGTTGACGTCAGGGGCACCCCCAGTATAATGTGCATTAAGATTATTAGCTGTGCATTGATGAAAAAGCTTTTGCTATTTTGAGTTGAATATGTTGCTGTGCAATCAGTAATTTTGATGGGAATTCGGAATCTTATTGCATAGAAGGATATTTTTTGATTTGCGTTTTAAATATTACCCATTAGCAATGGTAGCTTGCGAATTCAAATAATTAGGTAGTTGACGCCGTCATCTGCCAAGCCTTCTCTCAACTATGTTGGCGTCGGCTTCCAGTCTAACCGAACGCAGCTGAATACTAATATTTACATTAGGCGACTGCCTATCTGATCTCCTCAACCCAGTTAGTACTAGTTAATACGATACCATTTGGTAAGACTGGTTGTCAGACTTTCGGGCCACTGACTACTTGTAAACGACTGTCAAAGATCTACAAATGACAGCCGGAACCAACGGCTTAACGTGCTTTACGAGGCATGGAGGAAACTCGGTATGTAGCGGGTGGTCACCCACCCACAGACAAACCTAGCCAAGCGTTGCTTATCCCAAAGATGGACCTGAGCGGCTGTTATTATTTAGCCACGACATCATCATCTTCCTGCCCTTGTCCCATGTTACTTGGGGTTGGCGCAACACGTTTTTTTCTTCCATTTTCCTATTATTCTATATTCTATACAAACAAATAAATAAAATTGAAGTGTCTGTTTGTAATATTAAAATAACCGCTTTTTACTACATGCATAGGAATTTATATACGGTATATTTACCAAAATATTTTTTTTTTCAATTTTTGTCAGTCAGTCTGTCTGTTTGTTCCGCCTAATCTCTGGAACGGCTGGACCGATTTCGACGAGACTTTCACTGGCAGATAGCTGATGTAATAAGGAGTAACTTAAGCTACTTTTATTTTACGAAAAATAATTAGGGTTCCGTGCAACAAAATTAAAACCCTTGAAATATTGGTAATGAAATCCGATTAAAAAAGGGGAGTTATATTTTTTTAATACTCGTAAATACAATAATTTCACGCGAACGAAGGTCCTCGGCAACAGCTAGTTACATAAATAATAAAACCGGCCAAGTGCGAGTCGGACTCGCGCACGAAGGGTTCCGTACCATTATCTATAAAAACGGCAAAAAAATCATATCTGTTGTATGGGAGCCCCCCTTAATATATATATTTTTTTAATTTTTAGTATTTGTTGTTATAGCGGCAATAGTAATACATCATTTGTGAAAATTTCAGCTTTCTAGCTATCACGGTTTATGAGATACAGCCTGGAGACAGACAGACAGACAGACAGACAGAAAGACAGACAGACAGACAGACAGACAGACATACAGACAGACAGACAGCGAAGTCTTAGTAATAGGGTCCCGTTTTACCCTTTGGGTACGGAACCCTAAAAAAGCACCCATGGTCTGCCGACTACAAGTAAATTGTGATGAGGTTGGAACGAAGACTACTAAAGATAAAAAAATGAGAAAATCCTGAAACTTACCAGCACAACGGCTACAAGAATCTTGGCTGACACCATAGTTAAGTTTAAAGATAAACTTAAGGTAGTATGACCAACAAGGCCAAACCCCTACTATGATTTCACCAAAAAAAAATACGTTTTTATATCAAAATCATATTTGTTTACCACCAAATATTCTCTTGTTTGCTCAAATGGTAACAATTGTTTAAGTATGTGATTGAATTTTTAATGTTAATATCTAGCGACATTAAATCATAATTTTCAGTTGAGTAAATAGTTCTAATCGAACTATTTACTCAACAGAAAATTATGATTGTTTGTGAAGTTTTGTAAAGATTTTTGGCAATGCTTCATTCTTGTATATGCTGGCAAACGGCTCAGACAGATTGGTATGGATGCCGATGGTCATTTTTTTTTTTTTAGTTACTCCGTTTTCCTTCCGCTTCTCACGATGGTATGCTTCTTCTAGATAATTCACGAGGAAGGCATCCAAGACGTACTCCGTCTGCCGCGACCCCATCTAGCTATCTCGGAGCTCCAGTCCTGCGACCTTCGGGCTCACAGCTGTGCCAGTCATCCGGCCGATCTGGCATGCCCAGTCCCATTTAAATCTCGCAGCTTTATAAGCTACGTCGGCAATTTTCCGTGTGGGGATCCGCAACGCGCAGCGCAGAAGCCAATCGCTCAGATACTGAACCAACCGTGCTGTCAACTTTATGGATGCGCTTCCGTACATGGCGATAATGACGCCTGCTGGCGTTTTCATTCAGATACATTGGATCCAGTCGAGGAGCTCGTGGTTAAATAATAACAGCCGTTCGGATCAATCTTCAGGTAAAGCTGCCCTTGCCTAAGTTTGTCTGTCGATGGGTGACCATCCATTACATACCGAGTTTCCTCCGTGCCTCGGAAAGCACGTTAAGCCGTTGCTCCTATCAATCATTTCTAGATCTTTGACAGTCGTTACATGTAGTCAGTGGCCCGAAAGTCTGACAACCAGTCTTGCCAAAGGGTATCGTTTTACCCAGAACTAGCTGGGTTTGTGGAGGTCAGATAGGCAGTCGCTCCACGTAAAATACTGGTATTCAGCTTCATCTAGTTAGACTGGAAGCCGACCTCAACATAGTTGGGAGAAGGCTAGGCATATAATAATGATGATATTTGTCTGTCATATTTGTCTTGTATGGTTTCAATAGCTGTACTGCTTAGGTTATAATTAATAACATAACATCACACCTGTAATCCCTGAAGGGTTAGGCAGAGGTGTATCTAATAGTACCTACACCCATACATTTCACACACAGTACAGTCTGACAACAAGTTTTACCAAGGGAAATCGTCTTACACGGACAGTCGCTCCATGTAAAATACTGGTATTCAGCTGCATCCGGTTAGACTGGGAGCCGACTCCAACATAGTTGGGAAAAGGCTAGGCAGATGATGATGATGATGATCAGTCATAGGTACCTACTTACATTTAAAATAAGTACCAGCTAGATTCTTCGTGGCTTTCAAACGTAGTTGTATCAAAATATTATTTAAATTCAGTAGCTGGATTGCTAGATATATTTAACAATACAAAGTTCGACCTTCCGAGGTCCGGAAACCGACCGTGGTCCGCCATTTGCTGGCCGCTGCTGTAAGGTGTCGGAGCACTAACTGGTTCGTGGAGGTCAGATATGCTCTATGTATAATACTGGTATTCAGCTGTGTAGTGTATCTATTTAATAGATATGGTAACACTGTCTCACGGCCACAAGTAGTCGGGTAGCTGTCACGTAGGACAATTGTCAGTCACCACGAATGGCGGGAAAGTCAGGAGGTGAAGCGGACCCTGGACTAGCTTGGTGGAGTGGGTGAGCCAGTGATATAGTGGTAAATGGTGTTATCAACCTATTAGCTCTGTTACAAGTGAATACTACAAGCTGCATTCGACAACTTCATAGTTGGGAGCAGGTTATGGATGGATAACACCTACTTCCTACTTCGTCCTGAATCTACAATCTGCATCTCATAAGTCAAGGTCTTCAACTGGACCATCTCTGTTAGAGTGCTAATTACGCTTAAATTAATTAAAGTACTAAACAACAGCCTCGTTGGTGTGGTGGTCGTAAGCGCGACTGCTGATCACGAGGTCCTGGATTTGATTCCCGGGTCGGGCAGTGTTATTGGGTTTTTTCATTAGAAATTTCTCAGTAGCTGCCACGGAGTCTGGATTTGTGCTCGGTTGGTGGCAATATTTGTGTCACATGTTTAATTTAGTCTTTTATAATATTTTCTTGCCTTTTTATAGATTCTTTTTAACGATTGTTTGTGAATGTGTGAACAGTGTTGGCCTTGTAGATTCCTACAGGTGTGTTAACTTTTGTTAACCGCTTATCTTGTTTTCCGTTTTTTGTGTAGTAAGCAACGACTTCTTGTCAGGCCTATGCTGTCCCCCCATACTCAAGTACTAATGCTGTAACATGATAATATTGTAAAACCAAATCATTTTAAAAGAGTAACCATGGAGTTTCTTGCCGGTTCTTCTCCATAGGAAACGACCAACCCGAACCGTGCACCTTTTTGTCGACGTTTTATAAGTGCCCTTGTAGGCATATGTGAAATAAAATATTTTGATTTTGAATTTGATTTTAAAAATAGGCTCGCCCCCTATTACATGGGACTTGAACATAAGTGGCGAAATGTGGGTGTACTATTAGGTACACCTCTGCCTAACCCTGCGGGGATTACAGGTGTGATGTTCTGCTATGTATACTAAACTACAATATCTCACTAACGACCACTTAGAAATGGAATCCAGCATTATTTAACAAACGATATTTACCCAACTGTGCGGTTAATCATTACTAATATTATGTTTCTGCGTCTGCAAATCTCAAATGACGTCAAGTCTTGGAATTTGTAACCTTTCATATTTTACAGTTAAATACATAATTATGTAAGCTTTGTACACTGTTTGTTGTGGACGTAGCCTGATGTACGAGTATGTGTACGCCGCCTAATGAGCATGACGTTTCACACGAAGAATGACAATGACAAGGCCACTCGAGACCGGCGGCGGCGACCTCTCGCGTCCGGCCCTGGTTCAAGCCATGGTCCGGGGCGAGAGGGAATGGGAAGCCGTCGCCTCCTTCTGCGAAGCAGTCATGCTAGCGAAGGAGGCGGCGGAACGTGAGAGGGAGAGAGCCTCACGTCCCAGCCGCCGCGGGAGGAGAAGCACCGAGCGTCGGGGGCCACGCCGTGATGGCTCTGGGCCACCGTAGGCGCGGGCCTGTGGACGGTGAGTAATGGGCTAGCTCGCCGTCCGTCCGTCTTATGACGACAAGCCGACCGAGCGGCCCGCAAGGGCGGATGCCTGCCAGGACTGCGGGACTGTTCGAAAGAGATACCGCGGCCCTGGAACATAAAGGGCCAATGAAGGAACATGGGTGGTTTTTAGTCACATTTGATGATTTCCGACCCTCCAAAAAAAAAAAAACAAAAGGGCCACTCGAGACGGAGAATTTAAGCCTGCTCGTGAAGTAGTTTATTTCTCATTGTATAAAAGTAATAAGGAAAAGAAGTAAAGAAAGTAAAGTTCATAAAATAGCTAGTTTAAATAAGTAAAGTGATAAAGTGTCGACCTACTAAAATATTGGAAGTAAAAAACCTTTAATTGTCGATTTTTCTATTTTTAGATAAATCAAATTGTGCGTTATTTACTCCCGTATCATCTTATTATTATTATATTTATATTATATATTACACATATTTTTACAGTTTGGTTGAATGTTAGAATCAAATAAAGTCATAGGAAACCTCTTATCACACGCCATTTTACTTGATCCTCGGCTACTATTATTAATCTGATACCAGCATGCGGTTACCATCTTCATAATCATCATTATAGTCTGAAAACCGTTAATATGTAATTCATCATCATCATCTGCGTAGCCTTTTCCCAACTATCTTGGGGTCGGCTCCCAGTCTAACCGGATGCAGCTGAATACCAGTATTTTACATGGAGCGACTGCCTATCTGACCACCCAGTTAGTACTGGGTAATACGATATCCTTGGTAAGACTGGTTGTCAGACTTTCGGGCCACTGACTACCTGTAACGACTGTCAAAGATCTACAAAAAACCGGCCAAGTGCGAGTCGGACTCGCGCACGAAGGGTTCCGTACCATTATCTATAAAAACGGCAAAAAAATCATATTTGTTGTATGGGAACCCCCCTTAATATATTTTTTTTTAATTTTTAGTATTTGTTGTTATAGCGGCAATAGTAATACATCATTTGTGAAAATTTCAGCTTTCTAGCTATCACGGTTTATGAGATACAGCCTGGAGACAGACAGACAGCGGAGTCTTAGTAATAGGGTCCCGTTTTACCCTTTGGGTACGGAACAATAATAACAGCCGGGACTAACCGTTAATATGTAATTAAATAACAAAATACCTACAAGACGACCCACGGTGCGCGAGTCCAACTCGCACTTGTTTATTTCCCATCTAACAACTTACTTCTGCAAAATTAACATAGTCAATGGGATTACGATCGGTAGTAACACGGGTAAGTCATTTCAGCTGAAGGACGTTCAGACGCTGGAGATAGGCCTCACCCAAACGTCACCGCATCCATTGGTCCTGTGCTTCTAGAGATAACAATCTGATGTAATCGTAGGGTAGGACGCTCTCCGCCGCGGGAGACGCCCGGGCGTCGGAGGCCACGTGGTGGCTCTCGGCCACCGTAGGCGCGGGCCTGTGGACGGTGAGTAATGGGCTAGCGCGCCGACCGTCCGTCTTATGACGACAGGCGTTCGTGTTCCACGCTCGCCTCAAAGATGTCAGCAAACCGGAGGGGCTCGCAAGGGCCGATGCCTGCCAGGGCTGCGGGACTGTTCGAAAGAGATACCGCGGCCCTGGAACATAAAGGGCAAAAGAAGGAACATGAATGGGTTTTAGTCAGTACAAGTCTGACACTACCTGCCGATCCGTCCAGAGCGGGAGGGGTCATTGGATAGGACGCTCTCGCACTTGGTGAAGGGCGATATTAATTGCAACTAGTAGAAGCAACCGTATTCATACAGTGTGGAAGGGACACCGACACGAAAACGGTAACCACGTATTCAGTACATCATTCTAAATACCGGTAGAACGAAATTTTTCACGGGTTGAAAAAAATCAGCTGTTCCATATGATACATGTTGACCGTGTAGGTATTGCACGTTTGTAGGGAACAGCAGTTTTTTTTTTAAATTACCGATTAAAAATTTCTATCTCAGTATGATGTAGAGAGTACATGGTAACCCTTTTCGCGTCGGTGTCCCTTCCAACTCGTATAGGTAGTGGTTGCAAGCATTACTGCTAAATTAGGCCAACGGGAAGTATCAGGTTTTGATTCCCTTGTGAAATAGCAAAAATATGCGATATTAACTATCATAATGTTATAAATTAATTAATACCTTATTTTAATATTTTCCCTCTGTAGTCACATCGTGCTTATTAATTTAAGTTATTTTCAATGTTATTAATTATTAGTTTTTTTTTTCTGTGATCCTGATCACATTTTGCTAATTAATCTAAGTCATTTTTCTTGCGCTAGCTGAACATTGTATTTTTTTTAACTTCGTCTAGTGTCTGGGTCACCAAGATACAGGCTATGCCTAGTTTGGCTGTTAAACCTGTCAGTATTGTTTTGTATTAGCTAATAAATGAATTTGAAATTTGAATATCTTTTGATTACTTACAACTTTGATCTTTTCGTTACCATGGAACCAGTTTTAAGCCACATTAAGCCATTGGTCCCGGCTGTCATTTGTAGATCTTTGACAGTCGTTACAGGTAGTCAGTGGCCCGTAAGTCTGACAACCAGTCTTAAAAAGGATATCGTATTACCCAGTACTAACTGGGTTATGGAGGTCAGATAGGCAGTCTCTCTGTAAAATACTGGTATTCAGCTGCATCCGGTTAGACTGGAAGCCGACCCCAACTATATTGGGAAAAGGCTAGGCCGATGATGATGAGACTTACAAGTTTTATCTTTTCACAGCTGAAAGAAACCGCAGATTCGAGTATTTGACATAAATTTCAACTGGCATGTCCTAGAACCAAAAATTCGAAGACATGTGACATCTACAGTTTTAAGCCACATTAAGCTGTTGGTCCCGGCTGTTATTTGTAAATCTTTGTCAGTCATTATAGGTAGTAAGTGGCCTGAAAGTCTGACAACCAGTCTTACCAAGGTATTGTAATACCCAGTACTAACTTGGTTGTGGAGGTCAGATAGGGTCGCTCCATGTAAAATACTGGTAATCAGCTGCATACGGTTAGACTGGAAGCCGACTCCAACATAGTTGGGAAAAGGCTAAGCCGTTGATGAGTTTAGAATCATTTATCCTAATTTACAACCCACACTTGACCGAACTATACAGACAGACTCACGTTTTTGTTTGACGTAATTACTGACAATACGACACATGTTTTCTATAGATTAACGTTATTAAATATTTTAACAACAATACCGTAAGCCTAAATACATAAGATTTGGAATTATTAATTTATTGCTTTTATTGTTTCAGTCAAAGTTAGCGTCATCGGTACTGTTTGTCGAATGGTTAGTAATTGTCATTAATTATTTTGTTTTAAAAAACTTGAGAGGTGTCAAGGGACACCCGGATGGAACGAAGTTCCTTGGCAGTCGTTGCTTAACCTTGATCACCCATCCACAGACCAACCTTAGCAACCGTTGCTTAACTTGGAACACCCATCTCCACAGACAGACCTTGGCAGTCGTTTCTTAACCTTGATCACCCATCCACAGACAGACCTTGGCAGTCGTTGCTTAACCTTGATCACCCATCCACAGACCAACCTTGGCAGCCGTTGCTTAACTTGGATCACCCATCCACAGACAGACCTTGGCAGTCGTTGCTTAACCTTGATCACCCATCCACAGACAGACCTCGGCAACCGTTGCTTAACTTGGATCACCCATCCGCAGACAGACCTTGGCAGTCGTTGCTTAACCTTGATCACCCATCCACAGACCAAAGACGAAACGAAAATATCTGGCTTGCTTTCTATAAGAAAGAGAGAGAGACAGACAGAGAAACATGCGCACGCCGCACGGCTTACAATAGCTTACTATAGCAAAAACAGATTACCCTCCTTTGCGTCGCGCAGTCGGGTAAAGTGTCGTTACAACTTTTCGTCTGAATTTTTTCCGTCTAGCCCCCTTTCGCAACGCGTGATAAGGAACTTCGTTCCAAAAAAAGTGCTATTCTGAAAAGCCCGGACTCTACTAAAGCGAAGACGAGCTGAGATGTGCGAAACGGAAAGGAGTGGAGATGCGTAAGAGCTAGGTAGTAACTGCCAAAGCTGTGCGACAGGACATGTGCACTGCTCACCGCACTACACTCATAGCACACCGCTCACCGCACGCCGCTCGCAGCACGCCACTCACGCATCTTCTCGTCTCTGCTGTGCGCTTGGCCGCTTAGTGTGGAGGCTGGTCTAAGCAATGACAAGCCATCTCCCCTCCTTTCTGCTCAACCGTCTCCACGAAAACGCGGAGACGAGACGTGTAAATAACGAAATTCTATCCGTGGTTTACAACACATCTGTCCTCCCGTCTCGTCTCCGATTCAGTGGAGTCCAGCCCTAAAGTTCATTGGAACCTCACTCTAGTGGCTACCGGACGGCGAGACGAATTTCCCCCGCAGCGAATTCCCCGTGGTCAGGCTGTTAAAGGATTTTGTATTTTAAAAAGACTTCCAATAGGATTGAGGAGCTCGTGGCTACATAAATACCAGCCCCCCATGTCTATTTTCAAAGTTAAGCAGCGCTTGCCAGGGTTGGTCTGTTGATGGGTGTCCATCCATTACATCCCGAGTTTCCTCCGTGCCTCAGAAAGCATATTAAGCCGTTGGTCCCGGATGTCATTGGCCAGGCCAGGTAGTCAGTGCCCCGAAAGTTCTGTCTTACCGAAGAGTATTGTATTACTCAAGTTGTGGAGGTCAGATAAGCAGTCGTTCCATGTAAAATACTGGTACTCAGTTGCAACTGCATCCGGTTAGATTGGAAAGACGCCGACCCCAAAATAGTAGGTAGTAGCTTTTCTGTAGCTTATGTCAATTCAAACATTTTTGACTTTTCTATTAGCCTTACTAATTACTGAGAATAATGATAATGTTAACCTGCGTCATCCCACTGCTGGGCAAAGGCCTCGCTCCATAACTTCCAGTTGTTTCGATCCAGGGCCAATGTGGGCCACCTGGTCGTTGATTTTTTCCAGCTCAGATCGTCTCGCCATCTTCTCGAGGTATGCCGCGACGCCTTCTAGCTGTGTCTATGATCCAGAAAGTGGCTATTTTTGCAGACAGCTCATTGGGCATGCGGCAGACGTGGCCAGTCCAGTCCCACTTCAGCTTAGCGGCTTTTTTGAGTAACGTCAGTATTTTTTGGAGCGCAGTGTGGTGTTGCGTCCAATTTATTTGGGGTTGGCGCAACATCTTTCCTTTTTTCATACTTCTCTATTACTCTTCATCTCAGCAGTCTCATCCTTTCTAGCCATATCATCCTTCACACAGTACTATCGTTTCTTTGGTCTTCCTCTAGTCTTATAGCCACCGCGAATTAGCCTTTCGCTGGTATACGGGTGGAAGGGACACCGACGCGAAAACGGTTACCACGTATTCAGTACATCCGAATGATATTTAAATAAAAACAGAGAAATAAACACTCAGTATTTATCGCCATTTTACCTAAAAAAAAACAGATATCGGCCCTTCCTGTTTGCTGACATCTCTTTGAGGCGTGCGTGGAACACGAACGCGCCGTCGACACGGCCTGTCGTCATAAGACGGACGGACGGCGAACTAGCCCATTACTCACAGGCCCGCGCTTACGGTGGCCGGGAGCCACCACATGGCCCCCGACGCCTGGGCGTCTCTTGCGGCGACTGGAACGTGAGGTTCTCTCCCGCAACTTCCTTCGCTAGCATGACAGCTTGACGGCCTGGACGCGAGAGGTCACCGCCGCCAATCGCCGCTACGAGGACACGGCGGTGCTCCGGCCAAGCGAAGCACTGTCGAAGTCGGTATAATAGGCCTAAGGTAGATCATCGCGTCATACCAAAATCCTTTTATACTTGAATACCTATATTGTACAACAAACAAATAATGTGTATATACATAACACATGTTTAAATATTGAATATTGTAGATGTATTATTTAATTCAGAACTATCAAACATTTCCAATTCTACGTCATTTGGATAAAAAGGTACATTGTGAAAACAAAAGATTACTTACTTTTTTATTTTTATTTTTTGGATGGGATATCATCAAATGACTCCTCCCGCTCTGGGTGAAGCGGAAGGGAGTGTCAGACATTTACTGACTGAAACCCATCCATGTTCCTTCTTTCGCAGCCCTGGCAGGCATCGGCCCTTGCGAGCACCTCCTGTTTGCTGACATCTCTTTGAGGCGCGCGTGGAACACGAACGCGCCGTCGACACGGCCTGTCGTCATAAGACGGACGGACGGCGAGCTAGCCGCATTACATTACTCACCGCCCACAGGCCCGCGCCTACGGTGGCAAAGAGCCACCACGTGGCTCCCGACGCCCGGTGCTTCTCCCGCGGTGGCTGGGCCGTGAGGTTCTGTCCCTCTCACGTTCCGCCACCTCCTTCGCTAGCATGACTGCTCCGCAGAAGGAGGTGACGGCTTCCCATTCCCTCTCACCCCGGACCATGGCTTGAACCAGGACCGGACGCGAGAGGTCGCCGTCGCTAATCGCCGCTACGAGGACACGGCGGTGGCCTACTGTGGCTAATGAATCCTCGCAGGTGGCTTGTTCAGAACTATCATTGTGAGCTCTATTAGTTCGATGTAATCATCCCGAACTTGTTTTTCTGAAGCTAAAGCTGTTGTAAGACCCTCAGGAGCACTTTCAGCAAACTGTTCTGCGCTAGAACTGAAATCAAGGCAATCGTAGTATTCTCGAGAAAATTATCCCAAGCAACTCTGAATCTTTTGAACAATGGGATCTGAGGAGAGCTTGATGGACCAAAGCACTGTGTAAATACTTTTTAAACCACTATTTCAAACATGTGATGACGACAAGCAAGCGATAACAGAAAACGGCCTGTCTTTGCTTCTACATAGTTCAGCACATGCACCTTTTTTGTCACCGGTGTCAGAGGCAATAGTATCAAAACTCATAGTTCGAACGTCATTTGTGACGTTACACTGTCCCAATTATGAGGGTGATATCGTAATAAAATTTGCCGAAGTGTTGGAAGTTGGTTAAGCCTTAGCAGTGGCCAAAGACACTCAAATATTTATACACCATTATTTTTAGGTCGTTCTGGAACCGAATACCATTAACTCGAAACGATTGGGACTTTTTTTTTTCAAAAAATAACAATTAAAAAAACACGAAAGAATAAATTTAGTGTTTTTTTTTTTGTGAAATATTGAGAATCGATCGATGAATGAATTTTTCAATGGGTACCGTTCGCATGTGTTGCCGATCGTGGATACGTTTTACACACATATGCATTTGAGTTCTCATTGTTTCACAAAAAAAACATTAAATTTATTATTTCGTGTTTTTTTTATTGTTACTTTTTGAAAAAAATAGTCCCAATCGTTTCGAGTTCGATGATCGAGTTCATGGTATTCGGTTCCAGAACGACCTAAAAATAATGGTGTATACGATAGACGGGACAAGACGAAGAAAATCGTAATCCAATACTTGTTACTACTTAGTAACAAATCGTTATATCTAGTGCTATGTGCCCGCTTGTCAGGTAGAATTCATGAGTCAACATCGAAAATGTTCGGGATCAAAATTTTTGTATAAAAATATTCCCAATGTCAGCTCTATGAGTTTTTTTAATCTCTTTGACAGTGGCTCAAGATCCCGACATCCAAGTAGAAAAATGTCATCTTTATTACGTGTTGAATAATTCATTTTAATGCACCAATCATTGATATATAAAAACCCCAATACACTGATTCACAGTCTACTAATTAGGTTTCTTCCACGTTTGTATATTAAACACTGTAAAAGGTTTATTTCATTAAAAATATGATTTATTTAACACTCAGAACTAACCTGCGACCAAGAAATCAAACTATAGTATTTTTTTTAAATAACACTCGCTTGTGCGCTCTCTTTCGCTAAAGCTAGTGAAGTTTTGCAACGTTATTACTATGGACACGTGTTACAAATTTACGGGGTGACCAAAAAAAAAACGAAAAAAAATTTTTGGACCGCCCTCTGTGCCTGTGAACTGAGGGACCATACTTTCGCAAACCAGCACCGAGACGTTAACGGTTGGTTCAAGATCCTGAAACAGAGACAACATCCTAACACGGTACGCGGTGAGTATAGCTCCCCCTGCGCGCATGATAGCGGGGCCCGGCTGGAAGCCTATTGGCCCCTAAGTCCGACGCACAGCAGCAGCTGGTGTTGGCGACGTCGGCGGGGAGAAATAGTCACTCGAGCTCGACACTACTGCCGCAGCCAGTGACACAGGGAATCAAAGGTCCGGCGGCGGCAAGGCAGAGTTGAGCGACGAGTCCGGGGGTGGTAGGGCATGCGCGTCGTGCTACTGCTGTTCTCGTTAACATTCTTCGTCGTCTGTATTCATCTAAACATAATTTAATATTAATTTGTATTATTTGCATCACTCATTTTGAGTCTTTTTCATGACATCTATCATCCATTGTAATTTTTTTTTTATTTTTTCTTCATATTTCTGCGTAATTATGCAAATTGTGGAGGTTTCAATTCATTTAGAGAATCTAGTTTCAGATTTATATAGGACACAGAACTACAGGTAAAAAAACAGTGGTATTTCGAAATATAAATATATAAAACGTGTTTTTCAAAACGACGTACATGTCATCGAGAGTTGCCAGATTTTTTTTAAATATATTATTATTCATAATTTTTCTTATTTTATACATTTTTAAATATTTTTAAAAACAAAACTAAACAAATGGCTCCAGAGAGAGGAACCATATTATAAGCCATTTTATTCTGAATTGTTTTCTCTGTTTTTATAAGTAGTTAAGGTATGTCTCGTAATTCAGCGTGCCTCTTGGCAAAAGCCTTCTCTAGCTGTTTCTATTGCATTCTGTCACGAGTCACTCTCTTCCAGTTAGGCCCTGCAGTAAGTCTTAACCCGTCCTCCCATCTCCTTTGTTGTTCACCCTTACTTCATTTACTATTTCTAGGATACCAATCTGTTACTATGTTGCTTCGCCTTTCCTGTTATGTTCTTATCATGTGGCCAGTCCATCGCCACTTTTGCTGGTCAATTCTTGTCAAGATGTCTGTCACTTTTGTTTTGGCTCTTAGTTCTTTATTTCTTATTCGGTCAATTTTACATGTTCCTGAAATACTTCGTTCCATGGATTTTTGGCAGTATTGTAGTTTATTTCTATGTTGTTTTGTCAGTGCCCATATGCATATTTCGCATCCAAATGAAATATGTACATGGCAAAATACAGGTGTTGAAGACTTTTCTTTTATAGCAATGCCTAGGTCTCTGGATTTCATGACCTCTTTCAATTACCAATATTTTCTCCATCC
The DNA here is from genome assembly GCA_950022335.1 of Eurois occulta. Taxonomy (NCBI): domain Eukaryota; kingdom Metazoa; phylum Arthropoda; class Insecta; order Lepidoptera; family Noctuidae; genus Eurois; species Eurois occulta. The sequence goes on along the minus strand of OX465504.1, from coordinate 10,221,723 downwards.
ACTGGCTATTTTTGTGTTTATTTCTTTAGTTATTTGGTCTTTAAGAGATATGAGCTGACCCAGATATGTGTACTCGTCTACATACTCTAGTAACTGGACACCTAAAGTAGGTGTCCAGTAACTCTTTTAGTATTCTTTTTGAGTTAGTAGTTTTGTTTTCACTGTGTTCATTATTAAGCCCACTTTGCCACTTTCTTCACATAATGCTTGGATCATAACTTCCAGATTATTTGGTTTTTCGTCGAACAGAAGTATGTCATCTGCGAATCTGAGGTGGTTTAATTTTTTTCCATCGATATTGAGGCCCAGGTGTGTCCAATTTAGTTTGCGGAATATATCCTCTAGGACTGCAGAAAATAACTTGGGGGACATTGGGTTCCCTTGCCTCACGCCTCTTTGCACTTGTAATTCGGGGCCCATTACTTCTAATTGTATTCTTGCTTTGCTGTTTGTGTAAATGGTTTTGATTATATTTATACACATATATTTCAGGAATTCCTTGGGTTACCAGACTTTCCTATATAGCTTCATGGCTTATGCTATCGAATGCCTTGTTATAATCTATGAAAGCCATATATAGTGTTTTGTTATATTCATTGTATTTCTGCATTATTTGCTTTATTATTTGGTCCAAAGGAGGACATAGGAAATTACACGCCTTTAAGTTTGATGTCCAACTTATGTAAAGTGTTATCAAAATTTATTTTAGAAAGAATAAGTCAAATGTTAGAAGAAAATCAACCAATAGAACAAACCAGCTTTAGAAAGAACTTCTCTACATTATGTATATTATATGAGTACTAATCGGCGAAAACACTTCATTCAACCTAGCTTGTGGAGCTTTCGCTGGGTAAGTTGCGTCTGCTAAGGCCGCTGAATACGCTGGGCCCGCTGTTCTCGAAGTCAAAGATTTGCCCTTTAGTCTGTAAATGAAAGAAAAATCAATGATGAGTGACATTAAACATTATTGTTAAAAAAAAAACACGTTTTAGATTGATGTCATTTCATTTCTAGATTTTTTGTCAGCATAGGAAAGGGTTTTCTTTCATTTGATACCCCTAACATGGGATTGCATAAAAAATAAGTAAGTAGGTACACTTATTCGCACAAAATTTGGTATATAAATTAAAAATGTTTTAGTGCTGGACACATTCTGCCGTAATATTTGTTAACGCACACGTTAACACCTCCGATACACACATGCATCATCAAGCAGAGGGGATCGAGCGGCGTGGTTGCACGGCGGCTCGACGACGGCGCACGCGCCCTCCACACTCCATTCAACAACGCGACCATGATCGCTCGATATTTTTTTTTTTTTTTTTTTTTTTTTTTTTTATTACAAAATGGTCCTGCTCTTGACCTCGATCACGCCTGGTGGAAAGCGATGGATGAGGTCTATGATGAAACGAGCGTGCCCAGAAGATGCCTGTTCACTCTTGCTTTGTAGGCAGACGGGTTATATGTGGGAGGGAACACAGAAGCCGGCAGAGAGTTATTTCAATTTTGACCATATGGTGTAAACGGACCCTTCACGAGGCCGTCAACCAAGCATTCTGTACATCAAACTAAGTAACTCTACGCAAAAATTATTGCTGGGAAACGACTTTTACTTATTGAGTTGCTTTCATGCACATCACACATTTTACAATATCACTGTCATACTGACTCTGTCATGTGTATTATTTTACGGTCGGACTCGATATAAATTGTGCTGATGGATGCGTTGAATAGTACGGGAGTGGCAGAGGTATTCTAAAGAAAAGTTATAACATTAAAAACTTGTATTAAAAAAAAAAAAACTTGTGAGAAAGTTGGAACTTTAACCCCCAATATCTCCGTAACTAGAAGGTTCCCAGGTATGGTACAGAACAAAAAAAAATAATTGGCACAAAAAAAACCACCACCACCACACTTGATCACCCATCCACAGACTAACCTTGGCAACCGTTGCTTAACTTGGATCACCTATCCACAGACAGACCTTGGCAGTCGTTGCTTAACCTTGATCACCCATCCTCAGACAAACCTCGGCAACCGTTGCTTAACCTTGATCACCCATCCACAGACCAAAGACGAAACGAAAATATCTGGCTTGCTTTCTATAACATGCGCACGCCGCACGGCTTACAATAGCTTACTATAGCAAAAACACATTACCCTCCTTTGCGTCGTGCACTCGGGTAAAAGTGTCGTACACACTTTTCGTCTGAATTTTTTCCGTCTAGCCCCGCAACGCGCGATAAGGAACTACGTTCCAAAAATCGCAATCATGGGGAGAACAAGTTCGTTTCGACTTCGTTATTGGTACTTTTACACCCATAATAGCACGCTTAAGGAGGAAGCGCCTGGGTAGCCCGCAAAATTCAAATTTTCTTACGAAGGTCAATGTCAGGTTATAAGTTGATGAAATATGAATCGCGCAAGTAACACCGTTCATCATCGGCCTAGCCTTTTCCCAACTATCTTGCGGTCGGCTCCCAGTCTAACCGGATGCAGCTGACCAGTATTTTATATGGAGCGACTGCCTATCTGACCTCCACAAACCAATTAGTACTGGGTAATACGATATGTTTGGTAAGACTTGTTGAAAGACTTTTTGGGTACCTGTAACGATTGTCAAAAATATAGAAATGACAGCCGGGACCAGCTGCTTAACGTGCTTTCCGAGGCACAGAGAAAACTCGGTATGTAATGGGTGGGCACCCATCCACGGACCAACCTAGGCAAGCACGGCTTAACCTAAAGGTCGATCTGAGTTTGATGCTGTCTCACTTCAACTCAAATGTGATTCTGCGTTTGGTTTCACGAAGGGTAGGTCGACAACAGACGCGGGAGTAAAACTCATCAGTCACATTCTGGAATCCTGGGAAAAGTCCCAGGATGTCATTGGCATTTTTTGTGACCTCTCAAAAGCGTTTGACTGCGTCGACCACAACACACTGATCTGTAAATTACACCACTACGGAATTCGTGAACAAGCTGCTGATCTTGTTCTCTCATATTTATCAAACAGGCAGCAAAAAGTAAATGTAAATGGGGTGACGTCCTCCGGGTCTCTAGTAAAGATGGGTGTGCCCCAAGGTTCAATTCTCGGGTCTTTGCTATTTCTTGTTTGTACATTAATGATCTCCCTTACATGATGGCCAAATTATCGGATATAATTCTATTTGCTGATGACACTTCGCTAATTTTTAAAATTGATAGAAAGGATACGGATGTCTTACATGCCAACGAAGGTCTAACTGTTCTCTCGAAATGGTTCGCAGCTAACAATCTTATACTGAATGCGAACAAAACAAAATGCCTAAAGTTCTCTTTATCAAATGTACCTCAACGGGATATAAATTTAAATCTTGACGGCAAAAAATTTGATGTTATAGCGGAAACTGTATTCCTAGGGATTACTATCGATTCAAAATTGCAGTGGGGACCGCACGTTAGAACTCTTTCGGGTAGGTTAAGCTCAGCTGCATAAGCAGTAAGGAAAATAAGGCAGTTAACTGATGCAGCTACAGCTAGGTTAATATAATATGCTTATTTCCACAGTTTTATGTCTTATGACATTCTGCTGTGGGGATCGGCGGCAGACGTTGACTCAATTTTCATTTTACAAAAGCGGGCAGTCCGGGCGATCTATAAAATGGGTCCTCGCGAGTCCCTCAGAGAAAAATTTAAAGAGATCGATGTACTGACTCTGCCTTCCCTTTATATCTGTTGGGAATCGCTCCCAACATACACGCGGACGACACGCGCAGGCGACGTGATTGTTGGGAATTACACCCAACATACACGCAGACGCCACGCGCAGGCGACGTGACCGACCAACGCGTCATCGGCATCGCCAAGCGAGCGGAGGTGGCGTGGGGAGCCGGCCGGAACGGCGGACACTCGCCTTCTCAGAGCCCACCGCGACGGACGATACTCTCGAACCATTTAGACCTTTAAGAGATCTTATGTTTGTCCGGGACTTTTATAGTGTTGAAATTTAGAACGGCAATAAACCGATGCCTATTAATTTAAAATACAGTCCACTTTTCATTTATTACCAACGAGCAAGTCGAACAATATCCTAGAATGTATTTAATATGTCCGCAATAACCGAGGGCTTTTCAAAATTAGAAGCGACTTCCATAATATTATGAATACACGCAGTAAACACGAGATTGTAATACCCAAATTCAGGTTAACAAAAACTAGCAAGTCTTTTCTTATAAACAGTATACGTTTTTATAACAAATGACCTAAGTCAGTTATAGAACTGACCGATGGAAAGTTCAAAAACTACATTAAACGTGTCCTTATTAAAAAAGCATATTACAAAATCACGGACTACGTTGAAGATAAAGAGGTCTGGCTTTAGTTCCTTCTGCGCATGCGGCTTCCCTGGTAGCTCATAAATGGCACAAATATGTGGATGTCTCTAACTATTCTCAATCTCATTTTTTATTTTTTTCTTTTCCTTTTAATTTACAATTTTGTTCAGAGTAGTTGCAGCACTGATGACAATATTTTCGTCACATGTTTAATTTAGTCTATTATATTATTCTTGCCTTTGTATAGATTCTTTTTAACGATTGTTTGTGAATGTGTAAACAGTGTAGGCCTTTTAGATTCCTAGAGGTGGGTTAACTTTTGTTAACCTCTTATCTTGTTTTCAGTTTTTTTGCGTAGTAAGCAACGACTTATTGTCGGGCCTATGCTGTCCCCCCATACTTGAGTACTAATGCTGTAGCATGATAATATTGTAAAATCCAATCATTTTAAAAGAGTAACCATGGAGTTTCTAGCCGGTTCTTCTCCATAGAAAACGACCAACCCGAACCGTGCACCTTTTTGTCGACGTTTCATAAGTGCCCATGTAGGCCTATGTGAAATAAAAATATTTTGATTTTGATTTAGATTTGAGATTTGAATGGATGTTATTATTTAGCCCCGAGCTCCTCTATCCTTATGGTTTTAATTCATACGATATTGAAATTCCCTGTAATATAGTTTCATGTGTGTACCATTATTAAATTGCAAGTTACAGAGGTTGCCGTCATCGACCCGTATTATTTGACCGTGAGTATACTAATTTATAATAATATGTATGCTAATTTGATTTAGAATCATAAATCCAATATTTTCATCATTAACCTTGGTGAATTCTATATATTGTTGCCCATTTGTATGATAGATAACTTTATAACCATTTGTAGACTATATCGCTAAATGGTATCCATGGGCTTGATGGAGGCAAATATTATGATTTACGAAATCAAAGGCCTTGCTTATGTCGACGACCACTGTGCAGGTATCACTATGTAGTAGTTTACTATTTAATGTGACCGCCAAGAAACTAGATAGCACAAAACCGCTAAAACTGGAGACATTTGGAAGAGACCTACACTCAGTATTGGATGGCCAAAAGCTGAAGAAGAAGAAGAAAGTGATTGCCTCCTACCTGTTTTAAGAGAAAAACTTACTTCATTGATGATGTGGTGTGTACTGCACGAGATTGCCCAGTCTTCAGCCCATTAGTCCCCGCTTGTCTTCCTGAATATTTCGTAGATCTCTGAAAAATATTTAAAAATGTAAGAGAAGCAGGGAATGGGCAATTACAGTACTTTTATAGTCATTATGCTTTGTGATCGGGACTGCAGCTTCGTTTTATTGTTGTCTTTGTGTCGACAATTCAATAGTGCCCGTAACTGGCTTACTTGAAATAATTGCTTTGATTTAGATTTTTCATTTTTGACTTCAGCCGATTTTTAGAAGTTTCACTGGAGCAAACGGTTCACTCAGGTCATCTTCTTCATGTTGTCACCTCATCTTGTCCATTCTATTCTCATCGTCTATTCCAGTATCATTTACTGTTTTTTCTTTGTATACAGTTCCTTGTTCGCGCCCGTCATTAACACACCACGAGGTTTTCGAGGGTAGATGATTTTTATGCCGTTATGCGCAAGCGATGTGCGAGTATGCTGAAGCGATTCAGGGGTAGCCCCAACAACATACTGGCTACACTGGCGGACAAAATTGATGGGCCTTTCATTAGGCACTGGGCAGCTAGGCATGTGCGTACTGTCGCCAATTAATTTAAGCTTTTTATGTACTAACAATAGGTTAAGATTTTACTAACACTATATGGATCAATGGTCTGAATTCAATCAATTATTATTATTATTAAAAAAATATATATATCAGATTTTCGAGCGGCCGATACACCACGTGTCGATGTTTATTCGTTATTAATTGTTGTTCCTCCTTTATGGGAGTGTACGAGCAGGTGGTTGAAAATAATACGTTCAGAATAATTCACTAGATATTATAATTACAAAGATTTCAACGGAACATTATCAAAATAATTAGAGATTACAATGATAATACAGATAATATCCAAATAACAATAATTATTAGACTTTAGTTTAGAGCCAATGGATTTGTGCGTGATCACCGGGTTACAGTCACATTAAAAAGTGCTGTCACCGCCGCCATGACATTCACAACGCCATTCGGTGTAAACCGCTCTAAAATAAATTTTAAACCAAAGAATAAAAATAACCGATTACAACTTATAAAAGTGTTGCAATAAATCAGCTAAATCATCGCGCGCCGTTACGGTTGTACTGCATCTTCGCACGACTTCGTGTGTGTTTCCTTTGATATCTGTGGACGAATATCAACCGGTGGGTCACTCAGTTCAAAATTCGGTAATTCTGACCACACCTAATTAACATAAATGAGAAGGAAATTTATCAAAACTTGATACCACTGGTTAGCTTAATCGTCACTAAGACCAAACACATGACTGAAACTGAAAGGGTACTAAAACAGTGGTACACAACGTATGCAACGTATACACTACGCATGCAACACATGCATTACGTATGCACACCATAAAAAGGTGCCACACAGGCCTGCAGGTGCCACACAGGCTTACAGGTGCCACACAGGCCTACAGGTGCCATACAGGCTTACAGGTGCCACACAGGCCTGCAGGTGCCACACAGGCTTACAGGTGCCACACCCGCCTACAGATGCCACACAGGCTTACAGGTGCCACACAGGCTTACAGGTGCCACACCCGCCTACAGATGCCACACAGGCTTACAGGTGCCACACAGGCTTACAGGTGCCACACAGGCTTACAGGTGCCACACAGGTTTACAGGTGCCACACAGGCCTACAGGTGCCACACAGGCCTACAGGTGCCACACAGGCTTACAGGTGCCACACAGGCTGCCACACAAGGTCAGGGTGCCACACTGGCTGCCACACAGGCTCAGAGTGCCACACAGGTGACGAAAATTCAATCTACTCACTAGTGACTGTGCCGTTATCGGAACATTCTGACTCTATACTGTTAGTAAGTGTTTCCAGTCCAGCATTCAACACCATGAAGCAGCTCAGCCACTTGATAAGGTCCTTTAAATTTTGGCTCTAACTTTGTTTTATTGCGTTCATGATTTTCTAGCAATGCATAATCAGCTATTTTGAATTTATTTACTTTGTATTTATTGTCATCAAACCTAGTCTTCTCTATTGAGGCACTTGACTCTATTGCCCAAGCTGCTTGCACGTTGATCTCGTCTAATTCAACGTGTGTCTCGTCTGTATCAAGGGTCAGTAACTGAAGAGGTCTAGTAGCCTTTACTATCAAAAGTTCTAGGGGGCTTGCTTTAGTACGGTTGATGGTGCAATTGATAGCAAGTTGGACTTCAAGCATTACTATCTACCATGACTTATGGTTCCCTATTTCAACAGCTGTTAACATATTCTATAAAGTGGACATAACTGACTCTACTTGCCCGTTAGCATAACTGGAACACGTGGCCATTAGATGAAAACTAATGTTGTGGATTGTACAAGTCCCTAAACTCTTTCCCAGCAAAACACCTACCCTGGTCCACCATTACACGCGTACGTGCACCAAAGAGAGACGCACTAGATTTCAAAGTTTTTATAGCACTTTTAGCATCAATGTTCATAGAATGAAGTTACAGTACGAATTTTGTAAAAGCATCGGTAGAAACAAACACACTCTTTAGTATCTCGATTACCGCTTAGTTTTCCGTGGCATCCATATGAACGGTAAGCCATGGTCGTAACTTTTGAAATTGGATGGAGCTCGGCTTGAACTTTTGCCCGAATTTGACTTGCGGGAACTTACATGTAATACCATTATCTACAAACTTTCCTACGTACTTATTCATATTAGAAAACCATTAATGGCAAATTAAAAGCCTTTTCCAGAGTTTTCTCCCACCCTAAGTGCATTCCATTCTCATGAATAAGATTAATAATAGCCCATTGTAAAGCCCTTGTCACCACTGGTAACCACACACTCCGTTTATTACGTTCTATCTTCCGATACAATAGGTACGCTTCTTCTCATTTCATAAGTCTTAACAGTCTCTCATCAGTAAGTTCACTAGTCCCAAATTTTACAATAATGGAATAATTCTCCTCATCTTTTCGTTGCTCTGCTTATAACCAGTTATCTGATGTTTCTGCAAAATAAACTATTTTCTGTTCTATTTTTACCAACCAAGTGTGGGTTCGCTGGTAGGGTTTCGTGATAAAAAGTCTACATGTCCCATGATTTTGCCATGACGATACTCAACGTCAAATTCAAAAGATTGGAGGAAACACCACTATCTGTGAACAGTTTTTGAAAATTGCATTCTAAACTAGATTGGGCTATACCTAACAACGTAACCGTATTTTGCTTTCGGTTACCAGTGAGCCTACTAGCTAAACTTTCCCGGATCGGAAAGCACTCAGCACCAGAGTCAAAACAAAACGAGAGCGGCTCACCAGATCGGTAGAAAGTAGATCTGTAACTGGCTTAATGGTGCAATTATCCACTCGCTTCTCAACTCAGCTAATCCCGGAGTCAGTCCCCTTCTTTGGACAAGGTGTGGCGTTGTGACCAGGCTCGCCACAAAAGAAATATGTCACTGGCGTCGCTGCCTTCTTTGAGACGCTGTCTTTGGCCGATTGCGATAGATTGAGGACAGTGGGCTGCGATAGCTTTTTGTTAAGCATTCATTTGCCATATGACCCGAATTTCTACAATTGTAGCACCGTCTTAATTGGTCTAAGTTTGGTTTCTTGATATCGGCAGGCGCATGCAATTTTTCCTGCATTGGAGGTCCTCTTTTGCGGTACGTAAAAGCCATAAATTCTTGTTTTAATCTAACTCGAATATCCATTTCTATAGTAAAAGCCAACCACTGAAGTCATGGCTCAATTTTAGCTGCATGCGCCATAGTTACAGCGATTGCCATCTTTTCAGTTGAATTGTTTAATTGACTCAGTAAAGTGCTCAGAAATCGATTCGCATAAGCAGACAAACCTTCTCCTTCCTTTCAAGACTTTCATTAAACAGCCTGCATAAATAACATTGCAGCAAGAGTTTCAACACAGTCGTATCGAGCAACAAATAAGTCTTTTAATTGAGGCCAAGTTATTCCAGGAAAAGTATTTTGAACTAGCCGTGAAGCCGCCGACCCCTTGAGGGCTTTACTCATCGTAATAATCAGCTTGCTGCTAGAAAGTTGTTTTCGCATGTTTTGTTCTTGCATGCACACGTTGCGCATGCTCGGGTGAGTCGGGCATCACTATCTCGAAACTTGGGATTAAATTCAAGTGAGGCTAGCCTGGCGTCTTCTGAACTGAGTTCTTTAATCGCATGAATCAATTCCATCATTTCGCGTTGGTGCATTTCGAATAACAATTTTCATTGATTATTTTCACTATCTCTTGAAAAATAATTCAATATTCTGTCAGTCTGCCTGTAGACTGTTCCTCCATTTCTGATGTCGGATATTTGAGCAACCGAGACACCACGTGTCGCTATCTATTCGTTATTAATTGTTAGTCTTCCATCATATGCGTGTACGTGCAGGGGGTCTAAAATGGCCGCTTTAGCAGAATCATAATAGGATAATAATATGAATTACGTTTAAATTCTTAAAATGGTCATAGACGTACCTACTAATATGAATTGTCACCTTGTGACCATTTTACGAATTTAAACGTAATTCATATTATTATCCTATTATGATTCTGCTAAAGCGGCCATTTTAGAACCCCAGGTGGCTTAAAATGGCCGCTTTAGCAGAATCATAACATGAATCACGTTAAAATAATGGTCACAGACAGTTAATATTCAGAATTGTCACTTTGTGACCATTTTTCGTATTGTAACGTAATTCACATTATTATCCTATTATGATTCTGCTATAGCGGCCATTTTAGGCTCCCAGGTGGTTGAAAAATAATACATGTAGAATAATTCACTTGATCTAATTACAACGATTTCAACGGAACATTATAAAAATAATTAGAGATTACAATGATAGTTACTGATTACATCCAAATTACAATAATTATTAGAATTGAGTTTAAAGCGATGCGAAGCGATTTCGAGTGACCACCGGGTGACAGTCACATCTATTCTAATATTTTTATGTAATGGCAAGCAAAGCCGATGTCGATGTTTATTTGTGTGATGTCTATTCTACCAATGTCCAGTGAATTGGAAAATCAAGTGAGCATGATAAAATAAAATGAAAAGAAAAAACTACTGAGGTCACAAACAGTCACATCAAAAAGCACTGTCACCGCCGCCATGACATTCAAAATTTATTTTAGAGCGGTTAACACCGAATGAACCACATTCAGTGTTAACCGCTCTAAAATAAATTTTAAACCACAGAATAAAAATAACCGATTTGAAAGTGTTGCAATAAATCAACTAAATCATCGCGTGCCGATAAATAAACAAATTAAGGTATAGGTACTTACATGGTGAACCTGTTAAGAAGTAAAAAACAATATTAAGACAATACTTAACTTAAATTTAAATATTTGTTGATTATTTAGCGACCTTTTCACTGACATTACGTTTACACAGCTGTTTCTAAAATCGTTTTATATAAAGCACATTGTAAGATTCAAAATCTATATTTTTGACTCTTTGTCTTTAGTAAATTACTTTTATTAAGGGTCTAACGATAAAGTCGTGAAAAAAAATTCGTCATCTCTATGTTTTGTCGCTATTACTCATTGTCATGCTCTAAGGGTGATTTCAAATTTTCAGCGCATATAAGCTCGTTTTTAGAAGTGCATGTACACGTGTACGCGTACCTTTTGCGACACGGGCATCTCGTACGAGAGTTGACGCGCTTTTAACGCGAGAGACAACTCCCGGAGGGCCAACTCACCGTGTTTGCTCTTTATATTTATACGAGCTTATAAGCGCGTAAGCACTCGTACTTGGCGCGTGTGGCAAAAGGCGCGCCTATACACTCCTACTCGTGCTTTCAAAAACGAGCATACACGCGCCAAAAAAAAAACGGGAGTGCCGGCAGAAGTGAAAACTTGAATATTAAATTAACGTTGTGCATTTTTGATATTTTGGAATGGTTTGCACGAATTGCTTCAATTATCAGTATAAAAGTACTATCATTTATGTGGTAAAATACAATATTCATTTATTGCGCTATCGTACACAACAACATGACAATTTATATGACATTAAAAATTTTACACTTCAGAACTCCCTCCGTCTTACGAATTTTCGATCAGGTCACGTGTCCTGACGCGAGTTTAACATTTTTTACTTACCCATCACAAAAAAGTGCATAACGGCGCTAAAGAAGTTTTCACTTCAAAAACGCCAATATTACGATATTAGTAAATACGCGGTTGTAGTGTAGTGTAGTACGCGGTTTTTGATTGGCGTTTTTTGAGGTCACGATATTTTGGTAACGATATCCTAAATGGCCTTCTATGGGTAGGATATGATAAAGAGTAACTCCTTGATGCCAAATATCTCGGACTGCCTGCGCGAAGTGGTTGCGGTAAGTGTAAATGGCGCTTGAATGAGAGGAATTAAACACAAGATAAACGCTGAAATACCTCGTGATTCTTCGGATGTACGGTCGTTATCACATTTGACAGCTGCTCAAACTCCTCTTCGGGTGTCACACTTGACACCTTAGCACCCCGCTCTTTGGGTGACACACTTGACACCTCCGCACCCCGCTCTTTGGGTGACACACTTGACACCTCCGCACCCCGCTCGTTGGGTGACACACTTGACACCTTCGCACCCCGCTCTTCGGGAGCTTCAGTGAATTTGTTTGATGGCGGCACAGCCAAGTGTTCGAACATTGTGTGTATTATAGACCTGTCATGTAAAGAAAAAATTATCTCCAACTGTGCCTCGCGGTTACACGTGCCTTTTCTTCTATTTTTGCTCGGCTCCTGGTCATAGCGTGATGAAGATAGCTTGTAACCTTCCTCAAAAATTGGGTTATCAAATTCAAAAAGACAATTTCAAACACGCTAGGTACTTCCAGAGATTACTGACTGACACTTAGTCACTTACGGAATATCTTCTGCGATTTTCAATTATGGGAGCTCCCGATATTTCGACGCTGTTGCAAGTGCTATGATCGCGGCATGACTAAACAGTCATCAGTGTAAGTTTAAACTCTTCATCTTTATTATATTAGTAAGCAAAGATTAGAAGACCAAAAGCAACTACGGTGGGAGTACAGATGTGACCAAATTGATCGTTCTTCTTTATCTACGCTTTGGAACGGACAACTACAACACTTTCACAGTTTTTACGCCTTGTAACTGGGACTGGGGCTACATTTTTCATTGATGTCATTGTTTCAAAAATTCAAAAGTGCATTTTACTGGCCTGTATCTACTTGAAATAAATACTTTCATTTTGATTTACTTTTTCTTCTGTGACAGACACTTCAATTCTTCTTACCCGCTTTAGGCCCGAGACCGCGTGTTGGATTACACGCCACTCCCTCTCATAGAGAGGAAGCCTGTGTCTCATCAGGGAGGTTACTATGACATCTTAAATCAGGAGTAATTCCAGTGTGGGAAAGAGATAGCGTTAGACGACCTGTATAGCTCTCTCTTTTCCACGCTACGGTACCAGGTGAGGCATTATAGGATTACGCTATGCTAAAGACCAGCAGAATTATGATAATGATTTTTCTCTCACCCAGCAAGTTCGAAGCCTAAATCCTTCATGCTATTCCTCTCGGCGACAGATAACTCAGATGAGAACACTTTATAGTTGTCCAAGTTTTGTATCTCGGTCTCTGGTGCTTCTGTCGATTGTTTTTCAGGCTCTTCTTTAGAGTTTTTTTCAGGCTCTTCTTTCGAATTTTTTTCAGGCTCCTCCAATTGCGGCCCTGACGGCTCGTCCATCTGTCGCCGAACGCCGAGGGCACGGAAATAACTAAATAAAATAAAACATTTATTGAGAAGTGATTGTTCAAACATCAGTGTAGCCCTGGCTCTTGTACTAGGAGTTCCTGAATCACAAGAGCCAGACCTCTCAATTTACAGAGAATATATAAAAAACCGGCCAAGTGCGAGTCGGACTCGCGCACGAAGGGTTCCGTACCATTATCTATAAAAACGGCAAAAAAAATCACATCTGTTGTATGGGAGCCCCCCTTTATATTTTTTTTAATGTTTGGGGGTAGGAAGAACAGGGTGTGAAGTTCTTCATCCCCCATAGAAAAGGGAGGATCCTCCGACCAGACGGGTGTTATGTCTGGTGGGCTACTGCCCGACAGTTGTTGTCGGGTTCTTCTATATAGTCTTAAGTCGCGAATATCTTTACTTGCGCGATGCAGGATTTAAATGTTTAGTTTGTCCTCTGCGTCATAGATGGCGCTGTAGTACTTTTTGTTCCATGTTGCTGAAGTACTTTTTGTAGTGCCGCTACATCACTCCCCGCCGGAGACCAGGGTCGGTAGTAGAATGAGTCGTAACATCTGGTGATGTTTTTGCCAGGCCAGTAGAAAGTCGTAGCCGCATTGTTCACGGTGAGTCGGAACTGTCTGCGGCGGTAGTGCGAGACCCCTTGAGTCGGGGTCGGCGCTGCATGTGCTCCGTTGCGTCGGACGTAGTACAGCGCCGCGATGTGGCTGACTGCTCGCGTCGACCGGGAGGATGAGCACTCAACCGGCCGAAAGTGCAGTGCCAAGGTAGCTTGATGAGGCTGAGGGTGCTGACCAGGAATGCTTCTGCTGCATGCTGGTGGTCAGGAACACCCATTTGAAGCCGGCTGGCTGTATGACTCGCTGCTCGAAAGCTTGAGGAAGTTTTTGAGGAAGCTTGAGGAAGTTTGAGGAAGTGATATGTTGATGACGTCACGTTGCTCGAAGGCTGCGCTGACGTCCATTTCGGGGTCACCAATTTGGGGGTATGAAGAACAGGGTGTAAAGCTCTTCAACCCCCGTAGAAAAGGGAGGATCCTCCGACCAGACGGGTGTTATGTCTGGTGGGCTACTGCCCGACAGTTGTTGTCGGGTTCTTCTATATAGTCTTAAGTCGCGAATATCTTTACTTGCGCGATGCAGGATTTAAATGTTTAGTTTGTCCTCTGCGTCATAGATGGCGCTGTAGTACTTTTTGTTCCATGTTGCTGAAGTACTTTTTGTAGTGCCGCTACAAATGATTAGTATTTGTTGTTATAGCGGCAATAGTAATACATCATTTGTGAAAATTTCAGCTTTCTAGCTATCACGGTTTATGAGATACAGCCTGGAGACAGACAGACAGACAGACAGCGAAGTCTTAGTAATAGGGTCCCGTTTTACCCTTTGGGTACGGAACCCTAAAAAACGATAGAAAAAAAAATTGATATGCTGGCGCGTTTGTTTATTTAAGAGTGAATGTCAACCTGATATGCCCAACGCCATCTGTCGAAGTAATCAGTCGTCATTCACTCTGACGCAACACCAAGAGCTAGTGTGGGGAGAACGAATGGTGTGTCGGTCATAGACTAATATATTATAATATGAGATAGACTGGCAACTGTCAGTTTGATTATTTCTTGGCATTGAGCGACATCTGGACGCCAGACCCGAGAACTAAATAAAATATATCAATACCTACGTATAGATAGATTCTCAGCTAGTTCTCGAAATGTCAAATGTACTGATTCGACCGATTTACAACAAAATATTAAATACTTTATTTTCTATGATAAAGTAATCTTTTACTGCAAATAGGTCGAATCAGTACATTTGACATTTCCAGAAGTATTCGTCAAATTAATATTTAATTAGGAATAAGTTGAGATAAACAGTCAGGAAATAATACAAAATTATGATATTTAATTAATTTATTTTCTTAAACATTCAATAACACTCCAGTTTGCATTTCTCGTTTCCTACCCTTTCTTTTATTAAAATGCTCTTGAGCCTGTAGGATAATGCAGTCCATCTGATTACAATCTGCTTCAGTAAAATTATAAAAGCTCTTGCCAGTGAGAACATTGCTGACTTCTCTGCACCAATTCATAATGAAGAACACAGCACTTTTACAAAGTAGTCTATACTGGAATTTCAGTATTTCTGGAATATACGGAGGAACTAAATCTCAACTCACACATAATATGTGTGAGTTGAGATTTAGTTCCTCATAACGTCATAACGTAACACAAAATAACCAAAAATTACAAGAAAAATGCGCACGAGCATGTAATCACACCAGTGGAAAAACTATTGTGACGTTCAGAGTTAGTGTTGCTAACTTTGGTACCTATTAGAAAACTACTCCTAAGTTTCTATTCTTGTAAAAAAACATTTAAAATACAAACTTTTAACAAAATACACTCGAGAGCAATGAATCCGGGTCACTTAAAGAATGTTAAAAATCTCGGAAACTAAAAATGATAGGTTAATGCAATAAATTGTATTTAATAGACAATGTAATACTCCTTAAATAAAAGTAAAAAAAATATGAGTCGCCATACATTTTATTAACACAAAATTACATAAAGAAAAAAACTGCTGATCTCTCCTTAAAACAAAAATAGGAAACATGAAATTTTTGAACTTTATTACGATTTTCTTGAATTTTAATACTTCGTATTGCCTCCTCGTGCTTCCATTACTGCGTTTACGCGGTTTGGCATGCTGTACACCAAGTTCCTTATACGATTTTGGGGAATATTCTCCCATTCCTCTGTGAGAGCAATTTTGAGCTCACGAAGCGTGATTGGGGGAGGGTTTCGTTGTTTTGCGCATCTGCCTAGCTCGTCCCAAGCATGCTCGATCGGGTTGATATCCGGGCTGCGCGCTGGCCACTCCATACGAGTAATGTTCATCTCTTGAAGGTAGTCATTCACAACCCTACCTGTATGAGGTCGGGCATTGTCATGCATAAATATAGCATCCTCACCTAAATTGACCATAAATGGACCAACGTGATCATTGAGGATTTCTTCCACATATCTTACGCTAGTTAAAGAGCCGTTTTCTATGATGACCAGCTCTGTGCGACTTTCAGAAGAAATTCCGGCCCACACAAGTACAGACCCACCACCGTAGGCTACTTTTTCTTCGATGCATGCTTGCTTGAATCTTTCCCCTGGTCTTCGATACACTCTGTGTCTTCCATCGTGCTTGTAGAGCATACATTTTGATTCGTCGGAGAACATAACTTTGACCAATCTTCAATACTCCAATTTACGTGGCTCTGGGCATATCTTAGTCTTGAAATACGATGCCCACGCTCCAGTTTAGGGCCGTTTGCAGGTCTAAGGGGTTTTAAGTTAGATTCAGCAAGCCGACGTCTTACTGTCCATGCACTTGGGTTACTTCCTCCGAGGCGTCGAAACTGATTTGTGAGTTCAGTTCCTGTGAGAAAGCGATTTCGAAGCATGGTGTTCACCAAGTATCGGTCTTCTCGTGCTGTGGTACACCTGGTTCTGCCCGTTCCTGGTCTGCGTAGGTTAGAACCAGTTTCTTCGTAACGTCGGAGAACTCTTTGTACTGTTGACAGCGACACACCGACAGTCCTGGCTGTATCGCGCTGACTCCGGCCGGTTTCCAGCATTGTAAGTATTCTGGTGCATTCTTCAGGCGTAAGCGACATAATTTCAGCTTGAATAATGAATATAGAGCACTATCAACATGGTTTATGTACCCACATAAATGACAGATTACAAACAAAAGCAAAACCAAATGCTGTAATTTCGTAGTTCCATCTTCGAAAGTGGCCCTTTTTCAAATTTGATTTTTTTATGATAAAACTTTACAATAACTAAGAAGTTTGAATACCTTCATTTAAGGAGAATTACATTGTCTATTAAATACAATTTATTGCATTAACCTAGAATTTTTAGTTTCCGAGATTTTTAGGATTCTTTAAGTGACCCGGATTCATTGCTCTCGAGTGTATTTTATTTATAAATAAATTCTACTAAGTTGTTAAATCATACATTTGGTGTAAATAGACACTGAATTAAAAAAAAAATTGCAATATTAACAGTTAGTGAAAGTATCAAATATTTCAAGCAAAAAAAAGTGGTAACACTGCTATAAAAAGTTCCGGGACTGGCGGATAGATGGCACTTTTCACAATAAAAAAAAATGTTCTAAGTTACCAGGGCGTGTCGGTTCAGTTCAAATCCGAGAGGCGATCCGTCCGCATTACGAATACACGCTACGTTGTTGGTGGAGTGTCTAGTGATTTAGTGTTCCTAATAATTTTGTAATAAGATTCTGATTGTATTGTGTGAAATCCGTCGTTTGATTTCCTAGCCCGATCACACACGTCCTAGTAAAATCGAACATGGATTCAAATGATATTGTGAACCGTCTTGACGTCCCTTTAGATACATTTGCAAACAAAAAACATAAAAGAGAGTAAAAAATCAAAAAGTGATAATAATTTAGAAGTATACAGTAGTACATTTTTGTAAATTAAATTAGGTTAGGTACCAGTCAGTGCGTTCTGAGGAAAGTGTGGGTAAGTGTGACTGGGGTGAGTGTGTGAGTGTGGTGTGGTCGTGTGTGTGGGGGTGTTTGTGTGTGTGGTGAGTTTGTGAAAGCGTTTTCGCGTCGGTGTCCCTTCCACCCTGTATTATATAACCTTGCAAACAGTACTCACACAAGCTGCTTCCCGTCTTTGACCGAGCCCTTATAGGGGGCCATTGTGGATGTAGGTAATAACCTGTCTACTCGTTCCTGCATCTTGCCGTAGGTGAAATGAAATATTTGTAAGCCGACTTCTTTGGTTGACGTTTTTATGTCTGCCAACTAGAAACAAAAATTAGGATATCAATTTGTCAATTTGTTTTGGTGGTTTTGGGTTTGTTTGGGTTCCGTAGGCGCGGGCCTGTGGACGGTGAGTAATGGGCTAGCTCGCCGTCCGTCCGTCTTATGACGACAGGCCGTGTCGACGGCGCGTTCGTGTTCCACGCGCGCCTCAAAGAGATGTCACCAAACATGAGGGTGATGCCTGCCAGGGCTGCGGGACTGTTCGAAAGAGATACCGCGGCCCTGGAACATAAAGGGCAAAAGAAGGAACATGGATGGTTTTTAGTCAGTAAAAATCTGACACTTCCTTCCGCTCCGCCCAGAGCGGGAGGAGTCATTTTGATGATTTCCCATCCCAAAAAAAAAAGTCTTGTGTGGTGTGAAAAATAAGGTCGGCTGCGCTTGTATTATATTCAACAGCAAAACTAAATTTGTTTTTCATAGTATGTTAATGAAAAACAAAGTGACTGCTGCAGTTTGATGAAAAAGTCCCATATCTCAAAAACTAAACATCAAATCTTATTTAAACCATTCTTACTTTAATGAATGAAATTTGGGGGGGGGGGGGGCACATTTTACCATTTTGGAAGTGTCATATCTTTCAAACGATTGACTTTGAGAAAAATTGATTTCAGAAACATCAACGTCATTTTTAAACCGACTTCAAAAAACCTCCTCCTTTTTTTTGAAGTCGGTTTAAAAAAGGAGGAGGTTTCTCAATTCGACCGTATATATATATTTTTTTTTATGTGTGTTCGCGGATAACTTCGTCGTTTATGAACCGATTTTGATATTTTCTTTTTTGTTGGAAAGGAGATACTTCAAGGGTGGTCCCATGATAAGGAAACCGGGATCTGATGATGGCATCCAAGAGAAATTGAGGGAAGCTTTCAAAAATTGTAGTGGCGACTAGTGCGTTTGTAAATTTTTTGATTAAGTATTTTAAAGCACTATAATTTAAAGAAAGTCTGGAGTCGCTCTGATGATGGAACCGAAAGACAGTCGAGGGAACTCCTCAACGGTTTACAGCAGTCACCTTGTGTTTGGGTTTGATTAATTTGTATTGATGAGAAATTTACACCTAGATGGGTTGTGACTGTCATAAGGGGTCTGATGATGAAGACGAAGGACAGTTAAGGGAACTCCTCAACTGTTTACAGTAGCTACCTTGCGTTTGGACTTAATTCATGTATATTGATCAAAACTTTGCACCCATCTGGGTTACAAGTGCCATTACAGGTTTGATGATGAAAAATATTTATATGGAATATTGCAACTAAAAATAAAAAAATAAAAAAACTTTTTTGCAAAAAATAAAACCGACTCCAAAAACACAAAAAAAGTGAAAAATAATTTTAGCTTCAGAAGTCGGTGACAAAAAACTGAATCAAATAAACAAAAGTCACCGACTTCTGAAGCTAAAATTATTTTTCACTTTTTTTGTGTTTTTGGAGTCGGTTTTTAAAGACCTGTCTATAGACACCGCACGTATTGGTTTGATGTTTTTTTTTTGTTTTAGTTTCATTTCATTACATACATGTATGTACGAGTATCTTAATCTTTGATTTTTTTATTTTTGTATAAAAATCGTAAAGCAGTTCACAGAATACACCTACCAACCAAGTTTCACTGTGTAGTCCTAATAGTTACCGGAATAAAGTGGCTGTGACATACGGACAGACAGACAGATATGACGAATCTATAAAGGTTCCGTTTTTTTGCCAATCGACTACGGAACCCTAAACAATGATCGCAATGACGGGTATAACGAGTGTCCATCGGCTTCGTTGACGGTACTTTTACACCCAATACACCTTTCTCATTGACAATAATTAAGTATATTAAATAGCGCACAATTTAATTTACCTTAATTCAATTTAATCAATAAAGACTGAATAGTAATTTAAATATTGAATTTATTAGTTTATAATTTTAGTAATAAAATCGTGCAATAAATTAAAACCAAATATTACACTTATAAGACTCATCCAATTAAGTAAAATTATAATTACTCAACTAAATATAATTATGATATAAAATATAAATAACACAAAAGCTATTTATTTACTATTCTAATTTAATGTTTATTTAATTTTCTAAACAAAAAGCTCCTTCATCCTCTCTCCTATTAATTAACTTTGCTGTGCCCGACGGGGTCCATAATGATTCAATGTTTTAACATGCCAACTGTTTTATTTTACATTATGGAATGCAATAAAGTATTGAGTATTGCATTATTGTAATTTTACCTTATCCTGTAAAATCTTCAGATAATCAGGGGTTCTCCTGAATCTCTTCAGGACAGTTTGGAAGTCTTGTCCATATAGCTTCATAGCCTCTTGCTCTAAACTATACTTACGAGCATTTAATTCGGCCAGGCTTGGTGAAACTAGAAATAAAAAGAAGATAATGAACTTAAACAAACCGGCCGAGTGCGAGTTGGACTCGCGCACCGAGGGTTCCGTATAAACATGTAGGTATTTTGTTATTAAACTGCATATTTACGGTTTTCAGATTTTTCCCTTTATATGTGCTGTAAGACATTGCCTTTTGCCAAACATGATTCTAGGTCAACGGGAAGTACCCTATAGTTGATTCCCTTGAGAGAATCGAAATATAGTCGACATATATTTTTTTGCGGTATAAACGGTCGTATCGTTTACGTTAACTTAGAAGTTTGATATTTTCACAGCTATAAGGGACTGTAGACTTGAGTATGTAGCTTTAATTTCAACTCAATACCTCTACGAGTTCCCGAGATAAAGGGTATTGACAGACAGACAGACAGACGGACGGACGGACAGAAAGCAAAGTGATCTTATAAGGGTTCCGTTTTTTCCTGTGAGTTAGGAAACCCTTACCAACACAAAATAATTTAAAACTTGAAATGCATTCGCGTCCTTGAGCTCGGAACTCGTGGGTAAGTAATAACAGCCACTCAGGTCGATCTCCAGGTTAGACCGCGCTTGCCTAGGTTGGTCTGTGGATGGGTGACCACCCATTACATACCGAGTTTCCTCCGTGCCTCGGAAAGCACGTTAAGCCGTTGATCCCGGCTGTCATTTGTAGATCTTTGATAGTCGTTACAGGTAGTCAGCGGCTTGAAAGTCCGACAACCAGTCTTACCATCTTGGTTTTGCATTAGCCAGTACTAACTGGGTTGTGGAGGTCAGATAGGCAGTCGCTCCATGTAATGTACTGGTATTCAGCTGCATCCGGTTGGACTGGAAGCCGACCCAGTTGGGAAAAAGCTAGGCAGATGATGATGCGATACAACCTGCATCTTTCAACAGCGGCCGATGGAAACCTGCTTACAATCCTGACACTATCTGTTTTAGCTGAAACATCTGCAACCTGTCTGAAGACAGTCGAAACACCAATTTCAAGTACGCAACACCGCCCAATATTATATACGGTTCACGCTGCTGGCAAACCAACAGAAGTACCATTTAAGGTGGAAGCGTTAGAGTAGCCTGCGAAATTCAAATATTCTTAGGTTTTTTGCAATTTGCAGGTCAATGTCCGGTTGTATGTTGATCGTGGGCCTGTGGACGGTGAGTAATGGGCTAGCTCGCCGTCCGTCCGTCTTATGACGACAGGCCGTGTCGACGGCGCGTTCGTGTTCCACGCGCGCCTCAAAGAGATGTCAGCAAATAGGACCCGCAAGGGCTGATGCCAGCCAAGGCTGCGGGACTGTTCGAAAGCGATACCGCGGCCCTGGAACACAAAGGGCAAAAGAAGGAACATGGATGGGTTTTAGTCAGTAAAAGTCTGACACTCCCTTCCGCTCCGCCCAGAGCGGGAGGAGTCACTTGATGATTTCCCATCCCAAAAAAAAAAAGGTTGTATGTTGATAAAAAAAATGAGTCGCGCTAGTAACACGTAGTTACAAAATTATAATCATTAAAATCATTAATACAACCCTTCAAGTTCATTTAAGATTTTGGAGGAAATGTTACGAGACAATCAACAAAGCCTTACAACTCATGACTTCAACCTTTGACCGGCTCATCAGAAGTCCAACCTCAAACCTTGCTGTGCTCAGATCTTGGAGCAAGTTCTGCTATTACTGTTAAGCTGTGTCGGCCCACCACTGACCACTGGCCATTGGTTCTGACCAGCTCGTCCCGCCATATCCTGCGAGGTCTACCGCGTCTTCGGGCTGTGTCAGGGCTCCACATCGTGGTTATTTTAGCCCATAGCTCGGCGAGCATACGGCATACATGGCCAGCCCCACTTCAGCTTAGCGGCTTTTTGAACAACGTCGGTAATTTGTGTTTTGGAGCGCAGTGTGGTGTTCATGGTCAGTTAGTTTGATGCCTAGGATACTGCGCTCCATTGCACGTTGGCAAACCTTGAGCTTGGACTTTTGAATGTTTGTCAAAGATCAAGGAATCCCTAGGTCCATAAGTTCTAGCATAATCAGCCTATAATGTTCCCACTGCTGGGACACACGGCCTCCTCTCTATGAAAGGGAATGGGCTATAATCCACCACGCGGGCCCAGTACAGCTTGGTAGATGTCACATGTCTTCGAATTTTTGGTTCTAGGACATACCGGTTTCCTCACGATGTTTTCCTTCACCGTTTTGAGAGCAGTGATGATGAAATAAATTACACAAAGTAAGGCGCCTGCCTGGGTTCGAACCCACGACTCCTGTTCGTAAGTCGGGGCCGCCACAACTGGGCCACCGCTGCTCCCTTATGTTCTAACTTTGCGTTAAATAGGAAAAACTTACCTGTTTATGTAATCCTTAATCCTACTTAACACACTTGGCACTCAACTTGGCGAAATAAAACGGATAAATTACTTACCAATCGACAATACAACACATAATTTAAAAGAAGTTCTGATCATTTTTGACTTGGAGACGTTCTTGGAGACGTTCGTTTTGTTCAGTTATTTCTTTAACAAACACACAGGTATTTAAATCGGTGTCACCAACAAAACAAAAACTTTAAAGTCAATAAAATATTCACTCAGTAATAAAATATGCAACAAAATATTTGTTTCTGTAATAAACTTGTAGGTATTTTGTTATTAAACTACATATTTACGGTTTTCAGATTTTTCCCTTTACATGTGCTGTAACATTGCTTCTTGCCCAATTTCATGATTCTAGGTCAACGGGAAGTACCAGGTTTTGATTCCCTTGTGAAATCGCGAAATATACGACATTTATAAACGGTCATATTTTTTGATCGCGTTGACTTACAAGTTTCAGTTTTTCGCTGCTTCAAGGGGTAGCAGATTTGAGTTAACTTGGTGCTCATTGATATATAAAAACCCAAGATGCACAGTCAACGTCTCAAAACCGTCCGCATAAAATGAGCGCAACATTCTAAATAGTGCGCTCATTTCAAATAGTCTCGCGTCACTCGCGTCTAGGTGCACTCGTTAAAAATGCCAAAGTGTTCTCTGACAAATTGTAGAAATATTACGTCAAAAAGGTTATAAAAGGATGGGATATCATATTTTCGGTAAATTAAAGAATTTATTGATTAGTTTTTGTTGTTTTTTATGACTGAATATAGGAAGTAAATATGCGGTTTTAAGAACGATACATTTTAGACTCCTTCTTATTTTAGTCGCATAATAAAAATGACCCTGTTCTTGTTCAATGGAGTCGATTTTTTTTTGTTCTGTTTATTTTTTTAATTAATACTTATCTTACCTTTGAACTTTTTTTATTTCGTTTTTGACGAATATGTTTAAGTTATAAATAATTTAATATAGGAGAAAAGGTAGTCAATTTGACGATTTTTTTAAATGTTCTTAAATATTATAATGTATATTGGATTAATTATGGGACAACTTATGGGTTCGCGACATGCGGCATGCGACAGAAGTGTCGCGTAGTCTGTAAGTGTCGCTTTGGCTAAACACGTCACTTTAAAAACTTCTTGAAAACTTATTAGCGTAATTTTTATA
This sequence comes from Eurois occulta, assembly GCA_950022335.1. NCBI lineage: Eukaryota > Metazoa > Arthropoda > Insecta > Lepidoptera > Noctuidae > Eurois > Eurois occulta. Next base: position 10,197,706 of record OX465504.1, on the reverse strand, counting down.
ATATTTTAGTTTTCCTCGTGATCCTATACGATGTGAAGAATGGAGATCACTTGTTAGTCGACAAAGGCGTGTAAATTTTTTAAGCCGAGTAATTCAAGCGTCGTTTGTTCAGAACATTTTTTGGACGAAGATAATATCTTAGACGTTTTATGCCTTTTGCAGTGACATACATATTATGTATGTCACTGCAAAAGGCATAAAACGTCTTCGTAAAACGGCGGTTCCTCGCGTAGTGGTAAGTAACTCGTTAGCCAGAAAAATGAATTTGTCAAATACTCGTAGTATCGTACCTTCATTCAATTATTTTTTGTTTCGTGCCGTTGATTTTAAGTTATTTTGCGTTTAAACTGACACCTGTTTTAATAATTTAATACCTTCAATTAAAATAAACGATTTTAACAGTTAATATTTGTTTTATTGATATATCCATGTCCTACCCAAAAACATATTTACGCTCAAATAAAAGTATAATTATATGTTTAGAACACAATTTAACAAACTCTTAAAATAACTCTTAAAATACATTGATATGCACAGTCTCGAATAAAAGTAACGTTCGAAACTGTCACCAAACACTCACCAATTATACCTACGTACATTGATATATATTTATATATATCAATGTACGTAGTGTACAGTGTACGTGCATCTTGGGTTTTTATATATCAATGTTGGTGCTTGAAAGACAGACGTACAACAAAACAATCCTACAAGGGTTCCATTTTGCCGACTGAGATGTATGATGACCCTATGTAAATTTATACACTAATTTTAAATAATTTGAGACAATCAACTGGTGAATTATTTATTTTACAATAAGTTAGGTACAAGAAAATAACAATCAATGACAATGAGTATGAGAATAGTGAACTATCCAAAATCCGAAAGCCCAACAGGCCGCTCCGCTTGTGCTTCGCCGTTATAAAGCTTCAGCCACCCCCACTGCAGGATCCTCAGCAATTTGTAACTCCCTTCATCGATGGCAGTTTATATGCAGTCGTCCACAGATGGCGCTTCGAATGCAATGTTGCCAACACCTCAAAATGGTTTACGTTCCAACTATAATCATGAAACCATATGGAGTCCGTAACGAAAGGGATTTATCGATATAGCTTGCGGAGTATGCAAACTGAAGATACAGTGGCCATGTTTATCAAAGGACCAACGGGCGATGAAGCTAAACGAGTCTAAGGATTTAACCTTTTCTATCAGGACGGAATCTCACTTTTCCATGGTCCTATCCCATTCTGTCGCTCAGAACCCATTTGCTAGACGAAAAACAGAGCATGCTGCCAACCGCATCGGCGATGCTGCCGCGCGCGACAGCATATTTAAAATTGTGTTTTGCGCCGCTTTAAAGGCCTACGCAGACCGGGACGGCATAGCAAGGGATTTAAATTTTTACTAATGGACATTCAAACGTATCGATATAGAAATAAGACATAAATTGCGATGCTTTAAAATGATGCCGTGGCATCGAAAGGGATTTCATTGCACGGCATTGAAAGACGCACCACGGGCTCCCACGGCGGGATGCCGTGGCGTGCTGCGGTAGGCAACGGCATGCCAAGGATTCCGGTGCTCGTTTTGACACACAGCGTGAGTGAGGCGAAATCTTCTTCTATCCCTATTATTAGCCTGTGCACCTTCTTCGTCTGCAATAATCGATATCAACACCAAATCCCAATGTACCATTTTAAAACTGAGGCACATCAACACTCGATCAAACGCAACTGAAGACTAAAGTGTATCGGGCAGCAGGAGCTGCCGAGGCGTGCTTTGTCATGCCGCGGCACGCCGTGGCAAGGCGCAGGAATGCCGCGGTATCTAAGCGGCTAATGTGCGCTGACTGACGGCAAAATCCCTTGCCATGCCGTCCCGGTCTGCGTAGGCCTTTATGTGAGAAATTCCGAGCCCCCAAACATTTTGAACCGTTATACCTGCGCAGACTGTCACACTCAGTTAACTTCCGAGCCGCCATAAAGTTTGAAAAGAACAATACTAGCTTTTGCACGCGGCATCGCCCGCGCCGAGTCCGGTATTCCCACGGGATCCTACTACCGATGTAAAAAGTATCCTATTTATTAATCCAGGTTATAAAGTATCTGTATGCCAGATTTCACCCAAATCCGTTCAGTAGTTTTTACGTGAAAGAGGAACAAACATCAATACATCCTCACAAACTTTCGCATATATAATAATAGTATAGTAAAATTTTAAATGTGTATCAAAACCGAGTTCCACATACATAATTACATAAACTCAGGGTAGGCAGAAACCACAAGACGCCACCTGTATGAAATTCAAACAAGTCGTACCACCTATACACGAAAGAAGACAAAGACCGCTCTCAACACTAAAAAAACACAGCAAAAATGCAAAAAATACATTTATTTATTCAGCATTACACTTTGCTTAATTGTAAACAGAGAACGTAAAACGAACGCGAGACTTAATGCAAATATAAAATCGAACGATATCAATTATTTTCAATCGAAAATATGGAACGGTTGTCGTGGTATCCTGGGCATTGCAGAGGAATGAGGAACAGCCTCTAAATAATGATCTCACTCAAATCCAGCCTGTCCCTTTGCTGTCCTCCCCAGCGACGCCCTAAGCCGAAGCTCATACCCCACAGCGGGTGCCCTTAGCGCGATGTCGCTTAGTTTATAAGATTTTACTGTCAAGGCACCCACAGTATAGTCCGGTTAAGCAGAAGCCAGCCTTAAAGGAAGACTTGCGAGATGCCATTAAAAAAAACATTTCATTTATCTCGCGCGTTTGCTATTCCTCGTGTTTTTTTATCCTATAACACACTAGATAGTGTGTTTCAAAGTTGCCTTCTAGTTTTCTTCACCAAGGAAGGTATAACCTTTAATATCGTAAATACGACGCATCTTCTTTTTCAATGTCAGTATCCATGCTTACTCGCATATAAAATTTTGGTTCCCATAAAATTCTGCTACCTTTTTTGTTTGAACTCCTTTCTCTTTTATTCAATTTATTGTCTCGTTTATTCCAACTGTTTTCTTTATTGATAGAATCATAGTGTTTCTTAGTCCACTCATCGTCCGCGTCATTGCTATCTCGTTGGTAGTCATTATTCGAATTGTCATTTTTATCATATTGCAGATGTCTCTTGTACCAATCATACTCCTTCTTATCAATACTATCATGATACCTTTGAATGTCATTATTACTCAAATACATTTCGTTTTCTTTGTTTCCCTTGTCATTGCTTTTCTTATCTTTTTCTACTTCTTTATCGTAGTTGTCAATCTTTTCGTACGTCTTTTTATGGTATCTAAGGCTGTTTTCATTTATGTCTTGAGGAGCATATATTAAATGTCCTTCCTCGCGTTCTTGGTTGCTTTTCTGTTTATGTATTCTTGAAGTTATATGCACTGGTGTTGTATGTTTTCTTGATCTTTGTAGTGGTTGTTTATCTTTTCTCTCTTTCTCACCTTCGTTGTTGACGGAGTAACTGTTATTTTTTGGGTTTAGGTTGTCTGTTCTAATTCTTACATTCCTATTGTAATCAATTTCTTTATTTTCTTTTTTTCTTGTCACTTGTTCATTATTATTGTGGAGAGGATGTGACTTAAGCTTGTTTGGTCCAGTATCGTTTAAATAGCCAGTATGTGCCTTATCCTCATGAACACTAACTTTGTGTTTCTTGCCCCTTGCTTTGATACCTGTTTTTTTCTCAAATTTATAGGTGTTATAAATCTTTGCTGACAAGGCGTGATTTTTTTCGTCTGTTTCAGGCTTATTGCTTTCTTTCACAGTGGTTCTAAGAAGTTTTATGTCACTATCTTTACCATCATCTGCGAATGTTGGGTGGTAAGTAGGCTCGATATTAGTGAGTTCTAGATCACGGTCCAATTCAAAATTAGTATTTGTTGGATGATTTGATATTTGAATAAATGTATCAGACGTATTTAATATGTTAGTACTGTTATGTGTTACAGCTTTCAGTGAGGCTGTAACAAAAAAAATTGCGTAAGCATACTCATACTTACCAGTACCTAACTGGGTTGGAGGTCAGATAGACAGTCGCTTCGTGTAAAATACTAGTAATCAGCTGCATCCAGTAAGACTGGAAGCCGACCCCAACACAGTTGGCAAAGGCTAAGCTGATGATGTTCATGCATAAACTAATTAGCTTATAATGTTTCCACAGCTGGGACATAATCCTGCTCTCTATCAGAAGAACTGGCTGTAATCAACACGGGCCCAGTGTGGGTTGGTAGATGTCACATATCTTCGAATTTATGGTGTCCTTACGATGTTTTCCTTCAACGCGCCTGCTTTAGTGTGATCCCATGACCTGCAACCCGTAAGTTGTGGCCTGTACCACTGTGCCACGGTGCTTTTAATAAAACGTTGAAATTCTATTTCATCTTTTAACAACTAGTGTTAATGATTTAGGATGATCAGGTGGGGAATAATAAGGACTCCAGATGATGATGATACTCCCACTCCTGGGCAAAAGCCTTCCTCCATTTCTTCCAGTTTTCTCGATGTTGCGCCTCTTCTTGCTTTAAAATAAATGCTTGGATGTCGAGATGCACGTTCTCCTTTGGCGTTTAGAGGTGATATGTTATGTTACATTATTATAAACACTTCTTTTATGTTTATGATTCATGGGCGTATTGTTTACATCACTAGCTTCGGTGAAGGGAGAAATTATGAGGAAACCAGCATGCCTGAGAGATATTTCTCGACGGCATGTAAAGCCAAGTCAGAGGCCCATAGGCGGCATAAAAACTGACACCAGGTTAGGCACTAACCACTCGAAAAAGAAAGACTTACCATTTCTGTGGTAACTTTCCAATTTGATATCTGTATTGAAATACTTGGCTTCAAGACTTTGATTGTCAATGATAACAGAACTTGTTTTCTGGCCCATCAAATACCGTCTGCATAATAAATAAATGATTATGAACATTAACAACTCCATTATCCACTTTGGTTGAAAAATTAAGTGTCGACGGCTTGGGCGTGTGATTCTAGAAGACCATTTCATTTTGAATGGCACGCCTACGTGCTTTGGAAAGCACGCTAAGTCTCTCTCTCAACTTCTACTGTTCATCAACAAAGATACCACAATTTTGACAGCTCCTATCATTCGTAGATCTTTGAGAGTCGTGTCTTAGGGTCTGTCAAATAGACTGACAAATAGTCTTAACCAAGGAGTATGGCGTTATCCAATACACAAGGATCTTCACACACGACATCGCTAGTCCGCGCGGTCGGGCTGTGAAATGGATCTCAAGTCGCTTTGGTTTGTATGAAATCCGTTGATGTCTAATACAAGTACACCGCACAACCGCGCGGACGAGCGGCGCTCACCGCATGTCCGCGCGGCGCACCGCCCGAACAAGCGATGATAATCTCATTTGTAAATATAAGTGAAATTGTTTCGTGACAATGTATTGAAAATACAAATTGGCGGCATTAGTTGCGGTTAAGGCCATGCGCAAAAGATCCATGCTCAGATAAATGGTCCCAGCTTTCGTTCGTAAATCTATGACCATCGGTTAGTCACGGTTAGTCCACCGTCTTTGAGAGTCAATAAGAAACAACTAGCTTTCGCCGGCGTCTTCGCTCGCGTTAATTTAGAATTTGATAATCAATTCTGGTTGTACTCGATTATTCGAAAGATACGTGGCGCCATCTACTATCATAAGAACGTAATTGTTGTTTTCCTCGAGATCAGTACTTTTTTTCGAGATAAAAGGTATCCTATGTCCGTTTCTGTACACCTGACAACGTACATGCAAAATTTCAAGATGATTGGTTCAGTGGTTGAGGCGTGAAAAGGTCACAAACAAACTTACTTCCGCATTTATAATATTAATAAAAGTTATATGTTAATATTAGGATAGCACCCTCGTATAATACAGCTTTCTGACAGTGACAGAATTTTTAGAATTATATTATTCGTTTCGGAGATCACCCCCTACATACAAGCTTACTAACAAATTGTAACCCTTTATAATATTGGTATGTATAGATTGCGCGATGGTTCTTTTGGAAATATTGGCCAGAGGGCGCTGTTGGTAAACATTTATGAAAAAAAAAACTTTTTTCAAAAAATAAAACCGACTTCAAAAACACAAAAAAAGTGAAAAATAATTTTAGCTTCAGAAGTCGGTGACTTCAGAAATCGGTGATTTGTTCGATTCAGTTTATTGTCACCGACTTCTGAAGCTAAAATTATTTTTCACTTTTTTTGTGTTTTTGAAGTCGGTTTTATTTTTTGAAAAAAGTTTTTTTATTTTTTCATTTTTAGTTGCAATATCTTATACAAATATATTCTATGCTTTTATTTTACATTGTTAACAATACATTTCATGGCACCAATCACGGCAGATTTGCTGTCTATTATTGAAGAGTTCCATTGTATATGTCCGAAGATCAGCATCAGATCTTCACCAAATTTAAATGGGACCACTTCGTAATAAACCCCTTTGGAACAAAAAAAGAATTTTGCTGATCCGTCTATATATGACGGAGTTATGCCCGAACATACATAAAAAAAAAAAATACAAACATCCGAATTGATAACCTCCTCCTTTTTGAAGTCGGTTAATAACTAGCTGTTGCCCCGCCCTTCATTCGCGTGAAATTATTATAAAAAATACGACCCGTTTTTGAATCGAATTTTGTTACCAATTTCAAGGGTTTAATTTTTTTTCACGGAACCCTAATTCTAATTCTAAAATAAAAGTATGTTAGATCACTTTATAACATCAGCTATCTGCCAGTGGAAGTGCCGCCAAAATCGGTCCAGCAAACAAGGACAGACAAAAATTAAAAAGACTGTGTTTTTGTTATAAGGGCCGTATATATTTTCATATGCATGCAGTAAAAAGCTGTTATTTTGATATTACAAACAGACATTTCAATTTAATTTATTTGTATAGAATATAGAAATTGAAACGACAAGATGGCGCCATCTTGTCGTTAGTTCCGATTTTGATCATGCACCAAAAGGTCCGTGTACAACTGTAATCCAACAGAAACTCACTCAATATTCTTCTTTTTTTTCCGCTTATTGCTATACTCTTCTAATACCTCAGGGTTATCCAAGACATGGTACCGCAGTGTTTCCGCCATTTTCTCCAGTTGAGTCTCCTCGTCATCTTGCTTGGGTACTAGGCTTGCAGGACGTTTTTTGATCTCCAGTGCTGGTAATTCGAAACGCCGTGAGACATCTGAAAAGAAGCAGCAGAAGTAAAAGGCAGTAGTAAGTATGTACAAAAAACAAACTTAATCGGTTTGCAGGGCACACCACAAAGATGTTGGTGTGCGTAAAATCAACTGGTGTATTACTTCGCCTATTTATTAGTGTTTGCTACCCGTTGTCCACGCACACACAATAAAATTTCTTGTCACTAATGTTGCAGGGAATATGACGCATAAATTTAGCTTATCATACAATCGTCTCCGTGGCGCATTAGTCGAGCGTGCGATAAATAATTACTTACTGCGCCGGCGCCGTAGGATCGAATCCGACTGCCAACAGTATAATGTTTTTGTATGTTTTAATAAAATATTTTACATTTGTTTGTTCAATTCATTGCTTAACTATTAGCAAGTCTCTTTATATTTGGGTTAGAATGTATTAGTTGTCTACCCTCTAAAAATGACAAATCATGTTTAAGTTAGTAGTTTAAGTTCATCGTCATAATGCTATTGACTATTGGGGTTTCGTTACGTTTTTAGACATTATACCCTGCGTTTTTTGAGAAGTGCTTTTATTTGTGAATCAATATGAATCATTGAACCACACTTTTATGAGCTGAAATAATTCTTTTGCATGAGCAAAATGTTTCAATTAGTGAAATTGCGAGACGTTTAAAGATATCGGTGAGTAACAAAATGTTATTATGATGTTTAGAAGTTTAATATGTTTAAATAATCCACATGTTATTGATTGTTGTTTTTTGTAACAATATTTTATTATTGTTCACAGAGAAGGACTGTGCAATTGTGGGTCCATCGTTATGCAGATTCGGGAAGCATTGATCCTTGCCGACCGGGACCAAAGGCTGGATTTGCATTCACAGATTGGCATCTGATATAGTTGCTACGCATACCGCTGAGCCCTTCCTCACTACTCGTTCCACGGCAACTAAACATGACGTGACATTACAAACTGTACGAAACCACTTGCGAGCAGCTGGTGTGAAATGTTGTAGGCCAGCCAAGAAAATTTGAATGTCAGATATTCACAGGCAAAACCGGGTACGCTTCGCAAGAGAATATTTAGATTTTGATTGGTGCAATAATATAGTTATATTTAGAGATGAAAAATGTTTTAAATCAGACAAGGACGGTCGCAAAATATTGTGGCGAAAAGATGGTGAGCGCTATCATAAAAAAAAATATTCTTCCATGCAGGTCTAGTGGAGACATTTACTTCGTGCATGAATAAGTCATAGATAGCGAAGGCGCACCAATAGGATATTAATAAAAATATCAGGGGGTAATTCGATTTGTTTTATGTGAGTGATGTTATTGTTAGTGAGATAACAATTTAGGATACCTGTATCTTAATATCTATCTTATTAACATGTTTATTCATTTCACTAATAAATAAATTACCCACTTGAATAAGAAAAGTAACGTTATTTCTTGTCCGACTTAGAATATTTGTCATGCACAAAACTTTTTAATTTGTGATTATAATATAAAAAAAAACCTAGTCAATAAATGTTGTTGATTTCTTAATACAAATTGTTTAATTTTTACTTCCATATTTTTTTTCGAATAAAGTTCTTATTATCAGGTAAATTACAATAAAAATTCAACAAAATGAAAATAAAAGTTTTTTAATAATGCAAAAAGTTGACGCCAGCGGCGCAGATTCGATCCTACGACACTTGAAAAAAACCTAGTCAATAAATGTTGTTGATTTCTTAATACAAATTGTTTAATTTTTACTTCCATATTTTTTTTCGAATAATGTTCTTATTATCAGGTAAATTACAATAAAAATTCAACAAAATGAAAATAAAAGTTTTTTAATAATGCAAAAAGTTGACGCCAGCGGCGCAGATTCGATCCTACGACACTTGATTTACCAGCCGAATGATTACACATCTATGCCACGACACCGGTTAGTCATAGGGTTAAATTGATGCTTCATATTCTTTACCTCATATTATACATATACAGTGAAGCAAACACTAACAAATAGGCGAAGTAATACACCAGTTGATTTTACGCACACCAACATCTTTGTGGTGTGCCCTGCAAACCGATTAAGTTTGCTTTGTGTACATCATGTATGTTTGTATAATTGTATATGGAAAATAACCGACGTCAGAAAGAAACATAGTAAAGGTATTTTACACTTTTTAGGGTTCCGTACCTAAGTGTAAAACTGTCTGTCCGTCCGTCTGTCACCAGACTTTATCTCATGAACCGTGAGAGTTAGACAGTTGAAATTTTCACAGATGATGCATTTCTGTTACCGCTATTACAACAAGTAGGTACTAAAAAACAGAATAAAAAAATATTTAAGTGGGGCTTCCATACAATAGACTGATTTTTTTGCCGTTTTCATAGATAATGGTACGGAAAACTTCGTACTCGAGTCCGACTCGCACTTGGCCGGTTTTTTTAGGTTTTTTTTTATTTAAATTTCAAAAAAGTTTTTTATTTCATTCTTTTTAACAGTTAGTCGTGGATTCGAACCCAGGCAGGCGCATTACTTTGTGTAATTTATTTCATCACCACTGCTCTCAAAACCGGTGAAGGAAAACATCGTGAGGAAAACAGCATTTTCTTGAACCAAAAATTCGAAAACATGTGACATCTACCAACCCGCACTGGGCCCGCGTGGTGGATTATAGCCCATTCCCTCTCAAAAGAGAGGAGGCATGTGTCCCAATGGGAACTTTATAGGCTGCTTATACTTATGCAACCGTGAACATGCAATCGTTACACGCGCCAACAACAGCATCACAGGCGACATACATTCGTTCCACGCGCCGGCAACACCAGCACACCGTCAGCGCTAAGAAGTGGCCTACTGAGATCTTCGCTTCATCGGTACACACACAACACACTTGTAAAAATATCTATCAATGTGTTATGTAAATAGCTATCAATGTGTTATCATTAACTATCAACTCATATGTAAATAGCTATCAATCGTTCTACAAACGATGGGGCACTTAATATCGTGTCCAGCGTGTCCTGTTGTTTGTTCGCTACAGGAACTTCTGGACGCTACTGAAAGCGCCAAACTAGTAGCTCAGTTCTGGACTGATACAATTTAGATTGCCATCGATACGCTAAGAAGAAGAATGTATATTTACCACAAAATGTGTATATAATTAAGTTCATTATTTGTAATAAGTTAGTCATCAAGCTGGAGTCGAGTGTCCTATACCTCCTCTTACTGTGGCCAAGACACCTTTAGCCATCATCAGTCCTATGAGTCTATGGGATCGGCAGTGAGAAAACCATTTCCTGTGTACATTGCACGACGTACACGAACCCCTATTCCTACCCAAGTTCCGTCTGTTACCGTAGGTCTCCTTGTAACAGACTTCCCTCACGTAAACCAACGTAACTTACGTTTGGTATGGTTTGTATGGTAGGCTAGGGCGTTAGGATGACTAGGGTGCTAGGCTGTAGGGCTAAGTCTATAGGCAGTAGGGTCTTAGGTAACTGATAGGTACTTAGCCACATCGTACGCACTTGGAATAACGGCCGTACTAAGCTGTAAGTTCCGGTGCGTAGATGTATTATAGAAGACTATCTCATGCCCGCGGCTTCACTCGCGTAAGTTCGGTAATTGTCCCACGGGATCACACTACCGGGATAAAAAGTATCCTATGTGTTAATCCAGGTTATAAACTATCTGTGTGCCAAATTTCATTCAAATCCAGTCAGTAGTTTTTGCGTGAAAGAGTAACAAACATCCATCCATACTCACAAACTTTCGCATTTATAATATTATAGTAGGATAACTCGAAAGCTACTCAAGCCATGTGAATATTTCTAAGGGACCATCGCTCGAGCGCCAAAAGAAAAAAGGACCATATAAATTGGACCAGTAATCACAGAGTTATGTGACTCTTGGCTAAATAAGAACAGCCGCTCGGGTCGATCTTTAGGTTAAGCCGTGCTTACCTAGGTTGGTCCGTGGATGTGTGACCACCCATTACATACCGAGTTTCCTCCGTGCCTCGGAAAGCACATTAAGCCGTTGGTTCCTCGGCTGTCATTTGTAGATCTTTGATAGTCGTTACAGGTAGTCAGTAACCAGTCTTACCAAGGGGTATCGTATTACCTAACGGTAACTGGGTTGTGGAGGTCAGATAGGCAATCGCTTCATGTAAAATACTGGTATTCAGCTGCATCCGGCTAGACTGGAAACCGACCCCAACATTGTTGGGAAAAGGCTAGGCAGATGATGAATAACAGTGATGAGGTAACAAACACTAAAAAACAACAGCCGAATTGATACCCGTGATGGACTGATGACGGCAAGTCTGACGTCATCGCTACACGTTTTCTTCTTCAAGACAAGACAACGGCATTAATGTGTATAGAAGCGTAGATTATTTATTGAGCAGAGTCCGTGCTAACAGCGATGGCATTCTGGCGGTTATTTCGGACAAAGGAGAATGACCAAATTAGTATGGGCACTGGACCAAAAAAAAAATTGCTGCCCCCAGGGTTGACTCTTTGTTGGTGGGTTAATACTGTTGGACTAACTATGTGTGCAAATGCGAATCAAATTCCAACCCACAGTTACAGAGTAATTCGACTTTATATAATACTGCAACAATACACTTTCGCTTGCACCAATTTTTTTTTTGTATATTATTTCTGCTTGTTAAAAATGTTGTTATAAGGATTCACTAAATAAAAATAAATAGATGAATAATGAATTAAAAAAACGACATAGTTATTTAATAATTGTTTATTTTCGAACAATTTATTTTAAATGTTATTCATGACTCACTATTCTGCACAGATGGTAATATAGAATGCGTATTATAAATCATTTTCATCTATTACAATACTGTCTAAAAACTGTGCTGGATGGTCAATATTTTCGTACCGCGCATATGCCAAAAACCATACTATAGACATTACATGAGCACATGTGCCCAAAGTACGTCTGCCACTCTTACACGAACAATAATAATGATTTAAAGCCTCCAACCCAAGGTGGTCTGAGTTTACAAGTATATATGTATGATAAAATCGGCTTCGGGTATGCCTAGATTGGACTTTACCTCTTAATAGCCAGAAGTTATTACCAGTTATATTATTTATTTAAAAGATTATTCAAATCATCATTTTCTCTGTAAACTTCTATTGTATATACGCCACTACGAGCGTGTTCACTATAATAACTCCTGGCTAGTTTTATTTGGTACGTTCCTAACGCAAACATAACAAGTTCTTCCTCAGACAACCTTGGAAATTCTCTTACATCAGGTAACTCGGCACCGGCAGACATACTTTGAAACGGAATCCGCCGGCTATTAAGATTATAGTCAATGACATACTGTGCGAGACAGTTTTCAATATTGACTATTTTATTAATTCTCTCCATAAAACCAGAAGCATTAACATTATCAGTGATTGGGTCGTGGAAAGCATTTGTGATGGCCGCGGCATTCCTAAAATCGTCCTGCATGTGAGGCAGAGCTCTGTTAAAATAATCTTGCCTGAAAATCTTAAAATCTCTCTTGAAGCGGCCATTTACTACTTCCACGACCCATCGACAAATCGTCACTAATCGAGACTTATTGGCGTCAGCCGTTGTTAATTGAGTTTCGCCCCTTGAAACAGATTTAGGCATATGGGCATCATAGCCACAAGACTACGTTTGGTACGGCATCTCGGAAACCTCTATCCAAAATGAGAACATCTCCTTCTTGGAAAAACCAATTAAAAACACTGTCCGCACCATCAATTTATTTATTTAAAATGGTTGCATCGGATGTAGTCGCTGAATAGGGACCTGCTACATCAATTATATAGATTTAAGAACTTGTGATGGCTATACGTCAATCTTTGGAAGAGGAAGTTGCTACTTTTTTGTATGTATACATAGGTACCATCAAGTATAATTATACATTTGTTTTGTTCTCGGTTTCCGAACAGAGTTTGAGGTATAAAAAGGTTTCGCCTAAGCACTTGCTCCCTTGTGATGTGATCCCAACCCAAATGTAGAGGTGTAAATTCTTCTTTTATACAGTCTCTTGCGGTTTTCATTTCTCTTTCTAAAGTTGTTCGGCTTATGTGAAACATATCTGCCAGTCTTGTATTGGCTTCACCAGTTCTTAACTTAATCAAATATGCTGCAAAAGCGGTTTTGGGTCTTTTGCTCCTTCTAGACAAAGATGGCGTTTCTACAAACATTCTGTTGAACTGTTCGAAACTTCGACCAGTCAGAAAGTAAACTTCATTTGGATCCATGGTTTCTATATTTTCAAAATCCACCCTTCCCTCTTGCGGCATAGTTTTCAAAATCTGCATCATGTCCATGATGTGAGCTTCGTTAAAGTCATGACTTACATTTCTGGCTGACAATAAAATCTCAAAATCATTTAAAAGCAAATGTTCTTCACAAATGCGTGCAAAAGGTGGTGCGTAGTAGTTAAAATCTTTCAACAAACGGATTTTCATGTGCTTTGGTATTCGATGCCTTGTCTCGCCTGTACATCCGAATAAAATGCAAGAGTTTGAAGTATTCGGTGCCCGACTAATATGTGGTAACTGTATAATAGAATGTTGAATATCTTGTTCGTCAAGTACTGCTCCACGTTGATCACCAGCATGCGGTACCACAGCTTGATCTGGTTGTACCTCGGCTTGATCTGGTTCTATCACAGGTTGATCTGCTGGCTGTTCAGAAGGGCGTACTGGTGGTTCTTGTTCTCGTTCACTGGACGCACGACGTCTTGGTGGGTACGCCTCGCGTCGCCAGCAAGGCTGACAGATAAACTCGGCGTTGTCATACATACACATCTTTTTAACAAATGTTATTCAGTACATGAATAAACCAATGAATGAATAGCGCCGCTACTGAAGTCCCTTTGACGCGGCGCTAGTGTCTATGTCATTACATTACATTGCATAAAAAAATGTAGTACCACAATTTTCCACAGGGCTTAAAATCAGGTCCAGGTAACGTAATGCAAGGGTCAAACACGTAATCACAGGATATCCACAGAAAATATTCGCACAGTACACAACTATAAGGGAAGAGTGTTACAGAAGGACTGCACAGTTGCAATGCAAAGCGCATACATGTGTGAGCGAGAAGGTGGCTCTATCGCCTTCTCGCTCACACAACTATTGAACAATGTACAAAGAAAGCAAACTCGCGTGTAAGCTAATTATCTGCGATAAGAAACCTACCTGTGTAAAAAAGTAAAATATGCAACTTTTTCATAAAATCACATTTTAGGTTATATTTATGTTTCTGTGGGACAGATTTTTTCGGTTCCATAGAATAAAATGTTGCATTTGAACTCTTCTTTCAAATGAGCTATGTGGCAAATCTGGGGGCAGACTTTGACCTTTTTTTACCAATTTTTTGTCCAATTTGGTCATTCTCCTTTGATTGCTCTATTCTAAGTCATCACATCGCATTGGGTGCTGACTACAACGAGTACCATACAAGTGATGAACTAATTATTTGAAGAATGAATTTTAATTAATTATTTATTTATTAATCACACAGCTCTTTGAAATTATATCTTAAAATATACAGCGTGTAACGGAAGGGGGGTATCCCTGAAGGAGGTGAAAGTGCTCATGAAACTCAACAACTTTCCCCAAAGAACATAGGTCGAAATATGAAAAAAATATTTGGCCCTCCCTTACAAAACTGACTACCAGCTGATTGATTTACTATGGGAGGGCTAAATTTTTTTTTGTTGAGTTTCATGAGCACATTCACCTCCTTCAGGGTTGATACCCCCCTTCCGTTACACGCTGTATAACCAATCCTACAGCCAATTACGGATTTACAATTTAATAGCTATACAATACATATACATTGCTAAGTGTACGGCGTGGATGAGTGTGTAGGAGTGTGCCTGAGGAGTTGCAAAAATGGGTGTGTGAGTATGTTATAGTAGTGTGTAGTGGTGTGTGTGGTGATTGTCTGTTAATTAATGTATCTTAATCACCAAATTCTTACCACTAACATAGTTCTTAAGTACTTATTCAATAATACATATGGACCTTGTTGTTCGAAATAAATAGTTATTGGATTTATACGTACGTTTAGAATGTGACCCGCCATATTTACCACTATGGCCAATATTCCTGCCAGTATATTTGTAACCACTATTTTTAATCAACTCGATCATATCAAGGAGTTTCTTAGCTTGGATTCTGGCATCGTTCTTTGTCTTTGAACTTAGCTCTGGTTGCATTGGAGTTGTCATCAGCCATGCTGAGATCTCGGTTAGTAGATGAGCTGTAAAGAAAACCAATCCATTTATGTTAAGAACTAGCAGAGGACCCACTCGAGGGCCCAGGGAAGTTGTGGACGGTGAGTAATGGGCTAGCTTGCCGTCCGTCCGTCTTATGACGACAGGCCGTGTCGACGGCGCGTTCGTGTTCCACGCCCGCCTCAAAGAGATGTCAGCAAACAGGAGGGGCCCGCAAGGGCCGATGCCTGCCAGGGCTGCGGGACTGTTCGAAAGAGATACCGCGGCCCTGGAACATAAAGGGCAAAAGAAGGAACATGGATGGTTTTTAGTCAGTAAAAGTCTGACACTCCCTTCCGCTCCGCCCAGAGCGGGAGGAGTCATTTGATGATTTCCCAAACGAAAAAAAAAGGGCCCAGGGAAGTGTCAATCAGTTTCAAAGCCTTTCAACAGGACAGACACAAGTTTTTCTGTAGCTTAAATATGAGATATTTAAGATATATCTTCTTTAAGCTCGTGGCTACTTAATACAATAATTGACCTCCAATATGTCCGTAACTAGAAGGTTCCCAGGTATGGTCCAGACTACGTAGTATTATATTATCTGTGGTCCAGACCAAAAAAAATGTTCGCAATGACGGGGAGAACAAGTGCCGTTCGGCTTCGGTTAGGATCTATTTACACCATTCAGGTATAAATGTTGCCGACTGAATTAACGAAAATGGCAAGATCTTAGAGACTTTAGCATACCTAAGTAATAATAAAAGTAGTAAGTAGTAGTAGTAATAGTAGCAGTTGTAATAAAATTAAAAACTCAATTAGAGAGTTAGATTTGGCTGGATTTAAGGATTTTTATGTAATAAATGCTATTATAATTAGAATGACTATTTAAATGAAACTGACAATTCATTTAATTCAATTATTATATTATTTCATTCGTAACTGACATTCTTTTTTGAATCTAAATATATAAAACTCAAAGGTGACTGACTGACTGACTGACATAGTGATCTATCAGCGCACAGCCCAAACCACTGGACGGATCGGGCTGAAATTTGGCATGCAGGTAGATGTTACAACGTAGGCATCCGCTAAGAAAGGATTTTGATCAATTCTACCCCCAACGGGATAAAATAGGGGATGAAAGTTTGTATGAAACTTTGTCAATTTTAAACCGATCGGGCTGAAATTTGGCATGCAGGTAGATGTTATAACGTAGGCATCCGTTAAGAAAGGATTTTGATCAATTCTACCCCCAAGGGGATAAAATATGGGATGAAAGTTTGTATGAAACTTTGTCAATTTCAAACCGATCGAGCTGAAATTTGGCATGCAGGTAGACGTTATGACGTAGGCATCCGCTAAGAAAGGATTTTGATCAATTCTACCCCCAAGGGGATAAAATAGGGGATGAAAGTTTGTATGAAACTTTGTCAATTTTAAACCGATCGGGCTGAGACTTTGCATGCATAAAGCTACTATGACGTAGGCATCCGCTAAGAAAGGATTTTGATCAATTCTACCCCCAACGGGATAAAATAGGGGATGAAAGTTTTAATAAATCTTCTTATTGAACTGAAATTAAAGATTGGAGCTGCTATGATGAAGACGTCCGCTTAAATAGGATTTTTATAAATTCAACCCCCATGGGGATAAAATAAGGGATGATGGAGGATGTAAATGAATTAGTTTGAACCTATCAGTACCTAATGGAACAAATAAATTAAGACGAACAAAATAATTTTTAGTTCTAAATGTTGACAATAGATGGCGTTAAAGCATTTAAAAACGCGCTATCGTTGTGTTTTCACTGAGTACATATATACCCGATGATGAGTGGCCGCCGTACCTAATAGTACATACTATACCTAAATATTTCTAGCGGATAATATTTGACGATTTTGGTTGTTCTTTTCTTGGCATATTTTGGATTGAATTTGCTTTGTTTCGGTTTAGTAGTTTTGGTTATAGACTCTGCTTTGTATTTGGCATTTGTTTTGTTTTCGTTTGGTTTAAGTATAGGTTTTGTCGGTTAGACTTTTTTAAAATAGCTAAAGAAAATTTGAACATTAATGGAGAAGTTGAAGAATGTACTGTCGTCCCTATTGTTGGTGACGGTGCATGTTTGTTTCGTGCTCTCTCTTATTTAATGTACGGGACACAAGATAGAGCGATGGAAGTGCGTTCAGAAATTGTCAGATATGTGGTTAATGACTGGAGCAAGTTTTCAATTATGACCCACGACAGGAATGGTGATAACTACGTAACACCTGACGAATATTTTGCTGATATGATGAAAAATGCTACATATGGCGGATTTTGTGAGTTAATAGCAGCAGGATTAATATTCCCATTTAAGTTTGAAGTTTATAGAAACGGTCTCATATATACGGAATCTGGATCTAACGACTATCCGGTAAGGCCATTACGATTCAGCCAAGATTTGTCCAGTGGGCATTTTGATGCCTATCTTCCCATATCAGCACAGAAAATTACTTGGCGTCGTATGGAGGTAGCTGTAGAAGAACATGATTTTGGAATTGATACACCTTCGCAACTTAAAGTTGATAAGGGTTGTCAGGAGGTACCTGTTTTAGAGCGTGAACATTCACCTATGGTATCTTCAATAAATTATGATGAAATTTTAATAAGAAGTTTATTGTCCCAATCTGAGTCTGTGACATTAATAGAAAAAAAAGATAAACAAACGTAGGGCAAGGTTTACTAATTACACACGAAAAAAACAGATAAAAAAGGCACAAAAAAAATATGGACAGACTCTACCTGAATCCCACCGTAAAGCTGTGTCTGAATATAAGAAAAATAACCCTGAAAAACAGAGGCAAGCTATCGCCACCTACCAGGCTGCACACCCTGAAAAACATAGGCAATCTGTCGCCACCTACCAGGCTGCACACCCTGAAAAACATAGGCAATCTGTCGCCACCTACCAGGCTGCACACCCTGAAAAACATAGGCAATCTGTCGCCACCTACCAGGCTGCACACCCTGAAAAACATAGGCAATCTGTCGCCACCTACCAGGCTGCACACCCTGAAAAACATAGGCAATCTGTCGCCACCTACCAGGCTGCACACCCTGAAAAACATAGGCAATCTGTCGCCACCTACCAGGCTGCACACCCTGAAAAACATAGGCAATCTGTCGCCACCTACCAGGCTGCACACCCTGAAAAACATAGGCAATCTGTCGCCACCTACCAGGCTGCACACCCTGAAAAACATAGGCAATCTGCTGCACTATATCAGGCCAGGAATACCGATGTGCATAGAGTGATTCAGTCACGGTATAGAGAAAATACAATTCAACGTGTATGGAGAAGCAAGTTGCTTTCGGGTTTGGCGTATGACTCAGATATTGCTTATGGAACTGATAGCAGTGTAGTCTTAGGTTCTATGAAGTACAAGTGTCAGTGGTGTAACGCCTTGAAGTGGAAAGATGAGACACCTGGCATGTGTTGTAGCGCCGGTAAAGTACAACTTGAGCCGTTTAAACAACTGCCTGAACCACTTTACAGTCTGGTTAATGATTTACACCCAAATCATGTACACTTCATGGATAATATCCGAAAATATAATGCCTGTTTTCAAATGACTTCCTTTGGTGGAAAACAAATAAAAGAAGGCGGTTTTTCACCAACTTTTAAAGTTCAAGGACAAGTCTATCATTTAATTGGAAGTATATTACCGGAACCCGGGCAGGATGCACAGTTTCTGCAAATTTATTTCGTCGGTGAAGATGATAGAGAAGCTAATATTCGATGTTCTAAATTTCCTGAGTTGAGACCAAATTTAATCAAACAATTGCAGCTTATGTTACATGAGGTGAACCCATACATAAAAGATCTAAAAACAGCCATTGATAAAATATCGCCTTCAGAGTCATTCAAGGTCGTAATACATGCAGATAAAAAACCACAAAGAGAACACAGAGGCAGATTTAATGCACCAACGGCAAATGAAGTGGCTGTTGTATTGGTAGATCAGCATTTTGACCGAAGAGACATCATCCTCGAAAGCCGAAATAACTCACTTCAGCGTATCAGTGAGATACATCGAGCTTATGACGCGCTACAGTACCCGTTGATGTTTTGCTGGGGGGATGATGGCTATACAATCAACATACCACAATGCGATCCCACAACTAAGTTGCCCTTGAAAAAAACAGTCTCTGCTGTGAGTTTTTATTCATACAGAATAATGATCAGAGAAGGAGAAGATAACTTTTTGGTTAAATATCGCGCTCTTTTTAGTCAATATTTGGTAGATGAATACGCAAAAATAGAAACTGAAAGACTAAACTACATAAAAAACAATCAAGCCAAATTGCGCGCAGATAATTATATTCATTTAAAAGATGCAATTGGACGGCAAGATACTGAAGCAAATCAGCTGGGACAAATGGTAGTACTTCCATCATCTTTTACTGGTGGACCAAGATACATGCACGAAAAAACGCAAGACGCCATGACCTATGTTAGACATTACGGTCGTCCCGACCTTTTTATTACTTTTACATGTAACCCACGCTGGAGTGACATAAATGAGCACTTACTTTCAGGACAAAAATCTCATGATCGATACGATATTATTTCGCGTGTCTTTCGATTAAAGGTAAAAAAGGTCATGGATTTGTTGACAAAAGGGAAAATATTCGGTGAAGTGAGATGCTATATGTATTCGACGGAATGGCAAAAGCGAGGTCTTCCGCATATTCATATACTTTTATGGCTTCAACATCGCATCACTCCGGATCAAATTGACAATATTATTTGTGCTGAAATACCTAACCCCGATCGTGATCCTGAGCTTTACGAAATTGTTAAAAGTAATATGATACATGGCCCCTGTGGAAGTTTAAACCGAAATTCTCCATGCATGAAAGATAATTCGTGCAGCAAACGTTATCCTAAGGGCCTTATTAAGGAAACTCAAACCGGTGATGATGGTTATCCGCAGTACAGGAGACGTTCTCTGGATGACGGTGGATTCTCTGTCAATATTAAGGGTGTTACAATAGATAATCGTTGGGTGGTTCCTTATAATCCAGTGCTATTAAGAACATGTAACGCTCACGTGAACGTAGAGTATTGCCATTCAGTGAAGTCAATCAAATACGTTTGCAAATATGTTAATAAAGGGTCAGATCAGGCTACGTTTACTTTAGAGAACGGGAAGGATGGGAAGGATGAAGTTACAACCTACGCAAGTGGTCGATATATAAGTTCAGCTGAAGCAGTTTGGCGAATCCTGGAATTCCCAATACATGAGCGTTTTCCTCCTGTAGTGCACCTTGCTGTACATTTAGAAAATGGACAGAGAATTTATTTTAATGAGCAGAACTTGTGCGACAAATTGAGTACTCCTCCTACAACTACACTCCTCTCCTTTTTCGATCTGTGTAACGTGGATGACTTTGCAAAAACATTGCTATACTCGGAAGTCCCTGCGTATTACGTTTGGAACAAGCGATCGTTTCAGAGAAGGAAGAGAGGAGTGAATGTTGAAGGATGGTCAGGGGTCAAAAAAGAACACGTTCTAGGTAGGGTTTATACTGTTCATCCAAACAATACAGAATGCTACCACCTTCGAATGCTTCTACATGAGATCAGAGGCCCAATTTCATTTGAAGCGTTGAAAACTGTAGATTGTCACTTATATCCCACTTTCCAATCCGCGTGCAAGGCTCTAGGTCTACTCGAAGATGATCGGCATTTGGATTCAGCTCTTGAAGAGGCAGCACTTTGTCAAACACCGCAAATGATTCGAGAGCTTTTTGCTATCATTTTGTTGTTCTGCCAGGTTTCCGAACCCTTATGTCTTTGGGAAAAATACAAAGAATACCTTTCTGAAGACTTTAAAAAACAACTGGAAAGGCTAGGTGACGTGGATGTAGAGCACTCATCGGACCTGATATTTAACAAATGCCTGTCGGTATTAGAGGATGCCATATTATCATTAGGCGGCCGTCCTCTTAAAGAGTATGGATTACCTCAGCCAATAACATCAATACATTTTGAAAATAGAGAGTACGTGAAGGAGACCAGTTACGATACAGTGGCCTTAGAAGACGCAGTGAGAAAAAATGAAGCATCCTTGAATGACGAGCAACAGGAAGTTTACAATAAAATTATCACAAGTGTAGATGCAAATGACGGTCGAATATTCTTCTTAGACGCTCCAGGTGGAACTGGTAAAACCTTCCTTATTAATTTACTTTTGGCGAAAGTAAGAAGTACTCACGGCATTGCCCTGGCTGTGGCGTCGTCCGGCATAGCTGCTACATTACTCGAAGGTGGTCGAACTGCTCATGCTACTTTTAAGTTACCACTCAATTTAATCACTGCCGAGACTCCCATTTGCAACATCTCCAAACAAAGTAATTTTGCTGAAGTTTTAAAGAGTACAAAAATAATCGTGTGGGACGAAATAACGATGGCTCATAAAGGTGGTATTGAAGCCTTAAACAGATCACTAAGGGATATAAGGGGTAATAGAAAATTAATGGGTGGCTTAACAGTTTTGCTGGCCGGAGACTTTCGGCAGACTCTACCAGTGGTGCCAAAAGGAACCAGAGCTGACGAAGTAAGGTCGTGCATTAAGAAATCAAATTTGTGGCCCCAGGTTAATATTCTTAAGCTCTCTAAAAATATGAGAGCACATTTGGGCGGGGATGAGTCTGCTGGTAGATTTTCAGATCTCCTTCTTAAAATCGGTAATGGTGATTTTCCATCGTTTGATGGAATGATAACCATCCCGGAAGAATTGTGCACAGTTGTTACTACGGTTCAAGAATTGCTGTCTAAAGTTTATCCAGACATTATTCATTTACATGACAAGCCTATTGAATGGTTATGTGAGCGTGCCATACTTACTCCAAAGAACGATCAAGCAGCAGCTATCAACGATATCCTGCTCATGTCGTTTGAGGGCGAAGAAAAGGTCTATACTTCGATTGATACAGTGGTTAATACAGATGACGCTACTAATTACCCTGTAGAATTTTTAAATTCATTGAAACCGCCAGGTTTGCCTTATCATAAGCTTATTCTGCGTGTGGGCACTCCAATTATGTTGTTGCGAAATTTAAAACCACCAAAACTTTGTAACGGTACGAGACTGCAAGTGAAAGCGTTACATCGCAATATAGTGGAAGCCACTATATTTACTGGGTGTGCGAAAGGGGAAACTGTATTTATACCACGAATCCCATTAATACCTAATGATATCCCGTTCGAATTTAAACGATTACAGTTTCCCCTAAAAGTCTGCTTTGCCATGACAATAAACAAGTCTCAGGGGCAAACTCTCAAATTTGCGGGTATAGACTTGAGAGAACATTGCTTCTCTCATGGACAGTTTTATGTTGCTTGCTCACGAGTAAGTTCACCTAATAGCTTGATAGTTTTAGCGCCTAATGACAGATTAGTTAAGAATATTGTGTACAAAGAAGTTTTGTAGGCCCTAATTTTTTACACACGCTAAACAAAAGTAAAGCCGCAAAAACTAAACCTAATTAATAATAATAATTCTTAACGCGAGCGAAGCCGCGGGCAAAAGCTAGTTTTAACTATAATTATTAAAAATATTATAATTTATCAGTATCACCAATGTAACAATTATGTATTTAACATTTTTATGCCCATGTGGTAGAATGTGATGAGACAACATAAACTCAAGACCATGTAATATACATACCGACCATGTTCTGACAAATAAATGATGATTGGATTTGATTTGATTTGAAGTACTAACCTGTGTAAAAGAAAAATATAAAAAACTTCATTTTAATTTCACATCACAGTTTTCTATACAATTTTCGACTACCAAAAATGTTTCAATAATTCTTATCGGATTTCTTTGAAATTAAATTAACAGCATAACAAAACAATTTTGGCGTTCTGAATTAAATTCTTGATTACTATAAGTGCGCCACCACATTGATTTAAAACCTCGTTTCACAGAGACGTTGGTTCGATTCCCAATCAGTATTTTTTTTTTTTTGGATGGGCGTCTCGCAGTTCAACCTAGGAGGTTGGCTACTTCTTAACCGGGCAAGTCCTGTGGATGCCTTGAGTGTAAGGCCTCCAGCCAGGGGCGTAAAACTAAAACTTAAAAACTAAGCGACCACTCGCTAAGCTACCCCTGTGGGGTACGAGCCTCGGCTTAGGGCGTCGCTGGGGAGGGCAGCAAGGGGACAGGCTGGATCTGGTTTAAAGTGTAAGAGAGAGAAAGTGTGAGAGAGAAAAGTGTGTTCCCAATTCTATAGCGAAAGGTGCGATTCGACAAAAAGTCTCGCAAGATGAGCACGAGACGGTCCGGCACTACGAGTTGGTACAGCTTATAAATTAAGCCGTTGTGCCAGACTTTGTCGAAAGCTTTCGCTATGTCGAAGTAAAGTACACCTGTCATCGCACCACGTTGAAAGCCAGCGCTTACATGTTCTACGATGCGGTGAACTTGATGGACGCACGAGTGTTCGGTCCTAAAACCGTACTGCTCGTTGGGAATGAGGCTCTTAGCCTCGGCATAGTCCTTGAGACGCTTATAAATAAGCCTCTCGTAGATTTTGCCGAGTGCGCTAAGGAGACTGCTCGGCCGGTAGCTCGAAGGCTCGGCTTTAGGTTTACCCGGTTTGGGGATACCTATGACAGTGGCCTCTTTCCACACTTGTGGGAAGATGTTATTGCTTAAGACGTCATTGAAGATGGCTGCCAGCAAGACAATGAGTTGACCAGGGAGTATCTTAAACACCCTATTGGTGAAGCCATCGGCGCCAGGGGCTTTCCTAGGCTGAAGCTTGTCAATAATATCCTTCACTTCCTCAGGGGAGACTGGAGGAAGGGGATCGTCGGGGTCTTCTATTGGGGGAAGGGAGGCTCTACGTTCCACTTCGGCGTCCACCTCGGCGAGGTGGCGCGCGTCTACTGGTTGAGAGCTGGGGGTACACTGAGCTTCCAGGCTGTCGGCTAGGCACTCAGCCTTTTCTGAGTCGTCAAACGCGACGCTCTTGTCAGGACGGGTGAGGGGGGGCATCGTGGCCTCCTCTGTGGCACGCATCTTTCTTTGCAATTGCCAGAAAGCTAGGTGGGTGGATTCCCAATCAGACCAAAATAGTTAATAATATGTCAGACATACGCTGCGCGCCGCCATGTTGGTTTTTCCAAACAATTTAAGCACACAACTTCAAATGTTTAATAATGTCTTGTAATGTGCAAAACACTGCGCCAATGACGCAGCATATTATCAATCAATCAAAGATAATCAACACCTGTTTTTGTTATTCAATAAATGGATTGTAATCGACCGGCGGTGCGCGTCGGCGTCTTATTACCCAACGTCGTAATCTCAATAGAATGGCCATATCAACAAACGAACCATTTAATTAACATGACCACGCCTTTCTGAAACATAGAGATAAAACCAGTATTCCGCTAGTGTTATCAAAAGCCCAAAGTAATAGCAATTAATTAGAATCAATATTCTATTTGATTGCCTCGTTAGTCTAGTGGTAGCATGTAGCGGAGATGAGAATGTTGAGGTGGATGTGTGGTGTGACAAGAATGGATAAAGTAAGGAACGAGTATATTAGAGGAAGTTTAAAAGTTGCGCCAGTTACAGAAAAGTTGAAAGGGAATCGACTGTCTTGGTATGGACATGTGATGAGGAGGGACGAATCGCATGTGACTAAAAGAGTGATGAATATAAACGTTGATGGATGGAGAGGGAGAGGAAGACCAAAGAAACGATGGATGGATTGTGTGAGGAATGATATGAAAGATAAAGAAGTAAATGATAGCGTGACGGTTGACAGAGGAGAATGGAAGAAAAAAATGTGTTGCGCCGAAACATGGGACAAGGGCATGAAGATGATGTTTGTTTGGTAGCAAGCGCGACTGCTGAGCATGAGGTCCTGGGTTCGATTCCCAGGTCGGGCAGTGTTATTGGGGTTTTCGATCAAGAATTTCTCAATAGCAGCCACGGAGTCTGGATTTGTGCCCGGTTGATGGCAGGCTCGTCTCCTATAACATGGGACTTAAACATAACTGGCGAAATGTGGGTGTATTACTAGAACATGTACCTACAATAAATTGACTGTACAATTTAAAAACTCTATGAATCCAAATGAGTTCAAGAGAAAATTAAAGTCATGAACTAATATGTGATTATATTTTAGTGACTTTATGTAATTTATATCCAACATTTTATCATGATATTACATCTTAATGAATTTTATTGACATAGATTGCTTTGAATTTAATTTATATTGTTTTATTAATTTTATTGACATACATTTCTTTGAGTTTAATTTATATTGTTTTGTTTTTATTTTATTGACATACATTTCTTTGAGTTTAATTTATATTGTTTTTTTTTTTATTTTATTGACATACATTTCTTTGAATTAAATTTATATTGTTTCATTAATTTTATTGACATACATTTCTTAGAATTTAATTTATATTGTTTTATTAATTTTACTGACATACATTTCTTTGAATTTAATTTATCTTGTTTTTTGAATTAATATTAAGTTAAATTATTATAATTAATATTAAGACTACTAATGTTGGAACCAATGTGGAATGTAACATTGTTTGTTTTTTTCTGGCTTGTGATAATTATTTCATTTTTGTGTTACATTTATTTTTAAAACCACTGTTCGACACAAATGTAAATTTGTTGATGAATAAATAAATTTTATTTATTTATTTACAAACTCTTACCTACACTACCATTACAGATCTGCGATCCAATGCGATAGAGTGGCCTTACTTGGTAAATATTTAATATACATCCTATAAAATTACATATTACATCCTAAATCTTAACCTACATTTAAATAACATATTACATATAATGCAACTTTTGCGAATTCACTCAAGTTGCAACACAATACATCAACCCTCTAGTGAACCTCGTTCACCACACGAATAGATACACCTCTGCCTAACCCTTCAGGGATTACAGGCTTGATGTTGAGTTATGTAATATTCTATCTCCTTTGTTCCAAAGTTTGACGTTGAAAGTGCCTTTTTAGCCGGTCTATGAATAAAATAAAATAAGGTATGTTGACGTGGCTCAAAAGGCTGCCCAACTTAAATGGGACTAGGCAGGACATGTCTGTCGCATGCCGAATGAACTGTGGGCCCGTAAAGCTCAGGACAGGTGCCCTGAAACAGTGACACGGGGTCGCGGCAGACCACGAAGGAGATGGCGGGACGAACTGGATGTCTTCCTTGAGAATTGGAAAGTAGTAGCACAGAATCGTGGCCGTTGGAAGCAATGGAGGGAGGCCTTTGCCCAGCAGTGGGACAGTATGGGCTAGCTATAATAATAAGGTATGTTGTTGTTTTTGTTGCTAGCCTATATTGTCCCACTGCTGAGCAAAGACCTCCCTCCATCCTCTTCAACGGTCACGATTCTGTGCTAAGGTAAATAAGTAATCCTGAAACTAAGCACAACTCCAGACTCCGGTCTGCCAAGGAAAACATGCCAAATTTTTTTTTTTTTAAATTAGGAATTTTGTTTTTTTTTCTATTTTTGTGTGAACATCTTAATGCGGTTCACATAAAATATCTACTTACCAAGTTTCAACAGTATAGTTCTTATAGTTTCGGAAAAAAGTGGCTGTGACATACGGACGGACAGACAGACAGACATGACGAATCTATAAGGGTTCCGTTTTTTGCCATTCGGCTACGGAACCCTAAAAAGCACAAACAAGTTTGCTAAAAACAACTTAAATCATGAATGATAACACGCGGGAGAAATCACAGGTGTCTGTTATCATTTAAAAGAATTCCTACGTAAGTTGTCTTATCAATTTATCAAACATTGATTAATCAGACAGTAATAGTGACGAAACTATTATATACATATAAGAACCATATTTGTTTGACTGTCAATCAGAACATTTTGTCTTTGAATAGAATAAAATAGAATAGAATAATATTTATTTGCTTAAAAACATGGTATAAAAGATGGTGAAATACAAAAAAAACAAGAGCATGCATGTTTTTGCTTAACAGTGATAGATAAGGGTACAAAATTTAACATTTATTGTCAAAGTCTTTGACACTATAAAAACTATGACTACACAACCATTCATGCAATTTACTTTTAAATGAACTTACATTTATCATCTTGAGATTGCAACAACGACGGTTTGGGACAAGCCAACAGCTGCTGCAACTCAGCAATATCAGAATCAACACTGGAGACCACCAGAATAGAACCGAAGCAATCTTCTTCTTCTTTATTGTGTGGT
Source organism: Eurois occulta (assembly GCA_950022335.1). Taxonomy (NCBI): domain Eukaryota; kingdom Metazoa; phylum Arthropoda; class Insecta; order Lepidoptera; family Noctuidae; genus Eurois; species Eurois occulta. The sequence continues at coordinate 10,169,984 of OX465504.1, read as the reverse complement.
TAGTGCCTAACCTGGTGTCAGAGTTTTTATGCCGCCCATGGGCCTCTGACTTGGCAATACATCTCTTAGGCATGCTGATTTGGTTTCCTCACGATGGTTTCCATCACCGAAGCAATTGATCAAAATTATACAGTACGAACATGAATCCAAAAAATCAGAGTTGTGCCCTGGGTTGGAACTCGAGACCTATGACATGACATGGTAGTCCGACGGTCAAGCTCGATCATCATCATCTGCCTAGCCTTTTCCCAACTATGTGGGGGTCGGCGTCCAGTCTAACCGGATGCAGCTGAATACCAGTATTTTACATGGAGCGACTGCCTTCTGACCTGCACAACCCAGTTTAGTTCTGGGTAATACGATATCCTTTGGTAAGACTGTTTGTCAGACTTTCGGCCCACTGACTACCTGTAACGACTGTGCTTTCCGAGGCACGGAGGAAACTCGGTATGTAATGGGTGGTCACCTATCCACGGACCAACCTAGGCAAGCGAAGCTTAACCAAAAGATCAATCCGAGCAGCAGTTATCATTTAGGCATGGGCTCCGGCACGTTCAAGCTCGATGACTCTCGAAAAAACGATTCAGCTGTCTTGGCTCCCGCAACGAAATACTCAGAAGTAGTTAGAAGCCCATCAGACATCAGGCTCACCAGGCTATCGTGTCACTAAGTGTTGTGAGGGCAGTTTTTTAGAAGACTTGCGACATTTATATAGATGTTTCTAGAATTTTTGAAATTGGTTTAGCAGTTTATAGCCAAGCCATGTCCGTCCGTCTGTCTGTCCGCTGCTGGGCCCAAAGACTTTTGGTACTAGAAAGCTGTAATTTCGCATAAATATACAGGTTAGTTACGCCGACAAAGTGGTAAAATAAAATCTCGAAAATTATTTTATTTTTATTTTTCTCTTTGGGGTTGTTGGATAGGTGTTTAAAAATATTGCACGTTAAAAAGGAAAAGTACTTATCACAGCTAAGTAGGCTTTACAAGTCGACCAACTTGTAAAATGTACTTGGATAACGTATTTGCCTAAACACAATGTATGGGAGCACAGGTTTCCTGCCAGGGCTGCGGGACTGTTCGAAAGAGATACCGCGGCCCTGGAACATAAAGGGCAAAAGAAGGAACATGGATGGTTTTTAGTCAGTAAGAGTCTGACACTCCCTTCCGCTCCGCCCAGAGCGGGAGGAGTCAAAAAAAAGCACAGGTTTTTCAACTGCAAAAGTAAGTTTGTTTTTTATTTTTACGATAAAAAATCATCGTTCGGAGGTATATTTTGATGGGCAACTGCGGAACCCTACATTGTGCGTGGCCCAATACGCACTTGGCCGGTTTTTTTTATACAACATGTCCCAAAATTCAACGATAAGCCAGCACCGGAGGATAGACCTGCCCATGACTACTCGGGGAAAAAAAGAAAAAAAATATATATCTCTTTTTTTTTGAAGTTATAAAAAAAAAGAAGAAATTCTTAAAAAAGTGAGACCTTTTATGATATTTTTCACTACCATGACCACACTTTTTTAAATATTTCTGTTATTTTTTTTTATAGGCAACCTGAATAGCACTGCTATCTACCACAATTCTTAAAAAATCCAGAATACCTCTAGTTTTTTCACGTAAATTAATGAAACTTAATTTATTCCCTAAATTTTTTGAAGATTTTTACTTTTAATCAACTTTAACTCATCGTGGTGTAAAAAAAAAGTATGAACACTACTATGGCAAGTTTTTTTATAAATTGACGCAACTAATCAAGATTCCAAAATGGTATAATACTCTAGGAAAATCAACCACAAAAAAATAATATCCATACTAGTTCAAAACAAGAACCAAATTCCTTAAATTATAGTTGACAGTAATCACTTTCACTGCGTGCCCAAAATGGGTTCTTGTTACAATTTCTAGGAATTTGAGTGGGGCATACATACCTTAGAAGTTAGAGAGAGATAGATAGATAGAGATATTTACGTTAAAAAGAGACAACAACAGGGCAGGTAGTGGGTTCTTGTTACAATTTCTAGGAATTTGAATGGGGCATACATACCTTAGAAGTTAGAGAGAGATAGATAGACAGAGATATTTACGTTAAAAAGAGACAACAACAGGGCAGGTAGAGAAGCTGTTATTATTCTCAGAGCAAGTCACGTCCACGTCAGTTGAATACGGAACGGTGCGCAGTAAACAAAGGAGCAGAGCGTACTGAACTGACTTGCTCTGAGAATAATAACAGCTTCTCTACCTGCCCTGTTGTTGTCTCTTTTTAACGTAAATATCTCTGTCTATCTATCTCTCTCTAACTTCTAAGGTATGTATGCCCCATTCAAATTCCTAGAAATTGTAACAAGAACCCACTACCTGCCCTGTTGTTGTCTCTTTTTAACGTAAATATCTCTATCTATCTATCTCTCTCTAACTTCTAAGGTATGTATGCCCCACTCAAATTCCTAGAAATTGTAACAAGAACCCATTTTGGGCACGCAGTGAAAGTGATTACTGTCAACTATAATTTAAGGAATTTGGTTCTTGTTTTGAACTAGTATGGATATTATTTTTTTGTGGTTGATTTTCCTAGAGTATTATACCATTTTGGAATCTTGATTAGTTGCGTCAATTTATAAAAAAACTTGCCATAGTAGTGTTCATACTTTTTTTTTACACCACGATGAGTTAAAGTTGATTAAAAGTAAAAATCTTCAAAAAATTTAGGGAATAAATTAAGTTTCATTAATTTACGTGAAAAAACTAGAGGTATTCTGGATTTTTTAAGAATTGTGGTAGATAGCAGTGCTATTCAGGTTGCCTATAAAAAAAAATAACAGAAATATTTAAAAAAGTGTGGTCATGGTAGTGAAAAATATCATAAAAGGTCTCACTTTTTTAAGAATTTCTTCTTTTTTTTTATAACTTCAAAAAAAAGAGATATATATTTTTTTTCTTTTTTTCCCCGAGTAGTCATGGGCAGGTCTATCCTCCGGTGCTGGCTTATCGTTGAATTTTGGGACATGTTGTATATACAATACTGTTACTGTTAGCCTGTGTCATCCCACTGCTGGGCAAAGGCCTCTCCCCATGACTTCTAGTTGTTTCGATCCTTCAAAACTGCTAAACTAATTTCTAAACTTCGCTAAGGCCGCTGCCTCGAATTTTGCGGGCAGCGGGGCGGCGGCGGCGGCGGCGCGGGAGCGGAAGTATCTTATGCGTAAAATCAAATGGACCGGTTCTCGAAAACAGCGGCGCGGGGGCGGGCAACGAGCGGTGCACTCCAGTCAACGAGATCATATAGAAAGTGACAGTCACTATTACTGAGTGCCAGTGGCGAAGGTTCCATACAACTCGATTCCTACCGGGTTCCTTTTGAAAAAATGGCACAGTCAGTGTTTTAAACACAAATAATATAATCACATTAAAGATATACACTATTATTTTTAGGTCGTTCTGGAACCGAATACCATTAACTCGATCATCGAACTCGAAACGATTAGGACTATTTTTTTCAAAAAGTAACAAAAAAGAACACGAAAGAATAAATTTAATGTTTTTTTTTTGTGAAATAATGAGAACTCAAATGCATATGTGTGTGTAAAACGTATCCACGATAGGCAACACATGCGAACGATACCCATTGAAAAATTCATTTATCGATTGATTCTCATTTTTCACAAAAAAAAAAAAAAACATTAAATTTATTCTTTCGTGTTTTTTTTTATTGTTACTTTTTGAAAAAAATAGTCCCAATCGTTTCGAGTTCGATGATCGAGTTAATGGTATTCGGTTCCAGAACGACCTAAAAAATGGTGTATACAAAAATTGACCCTTCGCTACTGCGAGTGCTATAGCGATGATGTTTCTACGATGCGGACGAAGTCGCAAGCAATACCTTGTTTCAATATCAAATTAATTCATAATCTTAATGTAACATTTATCTAAGATAACGACGCAAGGAAGTAATAAATAAATCATTAAATAATTTTATAATTACTCCAATTTGAACCATGCTTAAGTCTGCAGCTTTATTTTTTTGTGTATTAGCTGCTGTGTCAGGTAATTCCCTTTTTAATTATCTAATTTGTATTATTACTAGCTCATACCCGTGGCTTTGCTCGCGTTAATTTAGAATTTGACAGTCAATTCGGGTTCTCATACGAGGTTTCTATAATAATATAATTCAATCATGTTTCGAAAGAAAAGTACATATTATCATAAGAACGTTATTGTTGTTTTCCTCGGGAACAGTACTTTTTTTCGGAATTAAAGTTACTCTATGTCCGTTTCTGTGCACCTGACAACGTATATGCAAAATTTCAGGATGATCGGTTCAGTGGATTAAGCGTGAAAAGGTAACAAAACTTACTTTCGCATTTATAATATTAAAGTTAGGAAGTAAGGATTTATTTTCCGTAACATCATATGATTTTTTATTTTAATTTCTTTTATGTCTTAATCAAAGACATTCAAACATTGTAAGTCTTTAAAATCTCTGGTCTTAATTTTACGTACTCTTTTTTAAGGGTTCCGTACCCAAAGGGTAAAAAGGGACCCTATTACTAAGACTTCGCTGTCTATCTGTCAGTCTGTCTGTTTAAAAAATAAAATATGAAGGGGGCTCTCATACAACAGATATGATTTTTTTGCCATTTTTATAGATAATGGTACGGAACCCTTCGTGCGCGAGTCCGACTCGCACTTGGCCGGTTTTTCTAATTTCTTTTATCTGTAATACTCGTAATTGTAAACAAAACAAGTTCATTAATGTTAATTTCAGTACTATTAGCTATACATCTACTTAACCCTTAGATGATTACAGGTGTTATGTTATGTTATTATAAATATTTCATTCCTTCCAGGTCTTCCCTATGACCCTATCATCAGGAAGTTGGACGAGCATCTGCGCTACCAGCACGTCGAGGGTCCAGACGGAAGCCTGCACTTGGTAGACCTTTGGGGGACCGTCAGCGATGTGGCTGAGGCGGCCAGATATAATCCGGATAGGCAGAATGTATATCATTTGTATACCAGGTAAGAAATATAGAATTGTTCTCTATTCTTACTGGGGAAAGCGCTTCGCGAAGGTAGTCCTGGCAAGTGAAATTTATTGCTTTTTAGGGTTCCGTACCCAAAGGGTAAAACGGGACCCTATTACTAAGACTTCGCTGTCTGTCTGTCTGTATGTCTGTTTCCAGGCTGTATCTCATAAACCGTGATAGCTCGAAAGCTGAAATTTTCACAAATGATGTATTACTATTGCCGCTATAACAACAAATACTAAAAATTAAAAAAAAAAATATTAAAGGGGGCAAAAAATCATATCTGTTGTATGGGAATACAACAGATATGATTTTTTGCCGTTTTTATATATAATGGTACGGAACCCTTCGTGCGCGAGTCCGACTCGCACTTGGCCGGTTTTTTTTTCATTTTTTTCAATTTGCAGGTCAGTATCGTTTTGCATGTTTATACACATTGTTTTTACGACCGTAAAAAATATGGATTTACATACTTCTATGCATTATGGTAAAAGCGTCAGGGTAGCCCGCGAAATTCAAATTTTCTTACTTTTATTGCAATTTCCGGTCAGTGTCAGGTTTTATGTTGTAAAAAATATAATTCGCGGCCGTAAAACGTATGTATTTACGGAATTGTAGTCATAAAAATCATCAATTCAACCATTTTAAGTTCATTTAATCCCATTAAAAATAACAAATTATTATGGGGAAAGAATTTCAAAGTATTTAGTGCCAAAAGTATATTTATTAAAGTAGATATGCTATAGGTATTAAATTAAGTAAAGGTATATTAAAATCAAGATTAAGGAGTTTATTTGTCGGTAACGAGGATTCGCCGTTACCGAGAAATAAATTCACATCTTATAGTCCTTTTAACAGTTGTGTAGTAGTTTTTAAGGTCAGTTGTTTAATAGATTATTTGTATTACATTTGTGTTTAAAAACAAGCGCTTCTCGCCATCAAACTAAGAAGTTTGGCGAGTAAATTGTAGACCAAAAAAAAAAGTATGTTTGTGAACAATAAAAAAAAATTGACTATTTATTATTTATTTATTTATAGAGAAGGTTGTATTGATGATTTTAATGATTATAACTCAGTAAAGCAATATTTGTTACGGCCGCGAATCATATTTTAATCAATATACAACCTTACACTGACCTGCAAATTACAAAGAACGTAAGAAAATTTAAATTACGCGGACTACCCTGGCGTTTCCACCTTAAAATCATAAAAAAACTCCTTATTTTTAGGGTTCCGTACCCAAAGGGTAAAACGGGACCCTATTACTAAGACTTCGCTGTCTGTCTGTCTGTCTGTCTCCAGGCTGTATCTCATAAACCGTGATAGCTAGAAAGCTGAAATTTTCACAAATGATGTATTACTATTGCTGCTATAACAACAAATACTAAAAATTAAAAAAAATATATATTAAGGGGGGCTCCTATACAACAGATATGATTTTTTTGCCGTTTTTATAGATAATGGTACGGAACCCTTCGTGCGCGAGTCCGACTCGCACTTGGCTGGTTTTTTTTTTATAACCCTAGAATGACTATTTCAAGAAAACATTCCATTTTACTATTTTAGAGAATTTTATTGACGATTCTAATGACTGAAAACAACCAAACGTGTTTTCCGTGGTACGGAGGGGTTTTCGTTATTGAAATGGTTGGACCCCCATTTACGGACCGCCCTCGGCAGGTGTTGCTTAACCAGAGTCCCTGATGATGACTGTATCATCATCTTCCTGCCCTTGTCCCATGTTACTTGGGGTCGACGCAACATGTTTTTTTCTTCCATTCTCCTCTGTCAACCGTCACGCTATCATTTACTTCTTTATCTTTCATATCATTCCTCACACAATCCATCCATCGTTTCCTTGGTCTTCCTCTCCCATCAGTCACAGGAGGAGCTCGTGGCTAAATAAGAACAGCCGGGTTCGGGTCGATCTTTAGGTTAAGCTGTGCTTACCTAGGTTGGTCCATGAATGGGTGACCACCCATTACATACCGAGTTTCCTCCGTGCCTCGGAAAGCACGTTAAGCCGTTGGTCCCGACTATCATTTGTAGATCTTTGACAGTCGTTGCAGGTGAGTGATCCGAAAGTCTGGCAACCAGTCTTACCAAGGGGTACCGTATTGCCTAGTGCTTACTGGGTTGTGGAGGTCAGATAGGCAGTCGCTCCATGTAAAATACTGGTATTCAGCTGCATCCAGTTAGACTGGAAGCCGACCCCAACCGGGAAAAGGCTAGGCAGATGATGACTTTTTTAGTCACATGCGTTTCGTCCCTCCTCATCACATGTCCATACCAAGACAGTCGCTTCCTTTTCAACTTTACTGTAACAGGCGCAACTTTTAAACTTCCTCTAATATACTCGTTCCTTAACTTATCCATTTTATGTTCAGACAAAACCCGACGGTGAGCCAACCCATGCTGATCGGCAACGAGGGTCTGCTAGGCCTCAACAACTACAACCCAGCGAGACGGACTGTTGTCCTGTTGCATGGTTGGCTTGACGATGTGACTGCTGATTTTAATAGGGTGCTGGTTCCTGGTAAGTCTCTTTAGTCTTTCATCTTTCTTTCTTTATCGTGAACACGAAGCACTAAGTCTATGCTACATCGTTTATTATACGCACAGCCAAGGAGTGGAATTCCCTGCCTTCGTCTGTGTTCCCAAGTTCATATGACCCCAATCTATTTAAGTCGCGAGTTAATAGGCTTCTTTTGGATTAGCTCGTTCCATCGTTGACCTCATCTCTGTCCTTAGGACAACATTGAGGTCAAGAGTGGTCTACTCTTGACCTCAATGTAGTCCTAAGGACAGAGAAGACATTTAATATTAAAAAAAAATCGTTTGGTTGGTGCCTAACCTGGTGTCAAAGTTTTAATGCCGCCCTTGGGCCTCTGACTTGGCTTTACATGCCGTCGAGAAATATCTCTCAGGCATGCTGGTTTCCTCACGATGTTTTCCTTCACCGAAGCAAGTGATAATTGTAAAATACGCACATGAAACCGAAAAGTCATAGGTCTTGGGTTCGAACTTGAGACCTATGACTTGCTCTCGGCCACCGTAGGCGCGGGCCTGTGGACGGTGAGTAATGAGTTAGCTCGCCGTCCGTCCGTCCCTGGAACATAAAGGGCAAAAGAAGGAACATGGATGGTTTTTAGTCAGTAAAAGTCTGACACTCCCTTCCGCTCCGCCCAGAGCGGGAGGAGTCATTTCACAAACAAAAATAAAAAATAAAAAATACCTATGACTTGGCAGTCCGATGGTCACACCACTAGGACTATACCACCACCACACCACCACTATACCACTGATATTCTAGTTCACAATCTATCATCATCCTCCGACTAGCTTTCTCCCAACTACGTTGGAGCCGGCCTCCAGTCTAACAGGATGCGACTGAATATCAGAATTTAGATGGAGTGACTGCCTATCTGATCTCCACAACCCAGAAAGTACTGGGTAATACGATCTTCTTCGTCGTCACACTCTTGGCAGAGTGGTCGTGGTCGTCACATCAGGGGTGGTAGCAAGCTTTACAATCCGTCGCCATTCCTCTCTTACTGTGGTTTTTCTTGCACGTTCGTGGAGTGGACCATTGAGTGCAGTTTTAACTTGGTCGGTCCAACGCATTGGTGACCTGCCACGCGCTCTTGTACCTTCAACCTTTCCCTGTGCTACAAGTCGCTGCTCCACAGATATAATACGACACCCCTTGGTAAGACTAGTTGTCAGACTTTTGGGCCACTGACTCTTTGTGACGACTGTCAAAGTTTTACAACTGTACGTCATTTGTAATTCAGTATGACCACTTCCACGGCCAATTACAAGGCCATTTAAATCTTTCTATCTTTGCAGCGTTCCTGTCGGCTGAGGACGTGAACGTGATCGTGGTGGACTGGAGTGCTGGAGGCGGCACCATCAACTACATCGCAGCTGTAGCCAACACTGTACCTTCTGGTGAGTTAATGATCTCACAACTCACTACATTGCCGTTTTGACTCTTATAGAGGAAGTGCCAGGATAGCCCGCGAAATTCAAATTTTCTTATGTTTTTTGCAATTTGATGGCCAGTGTCAGGTTTAATGTTGATTAAGATATGATTTGCAACTGTAACAAATATGGCTTTTTTTTTAGTAATAATAATATCTTGGGACAACCAGCACACCGCCATCTGATCCCAAACTAGGCAGAGCCTGTACTATGGCAACCAGACAACTGATAAGCATCCTTATATATTTCTAAATACATACATATTAAGTATAGATAAATACACACCCAGATACAGAACAAATAATCGTACTCATCGCACAAAGATTTGTCCTGAGTGGGAATCGAACCCACGACCAGCAGTCAGGGTCACTAACCACTAGACCAACAACACATCATCATCTGCCTGCCTTTTCCCAACTATGTTGAGGTCGGCTTCCAGTCTAACCGGATGCAGCTGAATACCAGTATTTTACATGGAGCGACTGCCTGTCTGACCTCCACAACCCACTTAGTTCTGGGTAATACGGTACCCTTTGGTAAGACTGGTTGTCAGACTTTCGAGCCACTGACTACCTGTAACGACTGTCAAAGATCTACAAATGACAGCTGGGACCAACGGCTTAACGTGCTTTCCGAAACACGGAGAAAACTCGGTATGTAATTGGTCACCCATCCACGGACCAACCTAGGCAAGCGCAGCTTAACCTAAAGATCGATCGGTGGCAGTTATTATTTAGCCACGAGCTCCTCAAATATGTCTTTACAAAGTGTTAATCTTTTACATCATCAGTACAACCCTCTAAGTTCAATTTAAACCCATTGAATGACTTTTTCATGAAGAGCCGCCATCTTTATCGTCTACAGCCAGACTTCATCCAATTGAGATTGTTTCTTTGTTTGTATGGCAGACATATTAACATAACCTAACACCACATTGTACACTTAGTTCGCAATAAATGTTTTGACTTTGACTTTGACATATATAGTAACTTCCCTTCGCTATTTTTAAAATGGACTATCTCATTGGTCGCGTGGTTGCCAGTGTGACTGCTGAGCATGAGGTCGTGGGTTCGATTCTCGGGTCGGGCAAAGTTATATTGGGTTTTTGGGTCAGGAATATCTCAGTAGCAGCCACTGAATCTGGATTTGTGCACGTTTGATGGCAATAGACTCTCCCCTTTTACATGGGACTTAAACATAACTGGCGATAATGTGGGTTTACTATTTGGTGAGCGCAGCAGTGGCCCAGTGGTGGCGTCCCCCGGCGCGTTACTTTGTGTAATTTATTTCATCACCATTGCTCTCAAAACGGTGAAGGAAAACATCGTGAGGAAACCAGCATGTCCTAGAACCAAAAATTCGAAGAGACATCTACCAGCTCGCGTGGTGGATTATAGCCCATTCCCTCTCATAGAGAGGAGGCCGTGTGTCCCAGCAGCGGGAACATTATAGGCTGATTATGCTTATACTATGCTATTTGGTACACCTCTGCCTAACCCTCCGGTGATTACAGGCGTCATGTTATGTTATGTATTCTCTAATTTTTATGTTATTCTTTCTGTTTGCAGGCGAGAGTGTAGCCCGCTTCATAGAGTGGTTGAACTCTGTGACCGGTGCCAGCCCCACAATGTACCATATCGTGGGACACAGTTTGGGAGGCCATCAAGCTGGTATCGTCGGCAGGAATGTTGGAGGACAGATTGCTTATATAACTGGTAAGATACGCTTTGAAATAAGAGATCATCTATAAAACAGAAGTTTAAAAACCATGGATTATTACCCATGGATATAACCTTCGTAAAAATAAACAGATTATTACATAACATATACAGGGTATGTAAAAAATCGTGGATTAAACGAAACAGGGCGATAGTTGGGGTTATCAGTGTAATTTTTGAAAGTGCATTTCTTTTTTTTGTATCAAATAATTTTTCGTGAGACATAAAAGATATTGAAAAAAGTGCCAATACTCATAAATCATGGTACCCACTGCAAAAAAGCACTATTGTAGCGATGATACATTTCCTACAAGCAACTAAATACCATTTATTGTTTTATAATAGGTAACCATTTTAATTATTACTTTTGATATTTTCTTTAAAAAAAACACTCAAATAGTCATCACTTTTAAGGTGATCAAGTCAGGACTCTGCCACACAGATCTTTTTTACATGAAATATCCCCAACTATCGCCCTGTTTCGTTTGATATACGATTTTTTTGCCACCCTGTATACATTATGGGTAGGCCTTTAGTGTGGGACACAACATGCGTCTATACTCTTGCGCCCTCACATCTTCCAAACTCACCGTGCTGTGCTGGCGCTGCCGCCGCAGAACCTCAAGCGGCGCAAATATTTAACCTTTGTGGTAACTATATTTTCGAGCCTTTTGGGTTTGGAACTCTAGGACCGTGGGATCCGAGTGCTCAAAGCCTATCACCGAACATAACACCCGTCTGGTCGGAGGATCCTCCCTTTTCTATGGGGGATGAAGAACTTTACACCCAGTTCTTCGTACCCCCAAACTATTAATGTCGTTACGTTACACTGTCAACAGTGGAGACATGGACAAGGGCAGGAATATGATGATGGGGATGATTGATTTTAGACCACTTTTTTGCTGTTCTTATTTGAATTATCGGAACTTATATATTTAATTTGTGATATATTATTTACAAGCTGTTCCCCGCGGTGTCACACGCTGCGCGGCTCCTAAGGGTCGTAGCGTAACGTTATATAGCCTATAGCCTTCCTCGATAAATGGACTATCCAACACAAAAATGATTTTACAATTCGAACCAGCAGTTCCTGAAATTAGCGCGTTCAAAACAAACAAACTCTTCAGTTTTATAATATAAAAAAATATATAATGTTATATATAATAATATAACATAGGTTGTCAGACTTTCGGGGCACTGACTACCTGTAACGATTGTCAAAGATCTATAAATGATAGACGGGACCAACGGCTTAACGTGCTTTCCGATGTACGGAGGAAACTCGGTATATTATGGGTGGTCACTCATCCACGGACCAACCTAAGCAAGTGCGGCTTAACTTGAAGATCGACCCGAGCGGCTGTTGTTACCACGAGCTCCTCAACGTAACAAAGTCACAATCGAACAAAATATCAATTTTAACACGTCACTTGCACTTTCTTCTTTATTTTTCTTCCATTCATGAATCCTTTCTACCCCCAGCTCTGGACGCCGCCTACCCCGGCTGGATCACCAACGACGACAAGTTCCGACCCTCAGATGGTGTCTACACCGAGGTCATCCACACCAATGCTGGCTTGCTCGGTTACATCGGGGCTTTGGGTGACGCCGACTTCTACCCTAACGGGGGAATTGACATGCCAGGCTGTAACTCTCAGGAGTGTGATCACGCTAGGTAAGGAATACTGGGTTCTGCTGCCAAGCAAACTTGAACTCAAAGCATTTAATTCAATGAGACCTTTACAGTCACTTTTGAATGGCAAAAACAATAGTATGAAGTGGACACTCTTTTAAAGATTTTACATATTCAGGGTGTAAACGGACCCTTCACGAGGCCGTCAACCAAGCATGCTGTACATCAAACTAAGTAACATTACGCAAAAATAATTGCTGGGAAACGACTTTTTTTTCGGGGAGAAAAATCACGTTTTACGATAGGACTTAATATAACGCACTCAAAACTTTGTGCTGATGGATGGATTGAAGAGTACGGGGGTCGTGGAGGTGTTTAAAGATAAAAAATCTTACACTAAAAACATGTATTTAAAATGAAACTTGCGAAAATGTTGGAACTTTGACCCTCAATATCTCCGTAACTAGAAGGTTCCCAGGTATGGTCTAGAACAAAAAAATGATCGCAATAACGGGGAGAACAAGTGCCTTTCGGCTTCGTTAAGTGTGTTGTTCCACCCTTTATTCTGAAAAGTAAATGATTGTCGTGTAATGTATCTCGACTATGATTAAAAAGATGTTAAAAGATGATCTTAGTTATGGTTTTTCATACTTTCCAGGTCATACTTCTACCTAGGGGAGTCCCTCCAATCTGGCGGCTTCACGGGCAGGCGCTGCGCCTCGTTCATCACCGCTATGACCGGCAACTGCTTCCTCTGGGGCAATCTGAGGATGGGTGGGCTTGTACCTAAGACTGGGTGAGTACAGTGATAGATTGAAAGCTAGAAAAGGTGGAAGGGAGGGATTTTTTTGTAAGCCTTGGGTGAAAAAAGGAATTTCATCATGAATAAGGGAATTCATGTTTCATGCTGGCATACAATTCTAATCTTATCTACTACAAATTTAAATATAAATGCAAAAGTTTGTATGGATGGCTGTTACTCAATCACGCCAGAACGGATCTGAATGAAATTTGGCACAGATATAGATTATAGGATGGCATATAGAATGGCACGTGGTCTACTTTTTTTTCTCACACCCTCTCATCAGAATTTCCAAGCAAACGAAGTCGCGGGCAACAGCTAGTTAGTAAAAATTTGACTGACTCATCCACGCGCAGGCCTTGGATCTAGAAAGCTGAACCGCAGAGGTTCCCTTTATGATGCAATAATAATACCATGCAATTGTTGTCCCACTACAGAGCGAAGGGTCTACCTGCACCAATGCGTCAAATTAGTGATAGTTTGCAAATAATTTACGATGCTGTAAAGCCTATATGAAAAAAAATTGACATAATATGCCAATTTCGACACGTGTCCTTTATTTAAAGGGTAGAAGGGACCATCAACGCACAAACGGCCACCACGTGGTCCGTGCATCATTCACACCGCCCCACGTAGAAATTTTTCAACAATAAAAAAAAAACTGCTGTTTCCATACAAAAGTGCAATACCTGCACGGTCAAAATGTATAGAACTGTTCATTTTTTTCTTTAATTACCAATGAAAAATGTATATTTTATCCCATCAAAATAGATGGACAAATAACACAGCGTTCAGTTCGTGATTAAAGTTTTTTTATTCTGACCTAAAATAATAATAAAGCCGGCACTCTAGAATAAACACATCCACAAAACGGTCAAAATAAAATCACTTTAATCAGTGTTTTTTTGCTTGGATATCTTTGGTTAGACGTACTGAACGCTGTGTTAAAATTTGTCACATCTATTTTAATGGGGCCTTATATGTGTGTTTAGAATGATGTAGTTACTAAACACGTGGTAACCGTGTGTCGATGACCTTTCCACCCTGGGCCGATAGTCTCGACATAGATACCGACACTTTCGCAAACTTTCAATCGCTTTATTATAACGAACAAATTCGGTTGCAATAACGATGCTTGCGAGAAACGCATCTTGGATGTACAGACTTACATTTCTCATAAGCAACGTTATTGCAACCGATTTTTTCTGTTATTATTAAGCGATCGAAAGTTTGCGACATTGTCGGTATCTATGTCGAGACTACCGTCCCTGTTGTTGTTGTTACTTTGCACTAAAGCAATGCCAGTCAGGCTCTTGCAAACAGATAACGATTTTTTTCGAATAGTATATTGATATGTTATTTATTTATTTATTTTACTATTTATGTACACACAGTCGACAACACAGGAAAATAATATTATAATACATGAGTACAAAGGTACTGCTTATTTCTCAAGAAACTGCCAGCAGACCTGCAAAAGAGAGTGAGTGAGTGAGTGTTAAGAGTAGAGGAAGACCAAAGAAACGATGGATGGACTGTGTGAAGGATGATATGGCTAGAAAGGAGGTGTCTGATGAGATGACGAGTAATAGAGAAGTATGGAAGAAGAAGACATGCTGCGCCGATCTCAAATGAATTGAGATAAGGGCAAAAGAATGATGATTATGAGTACATTGATATCTTATGACACATTCATCATCATCTTTTCAACCGAAAGGACGTCTTTCGGCTGCTACAGCTGGACATAGGCCTCTGCCAAAGGGGTTTTTTTTTGCCCTAATTGCCACGCTTGGCTGGCAGATTGGCAAATTGACACATTACCAAATAATAATTCTATTCTCATATTGTTTTCAGACAATCCGGTATATTCTACTTGGAAACAAACTCCTCTCCGCCATTCTCACGCGGTTGAAGACGTATGGAAACGAAATAAATAAATGAATCTGTTTGTCAACCATTGTTTTATTCATCATCGTGCTGCCCTTGTCCCATTCTATTTTCCATTCATTCATTTATTTATTCATTAACAATTTACATTGTGTTGAATATTACATATTAAATAAAATTATTACATGCAGAAACAAATACATCCAAAAGCCTATTAAAATTAAAGTGCAATGTTGAGTTCTAGAGTCAATTAATTTAAAATATGTCAATAATAATAAGTACAATGTCAAATTAATAGCAGGTATAATGTCAAAATCAATGTCAAAATATTAAACAACTTGTCAAGGTCCTAGTGATGAGCATAGTGCTAAGTCAAAAATATCAAAATACACTTCTCATCAAAAAAATCGAAACACTTTCGTTTTTATTGTTTTTGTCCTAATTTTTTACAAAAGAGAATTAATTCCATGAAAAAAAAAACATTATTGTGTAGCTGGCAGTTTGGTCATTACAGTAAGAAGAAAAAAATCAAAATTCGAAATTAGAATTTCATTTGTTTATCCTATAAATGAAATTAATCACTGTTTTGAGACAAATGTGTATTTAAGGTTGGAGTACGTTTCTCGTTTAAAAACTAAAAATTAGCGCTTGTCTTTAAACTTTTTGTTTCTTATTTCATTTACTGTGACTTTGGGACGTCTGAAAAAACTTTTTTTTCTAAAACATATGGATACTTCGCCCGCAGAAGCCGCCCAAGTGGTGGCATTGCTGGATTCTGGACTTAGTCAGCGTGTTGTGGCTGCAAGATTGCATCTAAGCTTATCATCTGTTCATAGAGTCTACAAACGCTATCGGGAGACTGGTTCGTTCACGCGCCGTTCAGGATCTGGCAGGAATCGGGTCACTTCTGAGCGAGATGATCGATTTATTGTAACAACTTCTTTACGAAATCGACGCCTTAACGCTTTTCAACTGCAGCAGCAGCTTCGCGTTGTACGAAGAGTAGCTGTAAGTGACTCTACAATAAGAAGAAGGTTGAAGGAACGCGGATTGGCACCGCATAAGCCAGCGAATGGGCCGAAATTAACTGCAGACCATCGAAGAGCGCGCCTTAACTTTGCACGCGAGCACCTAACTTGGTCATACCTTCAGTGGAGCAAAGTACTGTTTTCTGATGAGTGTAAAATTATGCTGTATGGTAACGACGGAAGGAACAAGGTCTACAGAAGAGATGGAGAACGCTTTGCACAATGCTGCATTGAAGAAAAGGTCAGCTATGGTGGCGGTTCGTGGACGGTTTGGGGAGGAATCAGCGCCGACGGTAAGACAGAACTTGCCTTTGTGTCTGGGCCACGGCTGCCTGCACTAAACTCTCATCGGTACATCGAACAGTGTCTTGAACCTCATGTGATGCCCTATGCACATTTTATTGGCAACGACTTCATATTCATGCACGACAATGCTAGAGCTCACACCGCGGGCGTCGTACGAGATTATCTTACCGAAGTCGGTATCTCCATTATGGTATGGCCAGCAAGAAGCCCGGACATGAATCCCATTGAACATCTATGAGATGAATTAAAGAGACGAATTCGAGCAAGAGATCCAGCCCCAGAAACACTTAGCCAGCTGCAAAATGCAATCCAAGAGGAATGGGATAATATACCACAACATGTGATCGTGACTCTCATCCGATCGATGAAGAACCGTATGGAAGCAGTAATAAGAGCTCGCGGAGGGAATACAAGTTATTAAATAAACGTTTCTTACATTTTTTTTTCATTTACGCGTGTTGTTTTACCCATTTCCTTCATATTCCATACAGGGTAAAAATTACTCATTATACAAAATACGAAACCTATGAAGACTTAATTTGAATTTAGAACAATAACATTAGGATTTAAAAACCTCATACTACTCACTATTAAATGACATTTTACATTTATTCCTAAATATACACATTTTTCTGATAATCCTTATCAAATCATAAACTGCGAGGTGTTTCGATTTTTTTGATGAGAAGTGTATAATTTAAATTACAGCTGTGAACGAGCTGTAATTTAAATTATATTTTGATATTTTGCTATTATTTAATGTGATAATTTTTATCATTTGACATAAATTCCGATACCGAGTAAAAGCATTTTTTCAACAAGAAGGCTTTTTTATGGCTTTTTTTGGCATCACTTGGGGTCGGCGCAACATGTTTGAATCTTCCATTCTCCCCTGTCAGACGTCGGCATCATTTACTCCTTTCTCTTTCATATCATTCCTCACACAATCCATCCATCTTTTCTTTGGCCTTCCTCTCTCTCTCCATCCATCAACATTAATATCCATCACTTTTTTTGTAAAAAGCGTTTCATCCCTCCTCATGTCCATGTCAACCATTGTTTTATTTTGAAACATAAATTATTCTGACTCTAGACTCTGAATGCAGCTGAATACCATTATTTTACGTGGAGCCACTGCTTATCTGACTTGCAGAATCCAGCTGCTGGAAACACGAATGCCCTTGGCTAGACTGCTTGGTCGAGCTTCTACAAATGACAGCCGGGACCAATGGCTTAACATGCCTTCTAAAACCAAGAAGGGTCTGATGCAGTATACAGAGGATCGTCACCCATCCATGTAAATAACAGCGATCGCCTAGTTGTGTGACCATCGGACTGCTAAGTCATAGGTCTCGAGTTCGAACCCAAATCACGCACCTCTGATTTTTCGGATTCATGTGCGTATTGGATACTTATAATCACTTACTTCGGCGAAGAAAAACATCGTGAGGAAACCAGATGCCTGAGAGATATCTCTCGACGGCATGTAAAGCCGAGTCAGAGGCCCATAGGCGGCATACAAACTCTGACACCAGGTTAGGCACTAACCACACGATAAAGAAAAAAAATGAAAAAGCGTTTATTCGTGGTGACATCCTAAATATTATAAAAAATGTTACTTCTGCCAAACTGTAAAGCAGTTTGTTGGCAGATGCAGCTCCCATATACCATATTACCTATATTTTATGCTCGAAGGTACTTTTCCATCAATAACGAAAGCAAGAGCCATCCACGGAACCGACTAAAGCGTTGCTTATCTTGGCGATGGACCTAACGAGCAGATGTTATTGTTTCTTGTTGCTTGTTTCCTATTTCTTCCAGTGACTAAAGGTGATTGTGCGCAAGCGTGCTGTTATGTCTTTTATTATTTCTGTGAATGACATAACCTATGAAGGAAATGTAAATAAACAAATGAGGGAAGGTCAGTATTCTATTTATAATTAAGACAATAACATGAGATAAGGGGCTCGTGGCCCATAACAACAGCCACACAGAACAACACACACAGCACAGCAACAGCCGCTCAGATCGATCTTTAGGTTAAGCCGTGCTTGCCTAGGTTGCTCTGTGGATGGGTGACCACCCATTACATACCGAGTTTCCTCCGTGCCTCGGAAAGCACGTTAAGCCGTTGGTCCCGGATGTCATTTGTAGATCTTTGACAGTCGTTACAGGTAGTCAGTGCCCCAAAAAGTCTGACGACCTATCTTATCAAGGGGTATAGTATTACCCAGTACTAACTGCGTTGTGGAGGTCAGATAGGCAGTCGCTCCATGTAAAATACGGGTATTCAGCTGCATTCGATTAGACTGGAAGCCGACCCCAACAGAGTTGGGAAAAGGCAGGCAGATGATGAACATGAGATATTATCACACCTGTGATCCCAAAAGGGCTAAGCAGAAGTGTACATTAGTGTTTAGAAGGTGGAAGGTCACCGACGCTAAACGGTTACCACGTATAATTCTCGTGTCATTCTGAAAAAAATCTATATGGGGTTATGTACCGACGAAATCTTTATGACCCCACAAAGAAATTTATTTAGTCGGTACAAAAAAAAACCGGCCCAGGACCACGGAGGGTTCCGCACCATTATCTATAAAAAACGGCAAAAAAATCATGTCTGTATGGGAGCCCCATTTAAATATTTTTATATTAGATTCTGTTTTTTAGTATTTGTTTTTATAGCGGCAACAGAAATACAGCATCTGTGAAAATTTCAACTGTATGACTATCACGGTTCATGAGATACAGCCTGGTGACAGACGGACTGACAGACAGCTGAGTCTTGGTAATACTAGTAGGGTACCGTTTTACGCAACCGGGGAAATGGTCAATTTTCGCCTATTTTCTTAAATAACTTCAAAACTATTTATCTTAAAATTATAAAAATAAATACACTCGAGAGCAATGAATCCGGGTCACTTAAAGAATGTTAAAAATCTCGGAAACTAAAAATGATAGGTTAATGCAATAAATTGTATTTAATAGACAATGTAATACTCCTTAAATGAAAGTAAAAAAAATATGAGTCGCCATACATTTTATTAACACAAAATTACATAAAGAAAAAAACTGCTGATCTCTCCTTAAAACAAAAATAGGAAACATGAAATTTTTGAACTTTATTACGATTTTCTTGAATTTTAATACTTCGTATTGCCTCCTCGTGCTTCCATTACTGCGTTTACGCGGTTTGGCATGCTGTACACCAAGTTCCTTGTACGATTTTGGGGAATATTCTCCCATTCCTCTGTGAGAGCAATTTTGAGCTCACGAAGCGTGATTGGGGGAGGGTTTCGTTGTTTTACGCATCTGCCTAGCTCGTCCCAAGCATGCTCGATCGGGTTGATATCCGGGCTGCGCGCTGGCCACTCCATACGAGTAATGTTCATCTCTTGAAGGTAGTCATTCACAATCCTACCTGTATGAGGTCGGGCATTGTCATGCATAAATATAGCATTTTCACCTAAATTGACCATAAATGGACCAACGTGATCATTGAGGATTTCTTCCACATATCTTACGCTAGTTAAATAGCCATTTTCTATGATCACCAGCTCTGTGCGACTTTCAGAAGAAATTCCGGCCCACACAAGTACAGACCCACCACCGTAGGCTACTTTTTCTTCGATGCATGCTTGCTTGAATCTTTCCCCTGGTCTTCGATACACTCTGTGTCTTCCATCGTGCTTGTAGAGCATAAATTTTGATTCGTCGGAGAACATAACTTTTGACCAATTTTCAATACTCCAATTTACGTGGCTCTGGGCATATCTTAGTCTTGAAATACGATGCCCACGCTCCAGTTTAGGGCCGTTTGCAGGTCTAAGGGGTTTTAAGTTAGATTCAGCAAGCCGACGTCTTACTGTCCATGCACTTGGGTTACTTCCTCCGAGGCGTCGAAACTGATTTGTGAGTTCAGTTCCTGTGAGAAAGCGATTTCGAAGCATGGTGTTCACCAAGTATCGGTCTTCTCGTGCTGTGGTACACCTGGTTCTGCCCGTTCCTGGTCTGCGTAGGTTAGAACCAGTTTCTTCGTAACGTCGGAGAACTCTTTGTACTGTTGACAGCGACACACCGACAGTCCTGGCTGTATCGCGCTGACTCCGGCCGGTTTCCAGCATTGTAAGTATTCTGGTGCATTCTTCAGGCGTAAGCGACATAATTTCAGCTTGAATAATGAATATAGAGCACTATCAACATGGTTTATGTACCCACATAAATGACAGATTACAAACAAAAGCAAAACCAAATGCTGTAATTTCGTAGTTCCATCTTCGAAAGTGGCCCTTTTTCAAATTTGATTTTTTTTTATATAACTTTACAATAACTAAGAAGTTTTAATACCTTCATTTAAGGAGTATTACATTGTCTATTAAATACAATTTATTGCATTAACCTAGCATTTTTAGTTTCCGAGATTTTTAGGATTCTTTAAGTGACCCGGTTTCATTGCTCTCGAGTGTATTTGAGATGCTCACAATGAGCTCTTTCATTTAGTATGTAACACGATCATTATAGTTTGCAAAACTTTCTTTTTTTTCTCGTTTTCTAATTTACGGCCCAAAAGTGGCCCCCATGTTTAAAATTTATTCATTTACGTTACACGTCCGTCTTTGGGTCACCGCCGGTTTACATGATTGTGTGTACCAAATTTCAACTCAATCGATCCAGTACGTTCAGAGTAAATTGACTGTAACAGACAGACACGCGAGTGATCCTGTAAGGGGTTCCGTTTTTCCTTTTGAGGTACGGAACCCTAAAAACAGCTGTTTCCTACTGCAATACCTACAAACCTTTTAAATTACCGATGAAAAATTTCTATGTGGCTCTGGAAGTTCAGCATGATGCACTTCGTGGTAACCGTATTAGCGTCGGTGTCTCTTCCACGCAAGAGAAACAAATAACATATTTCAACTTGGCACACGAGGTTGTCGACATGTGGAATGTGAACTCGGCTATCATTGTGCCGATTGTCGTAACGGCCAATGGCCTTATGGCCAAGAGCCTCGACGACCATCTATTGAAGCTCTCCTTAGGCGGATGGATCAAGAGCCTAATTCAGAAGGCTCCTCGATACGGCTCGCATTGTGAGGAGGTTCCTGTCTCTGGAGCCCTAACCACCGGTAGCTTGGACCCTGCTCCCGACACCGGCGGACCACTTTTTTATATTTTTAAATGTTTTTTTGAGACATATTTAAAAATATGTAAAATGTGTAGATAAATAAATAAAGGAAATAATCATTATTATCAGGCAACAAGGCCGCTAAAAAAATACACAAAATAATTTTACACAATGATAAACTAATACATATTTTAAAAATCTTAAAACTAATAATAAACTATACACGTAATGTTGTCGGCGTCGTGTTTCGCTGGGTGGTGTCGCGTAACCGTCCTCGGAAACGTCAATATACGACACCTTTCGGCCAAAAGTCCTCGCAAGTTCGGGCAAAACCCAATGATAGCCCCACCTGGGAATAGAACCCAGATTCTTGGACAGTAATAACATTTGCAACGAGGCAAACAGGCAGTTATTTTAGTAAACTCGAAAACCCATTTTACTCCTCCGGGAAATCAAATCTAGGACACAATAAGTATTTGGGCTGCGGGATTGTTCGAAAGAGATACCGAGGCCCTGGAATACAAAGAGCAAAAGAAGGAACATGAATGGGTTTTAGTCAGTAAACGTCTGACATTCCCTTCCGCTCCGCCCAGAGCGGGAGGGGTCATTTGGTGATTTCCCAAAAAAAAAAAAGACACAATATTTATTTGAATGCAATCCTGCATTCCACCAAAGATGTTGACATAGCCCACAGAATAAAAAAGCTGAAGTGGCAATGGGCCGGTCATATTAGCCGTAGGACCGATGACCGTTGGAGTAGACGTATTCTTGAGTGGAGACCGCGAATCGGCAAACGTCATGTGGAACGCCCTCAGGCTCGGTGGAGTGACGATCTTCGCGGGGTGGCTGCTAGCAACTGAATGAGAGTTGCTGAGAATCGACTTGAGTGGCGTGCGATTGAGGAGGCCTATGTCCAGCAGTGGACTGCTATAGTCTGATGATGATAAATCCTGCATTTCCAGGCTGGCAAGGCAGGTTTCGGTCGTCTAGCAAGTGAATATTTCCCAACACTGACAGTGCCACACGACCGAAACCTGTCGTGCCAGCCTAGCAATGCAGGATTGGCCGTCGCATTGATGAGGCCTGAGCACTCATCGGGAAGCTCATCTGCTTCAGGGAGGGCAATACATGTCCAAGGGTGAGGTGGGCATTCTCTTGAACTGATGTCAGTCCCCGAGAATATATGTCAGGAGTCACAGAGTGCATCGACTTCCTGAAGCAGAAAGTTTATGCATGGGCTAACCGTATCCGTCGGTATATGCGAAGAGTGGATGACACTCAGAACCGCATGTTACATTACATGACGAAAGGTAAGGTATACAGAACATGGGAGCGTTATCATTCAACGAGTGACTGACGCGCATCTTACGACATGAGTGCTTTTTGGCGAAGTATTTGGTCGGTGCCCGTCAGTTACACTGAGGGTGATTGACTGTTTGTTGTTGAGCGAGTGGAACGCTTCCTGCTCTGTGGTGACCGCATCTCGGCTAGTTAACTCATAATAACAGTAGGAACTGTTTATGTTTTTCCAACAGTACAATACCCCATTATTTCAGAAGATTTTGTCAACAACAGATGCCTTCAAACTTCCATTACTAGGGCACAATCATACCTACTCTCTTATATAACGCATCGTCGGACCGTTAGTGTCATTTAATCTCGTAGACTACTAAACGGAGTTACGTGTTGTTTTGAATTTAATAATGCTTGATTGGGCCGCTTTCTTCAGTTTTTTGCTTATGATTTGTCATATTTTTCATTAGAAAATAAAAGGAGAATTGTTATTCAAATAAAAAAATAATTCCTTGTTTAGTACGTGTCATGTTCTCAGCGCTGGAACTTCGGCCTCCTCTTTACAAGTACTTAAATTAAGGTCGATAGTGTGTGCTCTGCCTATATAAAATTATAATTAAATTTTCGGGATTTATTGCGGAACTTCTCAGTGAATCTGCTTTTAAATTTGCCGCAGTTTGTCTTGACAGTTCATTTTAATGTATAAGGTTCTAGAATGAAGATTGTTACAGTGTTGTTCCTTGGATTGGCTGCAGTGTCAGGTAAGTTTGATTTTTTACATTAAATAACATCACGCTTGTTATGTTACCTATATGAAGACTGACATATCCGTAATCAACGCACGCTTGCGCTAAAAAGAAAAAAACAAAATACGATCGATTTCTAGTGACTGCCTCGTTAGTCTAGTGGTCGACTGCTGAGAATGAGGTCTTGGGTTCAATTCCCAGATCAGGCAAAGTCCACATTGACGATGTATGTGTGAACAACTTAAGTTACGCTGATGACATGGTGCTGTTGAACCTGTCGATTTGTGGCCTAAGAAAGCTGGTGCAAAAATGTGAGGAATATGCTTGTGGGGACGGGCTGTATCCCTATATGGGGTGGTGCGGTAAAAACAAGATTTATAGATGTAGAACGAGCACAACGAGCTCTAATAAAAATCATGTATTTTAAAAAATAAGACTACCTACTGAAAGTCTATACCTGATTAGTGGCCTGCTTTCTGTACGAAAACTGTACACACATACGATCCTAAAAAACATAAGACACTTCCTTAAGATGTAAATACAATATTAAAAATATTGGTATAGGATATTACAACTAAAAGTGGAAAAATAAAAATTGCAAAAAAAAACCGACTTCAAAAAAATGAAAAATAACTCACTCACTCACTCACTTTTCACTTTTTTGTGTTTTTGGAGTCGGTTTTATTTTTTGCAAAAAAGTTTTTTTATTTTTTTATTTATTAACTTATTGTCAAATGATGATTTTCTCCGCAGCCGTCCCCTACCGGACGGATCAGCCGCTGTTAATACCTAAAGTAGACGATATACTGAGTTACCAGTATGTGACGGGAGACAGCAAGCCCCTGGTGGATCTGTGGACGAAGGCGACCCATCTGGAGGAGGCTGCCAGATACATGCCTGATATTGCCAATGTATATCATCTTTTTACTAGGTACGTATGCTGAAACTACGAGTCGCTTGGGTCGATCTTTAGGTTAAGCTGTGCGTCACGCCGTGATGGCTCTCGGCCACCGTAGGCGCGGGCCTGTGGACGGCGAGTAATGGGCTAGCTCGCCGTCCGTCCGTCGTATGACGACGGGCAGGCCGTGTCGACGGCGCGTTCGTGTTCCACGCGCGCCTCAAAGAGTTGTCAGCAAACGGGAGGGGCCCGCAAGGGCCGATGCCTGCCAGGGCTGCGGGACTGTTCGAAAGAGACACCGCGGCCCTGGAACATAAAGGGCCAAAGAAGGAACATGGGTGGTTTTTAGTCAGTAAGAGTCTGACACTCCCTTCCGCTCCGCCCAGAGCGGGGGGGGGGTCAATTGATGATTTCCCACCCACCAAAAAAAAAAAAAGCTGTGCGTGCCTAGATTGGTTCGTGGATGGGTGACTAACTATTACATGCCGAGTTTCCTCCGTGCCTTGGTAAGTACGTTAATCCGTTGGTCCCGGCTTTGTAGATCTTTGACAGTCGTTACAGGTAGTCAGTGGCCCACAATTCTGACAACCAGTCTTACCAAGAGTATTGTATTACCTAGTACTAACTGGGTTGTGGAGGTCAGATAGGCAGTCGCTCCATGTAAAATACTGGTATCCAGCTGCATCCGGTTAGACTGAAAGCCGACCCTAAAATAGTTGGGAAAAGACGAGGCAGATGATGTATAATGAACACCAGCTATCAGACTTTAGACACGTCAAAACTCTACGAATGACAGCCGGGACTGACTGCTTTAGGCATCACGCGCACTCCGTGGCCACAAACACGAGAATTATTTGATGTCTGGTACCAAATAGTACCAAATAGGTACTAAAACTTGGTAGTCATCCTGACGCAGACAAAAACTTTGGTCGCACAACCGTCCGTACAGTTTTGTTCAAGATAGCTACCGTCATGCGACAAGTCGTGGTGCGCGAACTCCTATGAAGTCCTTTTACAGTTTATTGACCGTTAATTATTACTATTAGGTCGGCTAACCTGAACTTTGATTGATTCCCCTGTAGAACAAACAAGCCTTACCTCTGTCTTTTGTCAGTCTCTCTCTTTCCAAATATTTGAAAGCGTGGTGAGGCTATAGAAAGAAAGAAAGAAAGAAAACACATTAATGCACACAACATAAAAACTTAAATCTAAACAGAAAAAAAAGAGGAAACGTTGTGTGTGATGTGTGTCTCACGGCTGCGCCAAATACATATCACACACACACACACACACACACATACATATATGCTATATAGCATAGCAGCATGGCACTAACATAACAGCGAGGCCACTGTTTTCATAATTTGACTATACCTAGTATTCAGTAAACATGTAAAATAACTACCGTCAATTTGTGAAGTTTTATTTAGGAGTAAACTTCAGTCACGGAACTGACACGCAAAATTTTTTTTTACATAAATCTAACCGTAAGTTTGATTTTTTGTTCATCAGGATTTTTTCATAAGAATTTGAATTCGTGTCCAACTGATGGCAATAAGGTCGTTCTCTTGACATGTGACTTAAACGTAAAGTGCAAAATATCACCTATATTTTAGTCGGTTAAGTTTTAAGGTCCCATGTAATAGGTGGCAAATTTCTTGCCACTTACTGCGAAATTATTGTATTTTTTTTTTGTTTTTATTCTAATTCGTTAGTGTACTGGTCGCAAACGCGACTACTCAGCATGAGATCATGGGTTCGATTCCCGGGTCGAGCAAATTGTCATTGGACTTTTCCATCAGGAATTTCTCAGTAGCAGCCACGGAGTTTGAATAGTAGAATTTGTGTGCCCCGTTTTTGGCAATAGGCCCCCTATTCCATAGGACTTAAACATAACTGGCGAAATGTGGGTGTACCAACTATTAGTTACACCTCTGCCTAACCCTACGGCGTTAACAGGCGTGATGTTATGTGTTTGCGTTTTTCAGAGAGAACCCTACCGTGAGCCAGCCCATAGTATTCCATAACGACCTAATACTGAAAGCAACTAACTACAATTACAATAGAAGAACGATTGTGCTCATCCACGGGTGGTTAGACAATGCTACGTCTGCCATGAACGCTGTGCTTGTTCCTGGTAAGACAACTTCCATTACCATCATCATAATTCATTTATTTATTGTTTGTCACAGCTGAAAAAGTTAGATCTTACAATTTGTATTATAGTATCACTGTAACATATCCATTTGGGTGTACAATATTTACAGGCATGTCAATGTTAGGCTATGTAAAGAAATAATCCCTATCCCTACTAATATTATAAATGCGAAAGTAACTCTGTCTGTCTGTCTGTCTGTGTCGCTTTGACATTTAAACCACTGAACTGATTTTAATGAAATTTGGTACAGATATACACTGTGACTTTTTAGTCGTCTTACAAAGATGGTACACTCAATGTATCCGACATAAAATACCTATAGGCGCGATTTTTTTTAACCTTTAATAATTATGACATTAGGTACAAAGAAAAATAAATAATACTTACATTAGAATTATGAAACATCCTGTTAATAATGTTTGTGTCAAACGGTAGAACATACCTACCCAGCACTGAGGACACGAGTCGAGTAGATCATCGCTCGCAACAGGGTGTTTCAACAACGTCATGCGTCATAATACTGAATAATATTTTTATTTTTAAATTATTAAAATCACATAAATACGATTTTTTTTTTCGTGAATATTTAGTAGTCATTGGTTACATGAAGTGGGCTGCCGTTGTAAGACGACAAAAAAGTCACGGTGTAGAGTTGACTTTTGAGTTGAGTTTTTATCCCGGACTTTTGAAGAGTTCTCTTGGAAACGCGATATAACCGAACTCGACGCGGGCGGGTTAATAATAACACAATTTATTACACCAATATTAGAGACATGCAATTTGCGTTTAATAAGTCAAAAATTAGGAGGGTAAGCGGGTCCTCCACCACGCAGCCAAAGTGGATGTGACAAGTCTTCAAATCTATAGTTTTGAGCAAATGCCAGTGTTCTCACCGACGCTTTCCTTCATCGTTTTGTGAGCATTTTATTAGAGATCGAGGCAGTATTTCTTCACTACAAGATTAAAAAAAAAAAAACAAATCATTTATTACCCAGATAATACAATCCAATTTGTTAGTAAAATAATACATACACATCCACCACCACCTAGATAACCACAAAAAAGAAAACCACCACGATTAGACCACCACCACCACCACGTCCACTTAGATTTACCACTGTGTTTTCTTTCAGCATTCTTGGAGGCTGAGGACGTGAACGTCATTGTCGTGGACTGGAGCCACGGCGCTGGCACTGTTGCCTATCCCGTTGCTGTCATCAACACATCTATTTCTGGTGAGTTAATTTCAGCTAAAGATCAATGTGATCCGACAGAGAACTAGAGTTGTCGACATAGCCCACAGAATAAGTAAGCTGAAGTGGTAATGGGCCGGTCATATTGGCCGTAGTACTGATGACCGTTGGGGTAGACGTGTTCTTGAGTGGAGACCGCGAATCGGCAAACGTTAAGTGGCACGCCCTCAGGCACGGTGGAGTGACGATCTTCGCGAGGTGGCTGCTGGTAGCAACAGGATGAGAGTTGCTGAGAATCGAGTTGAATGGCGTGCGATTGAGGAGGCCTATGTCCAGCAGTAGACTGCTATAGGCTGATGATAATGATGATGATGATGATGAAATATCAATGTGTAAAGGTTTACAAGAAGAAGTTTTTCTTCATGAAAAAATCTAAGCAAGAATTAACGATCGTTCGAAACCAAAACTACGATTACTTTGGACGAAAATTGCAAGACAGATGTATGCAAGATGGTCAAGTTGGCAGAGAGTTCTTTCACAATGAAGTACTACCTCCAACGAAATGAAACCTCATTTTTACGAACATAAAAATCACTGAATGCTTCGTTGGTCGAGTGGTCGCACGCGCGACTGTTGAGCGTGAAGTCCTGGGTTCGATTCCATGGGTCAGGCAAATGGTTATTCTGTTTATCCATCAGAATTTTCTCAGAATCTGACTGGCGGTCTGGATTTGTGCCCGGTTGATGGCAATAGGATCGCCTCCTATTACATAGGACTTGAACGTATCTTGCGAAAAGGGGGTGTAGTATTAGGTACAACTCTGGCAAACCCTAATAATATAAGGGATATACACCATTATTTTTAGGTCGTTCTGGAGCCGAATACCATGAATTCAATCATCGAACTCGAAACAATTGGGACTATTTTTTTTCAAAAAATATCAAAAAAAAAATACACGAAAGAATAAATTTAATGTTTTTTTTTTTTAAATAATGAGAACTCAAATGCATATGTGTGTGTAAAACGTATCGGCAACACACCCATTGAAAAATTCATTGACCGATCGATTCTCATTATTTCACAAAAAAAACATTAAATTTATTCTTTCGAATTTTTTTTTTATTGTTATTTTTTGAAAAAAATAGTCCCAATCGTTTCGAGTTCGATGATCGAGTTCATGGTATTCGGCTCCAGAACGACCTAAAAATAATGGTGTATAAAATGAAATGAAATGTTTATAAAATGTTTTTTTTTTTATGGTAAACTGACTGACTGACTGGGTGATATATCAACACACAGCCCAAACCGCTGATCTTCGAGACATATATGAAACTTGGAGGGTATGTTCTTTGTGAAGAGTAAGTATCCACTAAGAAAGGATTTTGGGAATTCCACTCCTAAAGGCATAAAATAGGGGATCGAAGTTTATATGAAAGTCCGTCAGTTTTTAAGTTAGGATCTTCAAATTTTGTGTTTAGGCTGACGATTGAAAATTAATTTAAACTTAATAAACTTAAACTTTTAAAGCGAAGCCGCGGACAAAAGCTAGTAAGGGATAAAATAAAGCTAAATAAATAAATCACGACGATAATAATTGACGGCACGGTTGGCGCAGTAGCTGAGCGATTGACTGCTGTGCTTCGGGTTGCGGGTTCTATTCCCGCATGGAACAAATATTTATATGGCCTACAGATAGTTGTTCCGGGTCTGGCTGTTTGTGTATGTGAGTTTAAATGTTTGTAAACGCACCCACGATACAGGAGAACTTCCTAGTGAGGGGCAATGTTTTTTAAAAAAATAAATAACATTTTCAACAACTTCTTCAATCCTTTCATTTGTTTCTCTTCAGGTGAAGCCGTGGCCAGGTTTATAACTTGGTTGAACATTGTCACCGGGTCAGTGCTAAAGAACTACCACATTGTGGGTCACAACCTGGGCGGACACCAAGCTGGTATTGTTGGCAGGCATCTGCGAGGACAAGCAGCTTACATTACTGGTACGTTTAATTTTTAGAGGTTTTCCAAAGAGTCCGTAAAAAGAACTGACAGAATATGAAACAACACGCTGAAGTTCAAGTGTTTGTTCCCTACCCATACGATCAAGCGACACGTATCGACTCAGAGTATGCCACGAGACATCGCGACGCGATTTGACGTCGCAAACCGCTTCGCTTGAGGTTGGAGCGTAAAGACGACAAACTAGTAAATGCTCCCGGTAAAATGCTCCCACCGGAACCGTTTACTAGTAACGTAATGCTCAAAGTTGATTCTTGGATTAGTTGCATTGCAGGCAAATGCTCCGGATAGGGAACATCTTTAGGCCCAGACTCCACCAAAGCGGAGACAAGACAAGATAAGCGAAGATGTGTTGTAAACCACTAATAGAATTACGTTATTTACACTTCTCGTCTCCGTTTAGCTTTAGCAGAATCGGTTGAGCAGTGAGAAGAGGTATAAGCATAGCATAATCAGCCTATAATGTTCTCACTGCTGGGACACACGGCCTCTATGAGAGGGAATGGGCTATAATCCACCACGCGGGCCCAGTTGCGGGTTGGTAAATGTCACATGTCTTCAAATTTTTGGTTCTAGGACATGCCGGTTTCCTCACGATGTTTCCTTCACCGTTTTTTTTTAGAGCATTGGTGATGATATAAATTACTCAAAGTAATGCGCCTGCCTGGGTGCGAACCCACGACTTACGTTCGTAAGCCGGGGCCGTCACCACTGGGCAACCGCTGCTCTCGTGTGCGAAGGGGAGATGTCTTGTATTTCTTTAGACCAGCTTCGGCATTCAGCGGCCAAGCCAGTAGCACCGACCAAGGTAGACGAGAAGCGATGTCAGCGGCGTCCGGTGAGTGACATGTGGAGGTCGCTAAACTGGGTGTGAGAGGCATGTACACACATTTCTGCCCCGGTCTGGCTAGTACGCATCTCCGCAGAGCTTCGGTGGAAACACCCTAACTCCTAAGCATCTCCTCTCCTTTCTGTTTGGCACATCTCAGCATGTCCGCTTCGGTTGAGTCGGAGACTTAAACTTCACACGTCAGCCGCATGCATAATGTCCGCTAGGCATCCGTCTCAACACGGTGGGTGCCTCGTCCAGTGAGGCCTTTCCCAGCAACAGGTTTATTGTGTTCTGGGTTGTTTAGATTATTCTTCTTTCGCTTCCTGCTGCTGTTGTTGAGAATTTAGTCTTGGGTTCGATTCCCTGGTCGGGCAAAGTGATATTTGGGAGTATTTATAGGAGTATGAAGAACAGGGTGTAAAGTGTAAAGTTCTTCACCCCCCATTGAAAAGGGAGGATCCTCACACCAGACGGGTGTTATGTCTGGTGGGCTACTGCCCGATAGATGTTGTCGGGTTCTTCTATATTGTCTTAAGTCCGGATAACTTAATAGCGCGATTCGGAATTTTGATGTCAGTTCTTTCTTTGTGGCATAGATGGCGCTGTAGCACATTTTTACTGTCCGTTACAGGTTTCCCACTAGGTATTTCTTAATAGCAGCCTGGAGTGTAGTTCAGTGCCCGATTGATATCAATAGGCTCACCTCCACTTACATGGGACTTTTAACTATATTTTTATTGAGGTCAAGAGCAGGCCCATTTCGTAATAAAAAAAAAATAAAAAAAACTGGTGAAATCTGGGTTTATGTAGGTATTATAAGTACACCTCTGCCTAACCTGGAAACATACAGGCGTAATGTTATGCTATTCTTCTTTCCAGGTCTTGATCCCGCCTTCACCGGCTGGCTGACCAACGAAGACAGATTCAAGGCAACTGACGGGCAATACACTGAAGTTATTCATACTAACGCTGGTCTGCTGGGCTACCTTGGTCCTCTCGCTGATGTAGACTTCTATCCTAATGGAGGCGTCGATATGCCCGGCTGCTTTAGTCAGGAATGTGACTCGAATAGGTAAGATCAAATAATTAGGGGCTGGCCTAGTTTTGGGGCCAAAGAATCAGCATTGCCATTTGACCGGGGCTCGGAAACCGGTTACGGTCACTTACCACAAACTGAAACCGATTTAATGTAAAGGTTGCTCTTTACCGGTTTTTACCGGGTTATGCGAAAAACCGGGTTTTCATGAATTCTGGTTTTGTAGTGAATATTAACCGGTTAAAACCAAGTTTGATAGGGTCTAGGCGCTACAAAGCAAGTTGAAACATGAATCTACCCGCACCATTTAAGTTCTCCGATTGTATTTGACGTCCACAAATCAAACTTTTTTTTTTCATAATATTTTCTGGGCTAATGTCACTAGTCTTCTCTAATTTCCAGATCTTTCCATTACTTCGGCGAGTCGATCCGGACAGGAGGGTTCAATGCTACCCGCTGTTCAAGCTTCGCCACCGCCATGGCCGGACAGTGCTACTCACCAGGACCTCTGAATATGGGAGGAAAAAGGCCAAAGACCGGGTAAGACATCCATTATCTACCCCCATCTATGAAATCAAGCAGTAATAATAGCCTAGAGATCGGACTGTCAACTCATAGGTCTCAAGTTCGAACCCAAACCAAACACCTCTGATTTTTCGGATTCACGTGCGTATTGTAAAATTATCACTTGCTTCGGTGAAGGAAAACATCTTGATGAAACCAGCATGTGCCTGAGAGATAGATATTTCTCGACGGCATGTAAAGCTATGTCAGAGGCCCATGGGCGGCATAAAAACGCTGGCACCAGGTTAGGCTTTAACCACATGGAAAAGAAAGAAAGATCTACCACCATCAAAGATAATCCACCACCTAATCATAGCCTACAGTAGTCCACTCCAGGACATATTCCTGTTCAACTGCACTCCAATCCAAACCCGATTCCCAGCAACTCTCGTCCAGTTACTCAAAAACTCAACTCAAAACTCAAAGCATTTATTTCAATTAGACCATAACAGGCACTTTTGAATGTCAGAAAAACAAAGAAGGCGATGCTACAGTCACAGACACAAGGCATAATAACTTGTGAAACTACTGTAGTTGCCCATTCCGAAGTGTAGATCTCTAATATGGAGAAAAATGGGCAAGATGTTACAAGATCTTGGTTACATTTACATCAAACATGTTAAGATTATACATATATGTGAGAACGATGTACTAACTACACCATGCGAAGTTCGTCGCTTCATCTAACCTGGGAGCGTCTCACCTAACGCTTGCAGACACAACATTGCCACATTACTTAGTGTAACGAGTGCACAGCGCGGCTCATCCCACACGGCACACTCGGCCAGCGTATGCCGCGCCGTGCCTTCAGACTGTAGACACAGTGATGACACCGGGCGTCCGGCTCCCTGCTTAAGCGACACCAGTACTTCCCGGAGTAGCGTGCCGTGCTTCCTAACCTAACTAATGAAATTATTTTACGTCTTTTCAGACATAGCGGCGCCTTCTATCTTCGTACTAGCTCTTTCCCTCCATTCTCCCGCGCTTGAAGAGTTAAGAATGAAATGTTTTGTACACGAAAACGATAATTAATAAAGATCTTTTGTATTTTTATTTTATTTTATTTATTAACTACTTACATGGTCTTCCTCTACTCTTATACCCATCCACAGTCATACTCAAAACTTTCCTCACGACATTTTCCTCGTTCCTCCGCATCACATGTCCATACCAAAACCGATTACAACACAACTTTTCAGTCACCGAATAAACGAACATGTGAAGGATGATATGGCAAAAAATGAGGTGTCTGATGAGATGACGAGTAGTAGAGAAGTATGGAAGAAGAAGACGTGGAGCGCCGACCCCAAGTAACAAGATAGGTGATATTTACAGCAGCATTCAGAGAAGTCACTTAAAACTAATAATATAACAAAACGGAAGGTTCAGTAAAACCAGTACCTACCTACGGACAAATTGCAGACGCGGCTCCGAACACAGAAACCAGCATTTAGATACTTCTGAAGTATCAGTGTCCAAGGAGGTCGTGGTTAAATAATAACAGTCGCTCGGGTCGATCTTTAGGTTAAGCCGCGCTTGCCTAAGTTGGTCCGTAAATGGGTGAGCACACATTTTATACCGAGTTTCCTCCGTGCCTCGGAAAGCACGTTCAGCCGTTGATCCCGGCTGTCATTTGTAGGTCTTTGGCAGTCGTTACTGGTAGTCAGTGGCCCGAAAATCTGGCAACCAGTCTTACCAAGGGGTATCGGATTACCCAGTACTAACTGGGTGTGGAGGTCAGATAAGCAGTCCATGTAAAATACTGGTATTCAACTGCATCCGCTTGGACTGGAACGACCCAAACATAGTTGGGAAAGGCAGATGATAAACTATCAGTGCCTTAAGCTCGCAGCCAGTTCACAATTTGTACATACTCGTACTAACCAGTTTGACTGATTCTTTAAATCATCATCTGACTGCCTCTTCCCAACTATGATGAGGTCAGCTTCGAATATAACCGGATCCAGTGAACTGATAGAAAAAGAGAGAAATTTATATTTTATTTGGCACATGCTACAAGTGCACATATTATAAAACAAAAATAATATAAGAAATAAGAAAAAAAAACTTAAATCTAAACAAAAAATGTAACTCTGTGTGCCTCACGGCTGCGCCAAATAGGCCTCGTTCAATTAAATTCCGGACAACTAGTGCCCGACGCTGGTTTTCAACTGGAACTGGACAAGTTGACAAGTGGACTACAAATGGAATTGCCAAATGAATGAACATTAAAAAAAATTACCTTGAACTTACTACGGCAATGCTATTTAAAGACGATTATTCAAAAAATCTGCTGAAAAAAGGCCAATACTGACAAGGTCAATATGTACGGAACAGCTTTCGTGAGCCTTTTTTTTCGTATGGGAAATCATCAAATGACTCCTCCCGCTCTAGGCGGAGCGGAAGGGAGTGTCAGACTTTTACTGACTAAAAACCATCCATGTTCCTTCTTTTGCCCTTTATGTTCCAGGGCCGCGGTATCTCTTTCGAACAGTCCCGCAGCCCTGGCAGGCATCGGCCCTTGCGGGCCCCTCATGATTACTGACATCTCTTTGAGGCGCGCGTGGAACACGAACGCGCCGTCGACACGGCCTGTCGTCATACGACGGACGGACGGCGAGCTGGGACGTGAGGTTCTCTTCCTCTCACGTTCCGCCACCTCCTTCGCTAGCATGACTGCTTCGCAGAAGGAGGTGACGGCTTCCCATTCCCTCTCGCCCCGGACCATGGCTTGAACCAGGGCCGGACGCGAGAGGTCGCCGCCGCAATCGCCGCTACGAGGACACGGCGGTGCTCCGCCCAAGCGGAGCAGAACTCCACGGTGTGCTCCACCGTGTCTGCCGGAAGCTTTCGTGAGCCTACAGTCATGTTGTACTAAATCCATTGTAAAAGACCCACGACGCAAATCCTTCGTGATTGCCAATCCCCATTTTCATAAATATATCTCGCTTACCACACAAGGGTATAAGAAAGATTATTTTAATCATGATTGATTCACCTAATGATTGCTAATTTGATTGATTTGTTATTATTACAGTATTCGAGGTCTTTAGAACTTAGTAAATTAGTTAATCCTTAAGATAAGTAAGGGGTAAGGCCGTTTATCTGCACGTAACAGTCCCACTGCAGGGGATTTACCACGTTTTTGACCGACCTGGGATCGAACCAGTCGACTGACCGTGTGCTCTACCTGGACTTCTCATAACCGATCAAAAAATTGTATGTGGTTACCACGTATTCAATACATCATTCTGAGCCCCCGCTCAGAATGATGTATTGAATACGTGGTAACCGTTTTCAAGTCCGTGTCCCTTCCACCCCGTATTATGTGGTTGTGCCATGTGTGTGTGTGTGTGTATTCTGTTGTTATCCTATGTGTGTTCAGATATATAACAAGATTCCTAACCAAATTAAAGAACTTCCAATGGTCCGCTTCAGAAGGACTTTACACAGATGGTTAATTGAGAATCCCTTCTATAATATAAAAGAATTCCTTGATCTTAAACCCAAATGATGTAATCGTACCTACACCAAAAATTTGCATGTCATTATGTTATGATTGAATATGATAACCTACTATTATACTACCATTGTAAGAACTTTTGTAACCATATTTATCTGCAAATAAATGGGTAGTATTTAAACGCAAATCAAAAAATATCCTTTTTCTATGCAATAAGATTCCGAATTCCCATCAAAATTACTGATTGCACACCAAAATATTCAACTCAAAATAGCAAAAGCTCTTTCATCAATGCACAGCTAATAATCTTAATGCACATTATACTGGAGGTACCCCTGACGTCGACCGTCTAGGGTTAGCGTTTCCGTCAGCAGGTCGACGGATCCCCGCTGCGCGGGGCTCCTATTTCTGTCTGCAGGGTTTACAGGAACCTAACTAACCGAACCTCAGGGTGCCCCTGACGTTGACCGTCTAGGGTTAGGGTTTCTGTCAGCAAAAATTTGCTGTGCCGTCAGTATTTATGCTATGTATGTAGTATTTTTGTACAAAAATAAATTTAACTAAATGTAAAAAAGAATATAAATGATGAGTATGTATTGATAGGCGATTATTTATTTGATATGCAATTTATAATATCCCCAAATAAATCTTTGACTTTGACTTTGTATGAAACTTTATGAAAGGTGACACAATGCCACGCACACGGTACGGGCACGCATTCAGTCTTCTACGGCTTTCAAGGCTACCCCTTGCCCTCCTGTGTGTACGACCCTTTCTTATCTCGGCGATGGTTCCAACTGTCACTTTTAGATCATAGACAGTCAGAAAGACGCTAAAAGTCTGACGGACAGTCTTACCAAGGGTAACGCGTTGCCAAGTAACTAGGTGGTGGTCAGATATACACCATTATTTTTAGGTCGTTCTGGAGCCGAATACCATGAACTCGATCATCGAACTCGAAACGATTGGGACTATTTTTTCAAAAAATAACAATAAAAAAAAACACGAAAGAATAAATTTAATGCTTTTTTTTTTAAATAATGAGAACTCAAATGCATATGTGTGTGTAAAACGTATCCACGATCGGCAACACATGCGAACGATACCCATTGAAAAATTCATTCATCGATCGATTCTCATTATTTCACAAAAAAAAAACATTAAAATTCTTTCGTGTTTTTTTTTATTGTTTTTTTTGAAAAAAAAATAGTCCCAATCGTTTCGAGTTCGATGATCGAGTTCATGGTATTCGGCTCCAGAACGACCTAAAAATAATGGTGTATAGTTGCTGAATGTAAAACACTGGTATTCGACTGTATCCCCTTAAAATGGAAGCCGACTCCACCATAGTTGAGAAAAGGCAAATCAAAATCACAATACAAGGTGTAAACGGACCCTTTACGAAGCCGACAACCAAGCTTTCTGTACATCAAACTAAGTAACTCTTCGCAAATAAAATTGCTGGGAAACTTTTTGTTGGGATGAAAAATCACGTTTTACTGTAGGACTCAATGTAACGCACCTACAACATTGTACTGATGGATGCATGTGTTACTATATTTAATCAAAATATGAAATATTTACAAACTACAAAACTATAATAGAACTAAATATGTACAAGTATAAAAGGGTTACAGGGCATCCAAAAATTCGTCCGCATCGCTGTCAACAGGAAAAGTGCCCAGAAGATGGATGGATGGATGCATTGAATAATAAACAGATCGTGGAGGTATTTAAAGTAAAGATAAAACATTTAAATATTGCATTTAAAAAATAGTTGGAACTTTGACCCCCAACATCTCCGTAACTAGAAGGTTCCCAGGTCCAGAACAAAAAAATGATCGCAATCATGGAGAGAACCAGTCCTTTCGGCTTCGTAACGAGTCTTTTTACACCCATTAGATCGATGAGGAAAGGATTTTAATTATAAGCCAAGTGATCTACGTGGTTTATTCCTAAAACAGATCTTTAATCGTTAATCATACGATTACCAAAAAGTGATAACGGTGGATTAATAATTAGGCTTGCTCAAAGAGATTTAAAAGACTTATAGAGCGGACATTGGTAATATTTGCATACAAAAATTTTGATCCCGAACATTTTCGATTATGACATACGAATGCTAGTGACCGTCAAAATGCAGGGACCAAGTCTCCAATGTCTGTCATACATATATAAAAAAAACTAGCTGTTGCCCGCTACTTCGTTCGCGTGGAAATTTTAGTGTGTATGTGAGAGACTACCTCGTTGATCGAGTGGTCGCAATTGCGACTACTAAGTATGAGGTCCTGGGATCGATGCCCGGATCGGGCAGTGTTAAAAAATATATTTAATTGAATTACATAATTACATAAAGTTATAACGCACATGATTTAGAGATCACCTTTTAAGCAAGGAGATGCTTGTGTGACTCCCCTCTTCCACTTAACATTAAACAATGTATACAATTGAAAAAAATACTATAATAGTGTTATTGGGTTATTCCATCAGGAATTTCTCAATAGCAGCCACGGAATCTGCCCAGTTGGTGGAAATTAGCTAGCCCCCTATCACATGGACTTCAACGTAACTGGCGAAATGTGGGTGTACGATTAGGTACACTTCTGCCTAAACCTTCGGGGATTACATGGCGTGATGTGTGAGAACTGACTGGCTGATCAAAATGTGATAATGTGGGTGATGACTATAAAAAGAAGTCCAAGTAAATTGAAATGGCAAGTTATTTGAAATAGTGGGCATGCGGGTTTTTAAATTAAAACGCTCTCTCCTTTAGCAGCTCCGTTTTTATAATGGTACTGCCCAGCTTTGTGATACGAAGCCTGGTGTCGATGCACAGTCTAGTAAAAAAATAATACCATTAATCTACTATAATAATAATAATAATAATAATAAGTGCAATGAAGAAATGAGGAGAGCTTGTGCAATGAAGAAATGAGGAGAGCTTTGGAGGGTGCGATTCGAGAATATCGGTTCGTGCAACCCGATCTTAGACCACGCATACCTCGTTTGCCCATGCATAACAAAAATAGGGCGCTGGTGGCTGTTCTGGATTCACAGTTGTCAAACTATTTTGATAACTGCGAAGACCTCACCGATGCTCACTCAATCCTGTATTGTGCAGCTGTAGCGGCATGTCGTGTAGCTCACGTCAAATTTTCTGATGACAGGGCTACACGACCTAAACCAGCCGTACCGGCATGGCAGTACAGGATTGAACGACGTATTGGTGGGGCCAGAGCACTCATCGGCAAACTGA
The DNA here is from genome assembly GCA_950022335.1 of Eurois occulta. Classification (NCBI taxonomy): domain Eukaryota; kingdom Metazoa; phylum Arthropoda; class Insecta; order Lepidoptera; family Noctuidae; genus Eurois; species Eurois occulta. The sequence continues at coordinate 10,131,023 of OX465504.1, read as the reverse complement.
TCTGCTTCAGGGAGGGCAATACTCGCCCTAGAGTGATGCGTTTTGTGAGGCGGGCGTTCTTGGGGACTGATATCAGTCCTCGAGACTACATGTCCCGTGTCACAGAGCGCATCGACTTCCTGAAGCAGAAAGTGTATGCATGGGCAAACCGTATATGTAGGTATAAGCGGCGGGTGGATCGATACACTCAGAATCGCACATTCCAAAGAGATGAAAGGTGGGTTTATAGGGCTTGGGAGCGACCGGACCAAGGTGTGGCTGACGCGCACCTGCCGGATGATGATGCCATGTGTTCGTTCTGGCGCAGCATCTGGTCGGTGCCTGTTAGCCATACCGAGGGTGAATGGACCCGGGGGGTCGAGCGAGCGTGCGATCCGGTACCAGAAATGGGGGCAATCACTATCAGCCCCCAAGACGTAGTTCGTGCAGTCCGTCCGTTGCCTAACTGGAAATCCCCAGGGCCGGATGGGCTGCACAACTTCTGGATTAAATGGTTTACTAGGTCGCACGCTCGCCTGGCGACCCTGTTCCAGTCAGCCTTAGAGTCAGGGTCGCTGCCGGAGTTCCTAACAACCGGTATAACCCACCTGCTCCATAAATCGGGTAGTACTGCGGAACCCAAAAATTATAGACCTATTACCTGTCTCCCGACAGTATATAAAGTTTTTACATCCATTTTGAGAGCTAAAATTAGCAAACATATTGATGACAATTCTATCATGTCCGCTTCTCAAAATGGATGTAGGAACGGGTCCCGCGGTACTAAGGAGCTACTCCTCATTGATATGGCCATTAGTCAACAGGCTCGTCGTTCCCGAAGGGATCTGTCGACATGTTGGATAGACTATAAGAAGGCCTATGATTCGGTGCCTCATACATGGCTCATGAGGGTGCTAGAGTTGTATAAAGTTGATGCAACTCTGCGCACCTTCCTGATGTCATGTATGGGGCAATGGAGGACAGTCCTTCGCTATCCAGGATGTCGGCAAATCCAGAGGAATAGCGAGCCGATAAGGATCGAGCGAGGTATATTTCAGGGCGATAGTTTGAGTCCACTTTGGTTCTGCTTGGCCTTGAATCCCCTTAGCACGCTGCTGGAGGATTCAGGTCTAGGCTATCGGTTGAGGAGAGGTGGTCAAGTTATATCTCACCTCCTTTACATGGATGACCTGAAACTCTTTGCCCCCAACGATTTGCAACTGATGGAGCTACTGAAGGTAACTGAGACTTTCAGTAGCGCCATCAGGATGGAATTCGGTGTGGACAAATGTGCGGTTATGCATGTAAAGCGAGGGGAGATTGTGGAGTCTGCGGGAACCCAGCTCTCGGATTCCATAAATCTTAGATCCCTCTCAGCAACCGAAACCTATAAGTATTTGGGTATGTCGGAAGCGCTGGGCATCAATGTTGCTGACATGAAACAATCGTTGAAGGAGCGCTTCTTTGGCCGCCTGAAAAAAGTATTTAATAGTCTTTTATCAGGCGGAAATAAGGTGCGTGCTTTCAACGGTTGGGTCATGCCGGTTTTGATGTACTCTTTCGGCATACTCAAATGGACTCAAACAGAACTAGACGCCCTGGATAGGAAGGTCCGTACATTGTTGACGGCATATCGAATGCATCACCCGCGTTCTTCGGTTATGAGACTGTATATCCCGCGGAGGTGTGGGGGTCGAGGTTTTTTAAACGCCAAGACTCTCCACAATCGCGAGATATGCAGCCTCAGGGAATATTTCCTAGAAACCGACGTGGGGATGCATCGAGATGTAGTCGCGGTGGACAAGGGCCTCACCCCGCTCTCCTTGGCTAAAGAGAACTGGCGCAAACCTGTAGTACTTGATACTAACGACCGCAGGGAGGTATGGCAGAGTAAGGAGCTTCACGGGCGCTTTTTCCGGGCCCTGCATGGGCCCGATGTAGACCTATCAGCGTCCGTAGCCTGGCTACGTTCCGGGGACCTCTTCGGGGAAACTGAAGGTTTTGTCTGTGCAATTATGGATGAAGTTATGATGACGAATAACTACCGGAGATTTATTGTGAAGGACGGCACGGTTGACATATGTCGGGCATGCCACCGTCCAGGTGAATCAATCCGTCACATTATCTCCGGGTGTTCTCGTCTGGCTAATGGAGAGTACTTGCATAGACACAACCTTGTAGCCAGGATTATCCATCAGCAACTTGCTCTTAAATACAATCTTGTCGAATCGGAAGTTCCGTACTATAGGTATGTGCCCGACCCAGTTCTCGAAAATGGCAATATCACATTGTACTGGGATCAATCCATCATCACTGACAGGACTATTATAGCCAATAAGCCTGATATAGTGGTGATGGATCGATCAGAGCGGCGCACAATGATTGTTGACATTACGGTCCCGCATGACGAGAACCTCGTGAAAGCCGAGAAAGATAAGCAAATCAAGTATCTTGACTTGGCTCGCGAGGTTGTCGACATGTGGGATGTGGACTCAGCGATCATTGTGCCGATAGTCGTGTCAGCCCATGGCTTAATTGCCAAGAGCCTCGACCAACATCTCAGGAGGCTCTCGTTAGGCAGCTGGATCAAGGGCTTGATTCAGAAAGCGGTACTCCTGGACACGGCTCGTATTGTTAGGAGGTTCCTCTCTCTGGAGCCCTGACTGCCGGTAGCTTGGACCCTGTTCCCGATACCGGTGGGCTACTATTTTTTTTATATTTTTAAATGTTTTTTTATACTTATTGTTTTATATTTAAATATTTAAAAATGTATTGAAATTGTGAAAAAATGAATAAAGGGAATAATAATAATAATAATCGTTTATTTATAAAAAGGGCACATTTACAATGAAATCTCTTAACAAATAAAATAGAGCACAGTTGGTTATTGCCTGAACTAGGTTGAACCTGTGTTTCAGGCTACAAGGTGCATAAATTTCTACTTAAAATAAATAAATTAACGTTCAATGAAAAGTAAGGTAAAATTAAAACTTACATTAAATAAAAATAAAAATAAAAAAAAAAATAAAAAAAACAGCGTGCCAGCAGTTTACTTGCAGACAACAAGTAAGTCTTCTGTCTGTGCATAAGATAAGATTTGTAAAAAAGAAATTATAGACTTTTTACAGCTAAAATAATTTAACTTAAATATACTTAGTTTTCTATTTAATCTATTGTACAGAAATGGGCCTAAAAATGAAAAGAATCTTTACTACTACTATTTCCTACCTTTGCTATAATTTTAGCTTCCTCATCATAAATACATATTATTTTAACAAAATGCTGATAGACTACTCCCTGGAATGTTCTACCTACTTAATGTTATTATACCTTAATCCTACCTTAATATTATTGAGTGTGGCTACCCAAAACATATATCGTTTTACAGATATCGATTATATAAGTTGGTCCCTCCAAATTGACGATTCAATTGTTTAGTGCAACAGGTAAATGGGCGGTTTATTTTTGATCTTCGAAGGATTAATATTTAATACCTATTTATTACCTTTAAATCGTGCAAAAAAAACACCTTTATTAATGCTACTACGATTAAAATTTGTACGTTGTACTAACTTATTTCTTAATTTTTTTTTGACTCGTAAAAATAATCTTTAACGAAAGAAATTTTGCATGATTTGAAGGTAGTAAATAAATAAGGTTTGCGATAAAAGGTCACCAGGTCTCACCAGAAGCTCGTGCCACCATTCTGTATTTTCGGATAGAGTCTGATTATGGGAGTCATCATCTGCCTAGCCTTTTCCCAACTATTTTGGGGTTGGCTTCCAATCTAACCGGATGCAGCTGAATACCAGTATTTTACGTGGAGCGACTGCCTATCTGATTTCCGCAACCCAGTTAGTTCTGACTGGTTGTCAGACTTTTGTAAAAAATAATATTTAAAAGTAAGTCGCGTGCAACCGCTAATTTAATTGATAAACTGAATCTGTTTATCAACTCTACTTTCTAATCTCATCAGCTGTAAATACGTAACCACGTAAATATTAATACCTACTTAATACCGACTTATTCTATCCATATAAAATCAAGTTCGTGCGATAAGAGACCTCAGTACATACAGTTTCCAACCGCAAAATGATTGGCTTTGTTACGATACTGGCTATTGGATTGGCTGTAACTACAGGTAAGGAAAAATATACTGCTTAGCAGTTACAAATAATCACATTAAAGATTTATTATGTACTCCGGCTAACCTCTGACAAAAATTTACCCTTCGCTACTGCTACTTAGGACTTTTCTACCCATGGTTGGGTTGTGAATTCAAAATGAAGTTCGTAATGCTTATAAAAAAAATAACCCCACTTCCAAAAAAAAACAGAAAGTTTAAAAATAACTTTACTTTCGGAAGTCGGCGATCTTTGTTTGTTTTGTTGACTTATTTATCGCCGACTTCGGTGTTTTTTTTTGGAAGCCGGTCTTGTTTTGTAGAAAATAGTGAAAAAAAAGTGAATCTAATTCGAGGGACTGAGTTGGATCCCGAGAGCAGCGAAGGATTCTAGAGTAGAATCCCGAGCCTAGCAAGGGACTCTCATGGGTTAATAATAACAGCCGCTCGGATCAATCTTCAGGTAAAGCCGTGGTTGCCAAGGTCGGTCTGTGGATGGGTGCCCACTAAGATCAAAGCATTAAATATAAACATTAAAAATTAATGTAAAAAAATGAATTTCGAAATTCAGTGTTATATTCTTGTCGGCACGTTTAATTTTTTTTTTGTTCATAATTCGTATAATTCGTGCTGTTCCAAATTCAACATATTTTTATTAGTAAGTAAAAGAGAGTTTTATTCATTGTTACCGATGAATAAAATGCCTTTTTCGAGTGGTAATGGTATTATTTTGGAAATCCTTGTCAAACATCAATTTTACGTTGAATATAGTTAAAGTTATTAGCACATGGTCCATATATACAAAGAAAAATGCATATTATTGAGGTTAACTCATAAAGTACCGTAGCAAAAAATATATAGGACCACTGCGCGAACTTCCTCTAGAAAATTAATTCAAAAAGAAACACTTAAATTGAACCAGTAATAATCACGGAGAAATCAGAACATCCGCAATGAAATAATTCCCATTTCTTCACAGCCCTTCCAACGGACCATGTACTCTCTAAGCCGGTGCCAGGTCCTCGCTACCAGTATATCAATGGACCGTATGGACCCGAGCTGGCGGACCTGTGGATGAAGACCAGCGACATCCTCGCTGCGGCCAGATACAACCCCAGTAGCAACAATCATTACCATCTATTTACAAGGTAAGTAAGACGAAAGATTTTAAAATGTAATACCTCGGGCACTTTTCAACTGGCGAATCGCATATGACTAAAAGTGTGATGAATATAAATGTTGATAGATGGAGAGGGAGAGGAAGACCAAGGAAACGATGGATGGATTGTGTGAGGAATGATATGATAAAACCTGCAAAATAAATGCTCTTTCGCAGCTTAGTCGCATGTCAACAAAAATCCATATGATTTTCAATGTTCAACCTTATTTACGCTCCATAGTGGTGATAGTTGACGCGGTCTATTAGCGATTAAAATCGAAGTCAGTCAAAAAAAAAAAGTAAATCATCCTTGTCCGACAGGTCAAACCGCTGGTCCAGTCAGCCAATTCCTTTCGGGAATACTGGACTCCTGTCGTCATCACACTTCAACCGGAATAGGAAGACTGTATTCCTTGTCCATGGTTGGAGAAACACTCCTACTTCTGACTTCAATGTACACTTAGTTGCTGGTAAGTCAAAGATTGATGTTCCTAAGAAAGGTCAGGTGCGTCGCGTTTGCAACCGGCGTCCGTGTAGGTGAATGAACGTGGAAGGCATCGTCCGAGACAAAAAGGAGTATCTAAGGATCTTAGAAAGTCTGCCAGGGCTGCGGGACTGTTCTAAAGAGATACCGTGGCCCTGGAACATAAAGGGCAAAAGAAGGAACATGGATGGTTTTTAGTCAGTAAAAGTCTGACACTCCCTTCCACTCCGCCCAGAGCGGGAGGAGTCATTTGATGATTTCCCATCCGAAAAAAAAAGGATCTTAAAAAGTGGCCTTCTTTGTGAAGTCACAGATCCCAACTTTTTTCAAACTAAAAGGTAAAATTGAATTAGGCAGTGAAACTCTTTAGTAATATAATAAAGCTGGAGATTTTGTCTGTTTGCACGTGCTAATCTCTGAAACTACCGGTCAGATTTGAAAAATTGTTTGATATTTTGAATTAATAACTTCACAACGCGTCCCGGAGCCAAGCAAAAAGAAAACGGCGGGCGAAACCACGAGATAGAATTTTCATTTTCATTTTTTCAAGATTGATAGTAGGTACGAGTATGTCACTAGACCTCCTCAAGACCCCAAACTCAACAGTCACACAAGCGCCCTCTAGACCAATGAAACCATTGTTCCGCATCTTATCATATTTTTTCTTTTTTTATATTTTATTTCTTTTTTTTTCGGATGGGTCCAATAAATTTCCCACCCGCACGCAAAATACGCGCATTGGACGTGGAGTTGCGGACACCAGCCCGTTATACGATACAATACAGTACAATCTTTTCTTCCAGCATATCTGAATGCAGAAGATGTGAATGTTTTCGTCGTGGACTGGAGTTTTGGTGCCGCAGGTGACTACTGGGTGGCACTGCCCAATACTATCAGATCTGGTGAGTATTTTCTTGTACCTGCCTGCCTTTTTCCCGTGTTTCTGTAGCCACATAGTACAAAAAGTACTACAGCGCCATCTATGACTCAAATGAAGAACTCGATGGTAAAAGCATTCCAAATCGCGATATTAAAGTTGTACGCGTGTTAAGACGATATTGAAAAACCTCACTATAACCGTACGGCAATAGTCCATCAGACAACTCCCATATGGTCGGAGAAACTAGTCTTTTCAATGGATTATTGAAGAATTTTACAATCTATTCCTCACATTCCAAAATTTTAAACCCAGCCAGGTTTTAAAACTGCACCTCGAGATAGAAAGAACACTCTTTTTAATGTACAGCATACACATAACAGGTAACATTAAAATGTAGAACTCGTGCATAAGGTGACACAATTGGCGATCTTATCGTTGAAAGCGATTTTTTCTAGCCTATCCTAACCTATCATATACATAATAAAATTTCACGCGAACGAAGATTGTGGGCAACAGCTAGTTATAATAAATCGCATCGAGTTTAACTTTCTGAGCAAACCCTACCTAACCGAACCTTACTTACTGACCTAACCTAACTTACTGAGCTAACCGAGCTAACCTAAATTGCTGAGCTAACCTAACTTACTGAGCTAACCGAGCTAACCTAAATTGCTGAGCTAACCTAACTTACTGACCTAACATAACTTACTGACCTAACCTAACTTACTGAGCTAGCCTAACTTTCTGACTTAACATAACTTGCTGACCTAACATAACTTGCTGACCTAATCGAACTTACTGAGCTAACCTAACTTTCTGACTTAACATAACTTGCTGACCCAACCTAACTTGCTGACCTAACCTAACTTACTGAGCTAACCTAACTTGCTGACCTAACCTAACTTACTGACCTAACCTAACTTACTGACCTAACCTAACTTACTCAGCTAACCTAACTTGTTGACCTAACCTAACTTACTCAGCTAACCTAACTTGTTGACCTAACCTAACTTACTGACCTAACCTAACTTACTGACCTAACCTAACTTACTGAGCTAACCTAACTTTCTGACCTAACATAACTTGCTGACCCAACCTAACTTGCTGACCTTAAATAACTTTCTGACCTAACCTAACTTACTGACACAACCTAACTTATTGAGCTTTTTTTTTTTGTTCCTGGGGTGGAAAATCCACACGGATGTCCTCCGCCCTGGGGCGGGCGGAGGGGTCTGTCGGACTCTAACCGACTAAAAACCACCCCGGTGTTTCCTTCCCACACTTACACCGATCCCCAGAACCTAACTTACTGACCTAACCTAACTTACTCAGCTAACCTAACTTGTTGACCTAACCTAACTTACTGACCTAACCTAACTTACTGAGCTAACCTAACTTTCTGACCTAACATAACTTGCTGACCCAACCTAACTTGCTGACCTTAAATAACTTTCTGACCTAACCTAACTTACTGACATAACCTAACTTATTGAGCTAACCTAACTTGCTGACCTAACCTAAATTTATAACCTAACTTAACTAACTGAGCTAACCTAACTTGCTGACCTAACCGAACTTACTGAGCTAACCTAACTTGCTGACCTAACCTAACTTGCTGACCTAACCTAACTTGCTGACCTAACCTAACTTGCTGACCTAACCTAACTTTCTGACCTAACCTAACTTGCTGACCCATCCTAACTTGCTGATTTAAACTAAATTTCTTACATAAGCAAAATTGCTAACCGAGCTTAGTTGCTGACCGACATCATCAAGTCAGGCTTGCTGATTACTTAATGACCCAACCCTTAGGTTGGGTAGGTCTTAACCTAACCTCTGATTGGATATTCAATTTCTTTCTCTCTTTTTTGTCCAACAATGAAAAGAGTAGGCTTCGATAATTTGGTAATGTAGAGAGTATGTATCAAAAGCGACTAACAAAAGGTATTTACAAGACTGATGTGAGGGGCAACGCCGGGAGGAGACGCCTTAGAAGGACTTACACTGACCTTTTTGATGAGGTTCTCCAGAAAGATCAGGTGCTTAGTACTGTGGTCCTACACGCACGTTACGTTCGATTACGTGTATATTTATTTATTTAACACTTCAAGCACAAAGTACAGAGGTGGACTGAATGCCATAGTCATTGTCTACCAGTCAACCTAGGCGTGTGTTTATGTTATGTGTGTATAGATGTTTTCTCTTTTTTTCAGGTGAACACGTAGCCCAATACATCAACTGGTTGAACTCTGCCAGCGGCGCGAACCTGAACAACTACCACATCATAGGACACAGCCTCGGCGCGCACCAGGCCGGCGTCATCGGCAGACTACTTGGAGGAAGGGTACCTTATCTTACTGGTCAGTTTTCATGAGCATCATCCGCCTAGCCTTTTCAAATTCAACAGTGGTGATTGACCACCAAGAACTGGCTCTAAGAATAGAGCCGAGGTCGGAGGGCCCGGAGTCTGAATTTGAAAGCCGAATGGCAATAGACTCGCCCTCCGTCATATGAGACTTTTAAAAACCAGGTGAAATGTGAGTGTCATCATCTGCCCAGCCTTTTCCCAAACTAAGTTGGGGTCGGCGTTCAGTCTCACCGGATGCAGCTGAATACCAGTACTTTACTTGGAGCGACTGCCTATCTGACCTCCACAACCCAGTTAGTACTGGGTAATAAGATACCCATTGGTAAGACTGGTGAAATAAGTCGGTATACTTCTTGCTAAGTCTTCGGGGAATATATATGTTGGATTGTCCGGATTTTTTCAATGAAAATACGCTGGGTGCGATAAACCGTTTCTAGCAAAACTAACGAATTACTTGAGATCACAACTTAACACAACAACACGGGGCACAATGAATCGGGTACAGTTCCAAGACGTCTCAACTCCGCCACGATCCGCCCTGAATGTCGTCCTCGCTGCGAGCTTAAAACATCTCGGCTCTGTAGAAGCACGCTGTGGTGTGGGTAGATTTGTAAGTAGGTCGCGTGATGACACCACTGGCGTACTTGCGATTCATTTTAAATCCGTACTAATGACTGGTTCCGACATTTATGTATTTTTTACCAGCCTACGTCGTATCCCACTGCTGGGCAAAGGCCCCCTCTTTCTACTTCCATACTTCTCTATCCTGTGCGATCTTTGGCAATGTTAGCCCCGGAATATTGTGTTATGAATTTCTTAGTAGGATTTCAGAGCCAGAATTAGGCAGCTGATTAAAATTCTTTATTGTACACATAAATTACACAGATATTGTCACAATATTACAGCTGATGATAACTCTCTTGTGCCCAGGTCTGGACCCCGCTCTTCCCGGCTGGATAACTCACGCACAGGCCCTGAGACGTACTGATGGGATCTACACCGAAGTAATGCACACTGATGCAGGGTTCTACGGCATCACGAACCCTGCAGGTGATGTGGACTTCTACCCCAATGGTGGGGCCACCATGCCTGGCTGTGGGGATCGGAACTGCAACCATCATCAGTAAGTAGCATCATCAGTGTTTCCATTAAACAAGCAATTAAAATGGAGTGAAAAAGTGGGATTACCCCACAAACGATAGGACACTTGATATCGTGTCCTGCTGTCCTATTGTTCGCACATCACAAGAACTGATAGACGCAACTGCAAGTGCTATACTCGTAGCCAAATTTTGGGCAGACTCAATTGAAATAGTCATCCACACGCAAAGAAGAAAACAGGCAGTTCGCACTTGATTTGCCAAGAAGTCGGCCATTGGGTGACTGCTGCGGCTGCGGTTTGCGACTGCAGTTGCGTTCACGTTTAGAATTGTTCTGCCACTTAATGCAGACATTTGCAGTACAACCTCTAGCTTATACAAGGTGCCACCAACCGGCCACCGACGCTAAAACACGCTGCAGCTGTTTCCTACACGGTCAAAATATTGTACGAAACAGCTATTTTTTTTTAAATTTTCGATGAAAATTTTCATGGCTCAGAATAATGTACTGAATACGTGGTAACCTTTTAGGCGTTCGGTGGCCTTGCCACCCTGTAAACTCCATGACTGTGTTGTCAGCAAAGCTATGTAGACCTATTTGGCAGTAGAAATGATGCGGTAACATAACTGGTACAAGCTGGTATCATATTCTGATTAACGATATACTATTGAAACTATCCGCAGTAGGTACTTGTGCTACCCGCTGTTTGTGGTTAGCCACACAAAACCAAACATGGACAATATCCATTTCAATAGACAACTGACTCGGCACTTAAATCAGTTTTTATTTACAGAACTAACTCTGCAATCATTGAGATAAAGTTCTAAATACAATACCTGGCTCGAAGATTGCAATAAAGTTAGAACTAATGAGACGACCTGCCATATTCTACAACTTCCTCACCTTCCAGATGTATATTCTACATGGCCGAGTCTCTCCAACGCGGAGGTTTTACTGGCCGTCGCTGTGACAACCTCAACGCGGCTCTGAGTGGCAACTGCAGCGGAGCTACTCTGAGGATGGGTGGCACTGCTGCTAAGACTGGGTAGGTAGCCTTTAGTTAGGTGACTGTAGACTTTCCATACTTTTACAATTTTATACTGATTATTATTTAAGCCGAATAATAATTCCTGTTAGAATGGTAGGTATTGCATAACATTCTGTAATTAGACGAAAATCTCTGAAGGGTTAAGCACAGATGTAGGTACCTAATAATACACCCACATTTCGCCAGTTATGTTTAAGCCCCATGTAAAAGGGCGAGCCTATAGCCATTAACCGGGCACAAATCTAGACTTCGTGGCTGCTACCGAGAAATTCTTAATGAAAACACCTAATAACACTGGCCAGTGAGTGATTCCGGGCAGAAATGATAACCACTCTGGATGGCCTGAGGACCGAACCTAGGACCTCATGTTCAGCAGTCGTACGTGACCCCAAGTTTGGATGTGTGCCAGGATGACGGCAATAGGCACGTTAAAATGCGTCTCTGTCTGGTCGTGTCGAGTTACAATTCCATCGGATTACAATAGTGAGGGAAGATCAAACACGGATGAACTCTACACCTGTGTTTGCGCACATACCATACACTTGAATTTATCGCTAGTATCTACGGCTAATCTCCGCTGAGATCGTCCAAATCGTCGGAGTGTTAAGCAAGACTTTTTCGTTTACGTCGTTCAAGTCATCATAACCGTGAAAATATAGTTTTCGGCAAATTATTATAACCATAAAAATATAGTTTTCTGCAAATCATTATAACCGCAAAAATTTAGTTTTCGGCAAATCATTATAACCGTAAAAATTTAGTTTTCTGAAAATCATTATAACCGTAAAAATATAGTTTTCTGCAAATCATTATAACCGTAAAAATATAGTTTTCTGCAAATCATTATAACCGTAAAAATGTAGTTTTCTGCAAATCATTATAACCGTAAAAATATAGTTTTCGACAACATTACTTAATTAAATTTTCTTTTTTTTTCAGACAATCTGGCTTTTACTGGTTGAGAACAAATGCGAACTCGCCATTCTCCCAGGGATAGAATAGATGACAATATGATGTTAAACTATGCTATTATTATTTTAAAAAAAGATATTTATTGTACCCACTGTTTTATTCCAAAAACCTTACATTTTCACCCCATCAGTCATCGTCTATACTAATATTATAAAGAGGTAAAGTTTGTCAGTTTGTGATATTGTAGGGGGTAATCTCCCGGGCCTGTGGAAGGTGAGTAATGGGCTAGCTCGCCGTCCGTCCCACACACGGGTATTTGAGTTATTTGGTCGGCCAAAATTCAATTTCCTAAAATTCAAAGCAGGTAGGAAAAAGAAGGGTACTCAGGTAGTTAATAGTTGTAGGAAACGTAAACAATACTTTATTGTTTCTTTTCCGGAACTACCATGCGGGACGGTCAGTCCAAACTTGATCGTTCATTTGAGTGCATGTATCGATGTTTGGTGTTCGCTGCGCAAACGAAAGTTTTGATTACATTTCTATATTTGTTACCAAATTAAATAAAGTGAAAGCTATGGATTGCGATAAAGCAGGTAAATGTGTATACTTTTTATATTTTTCTCGTAATAATAGCTCAGAAATCTATTTAATACAATTTTTCTAGCAAGTGCTGTTTTAAAGGAATTATTTTTTATATTTATTTTATATTTTAGCAATTTTGTTATATTTCCCGGCATTTCCCGATATTGATTTTAGTCATTTCGAATACCCTGTGTTTTAGTCTTGACAAAAAGTGTAAAATGTTATCCGGTTTTATCCGATATTTGAAAATATAGCTTAATGTTGCCGACTGGAAAATAAACACCAAAAATATCGATTTCTTATTTGTAGCTATAAATGGTCACTTTTTTGTTCTAGGGTCGTCAAACGTCCGAGTTATGACTCGAAAACACTTTTTTAGTATTATGATGGCAGAAAATTTTAATAATATTAATGAAAAGTTACAGTTTTTGGAAAGATACGTTCTAAAATTTGGCCCATTTTCTGACGAGGATATGAAAAAAATTAAGCAGGATTTATCACGTTTCAAGTCGGAAATTAAAAGGAGATGGACTGATTCTCACTATAAAGAAGATTCTTTTCTGAAAAACAATGACACATGGCTAGAAGGCACATTTGTTATACCAAAAGATTTTTTGCAGATCATGAATTATTGTCTGCTGAAATCACGGGAATTGATGTAAATTTTCTATACCGCCTTAAAGTAATTTTAGAAGCATTGTCGAGTGGACACAAGATCGACACAGAAAAATTTTCTATTTATGCCAAGGAAACAGCAGAGCAGTATGTTGCGCTTTACCTATGGCATCCCATGACGCCAACATTGCACAAAATTCTGATGCATGGATCTGAAATTATAGATAAAGCATTGCTTCCGATTGGTCAATTATCAGAAGAAGCTGCGGAAGCACGTAATAAACATATACGTTTGTATCGCCAGAATTTCGCAAGAAAATTCTCTCGACAAGCCTGTAACATGGATGTTATTAATAGGCTACTCCTTAGTTCTGATCCGCTATTAACAGGAATGCGACCCATTCCAAAAAAGAAAACCAAACCTTTTATGAAGGAAACGATAGGTTTGTTACTTTCGGCTGAGCCTGACATCGTACATGATGATGATGAGTCATCATCAGATACGATGTCAGGCTATGGTTCTTCAGATGAAGAACCGTGGTCTACTTCTAGTTAAATAGTTTAGGGTGATTTCTCTAAGACATTGTAATTATATGTATTCATTAATTAATAAAATACCTAAGTATTTTAACAGTAAAAATGATTTTTTTTCATGTAAATGCATAAAAATCAACTGGAATGATAAAAATCCACCTATGAGCACTATTATCATTGATTAAAGTTAAGAAAAAGTTTTGGCCGGCCAAATCGCTCAAATACCCCTGAAGAATTTTCAAAATTCAAGATTTTGAAAATTCTTTTACCAATAGAAAGCCACGTTATTTGTGAGTGTCATAGGCTTTATATTAACCCGAAAAATGAAAAGACTTCTACGTGGTAGTCGGATTTGCAAAGTATGTCGGAGAAAAAACGGTCGAAAATGTTTACCGCCCAACGAAGTAGGCACGGGTCAGCTGGTTATTGATATGTTTCGCGTCTTCACCCAATTATGTTAGGGTCCGTTTCCAGTCCAAGTTTGCATTCAAGCAAACTAAATAACTCCGCGCAAAAATATTGCTGCGAAACAACTGGGGTGTATTAACATTTTGACTGCCATAGTCACATATACGTGACAAGCAAGCGCGTGCCCTGTGCGCCAAACGGAGAGTGATATGAAGATTCGAATGACGTAACACAATTTTTCTCTGATAATGATACCCGGTGCATCATTACTCCGTCGCAAATTCGATCCCCAGACAAATTCAGATTGGAATATGCTATTCGCAACAGTGGATTTCATTGCCAAGACTTTCGTACTAGCGTACCATTCAAACAGTTTTTCGAATCAGCTTGTTCGCGACATCGTCGTCATTCAATATAGCGGTTTTCGACTTAATGTGTAAAAAATATATTATTTTATTTTCGAAATAGCGTGCGTCGCAGTGTAATTCGAATCTCCATATCACTCCCCGCCAAACGACACAAATATGAGACAAAAAACCGGCCAAGTGCGAGTCGGACTCGCGCACGAAGGGTTCCGTACCATTATCTATAAAAACGGCAAAAAAATCATATCTGTTGTATGGGAGCCCCCCTTAATATTTTTTTTTTAATTTTTAGTATTTGTTGTTATAGCGGCAATAGTAATACATCATTTGTGAAAATTTCAGCTTTCTAGCTATCACGGTTTATGAGATACAGCCTGGAGACAGACAGACAGACAGACAGACAGCGAAGTCTTAGTAATAGGGTCCCGTTTTACCCTTTGGGTACGGAACCCTAAAAATAGCACTTGCGATTATGCTCTGCCGGTCAAAAGGTTAACGCGGTTTAAGAAAAATCACTAAAAACGCTGTGGATGCATTGAATCGTTCAGGCGTCATGGAGGTATTTAAAGTTTTAACATTAAAAAAGCAAGATTTTAAATCTGAAAAATATTATCAAATAAAAAAAAATGATTGTCTGTAAAGTCTTTTTACGGACGATAATTTTACGTGATAACGTCATGGACGCATCGGCCGATGGAGTGGAAGAGAGATAGATGCGTCACAAGCCGAATCGAGCGAATCGCGGAGATATTATCGTCGTCCCACGTATTTGTTTGCGAAAATATCGCCGCGATTCTCTCGCTCGTGGAGACGGCCTCTAAGAGAGTGTATATAAATACGCTGCACGACGATAATATCGTCGCGATTCTCTCGCTCGTGGAGACGGCGCCTTAGGCCGATCGTGCCTCTCTATCGCTTGTCCCGCGCTCTCGCTTGCACGCTCGGCTCAGGCGGAACGTGACAATGAGTCATGCTTGTTCGTGCAGCCGGCGTTCATCGATTTATAAGACGTTATCACGTCAAAAAGTTGGAACTTCGACCTCCAATATCTCCATACCTTGAAGGTTACCGGTATGACAGGGACATTAAGTGCCTTTCGGCTTGGTTGACATGTAGAAATAAAAGCCAATATATTATATTGAGATGTTTAATTATATATTGAGTGCAACATACAAAGTTGTGTGATAAAAACATTAAAAATCACAAAAGAGTACCTACAGTCATTTCACAGTTATTTCAACTTTGACTTTACATCACTGTCAAAATTACATTGACCTTCATCTCAGTTACAACAAGGTTGGTATTAGGTTGTTTTTACTGAAAAATCTGGCAAATTATAGTAAACTTTATTCTCGACACCATAAGGTTGATGTCGGCGGTAAAAATAACTGTGAAAGTACTTTGGCGCCATTTTCTGAAAGCTTCATCTGTCAATTTGCTGTCAAATGTCACGCAAGCTGGTATTTTTTTTAACTAGCGGAACTTCACGTATATTTATTTTATTGCTATCGTGATTTGATAGATAAAAATAAAATTCGTTTATTGGCAAGAACTGTAAGATAACAAAAATCTCCTTTAAACACGGTAATCACCATCCAACAAGTCTCGTAAGTTTTAAAAACTAATTTAATCCACAAGTCATCAGATTGCCAGTGTGGAGCCCCTCTGCAGGATATGCTCCAGCTCCTGTGCTGCGCATCCTGCACAACCACTTGCACTTTTCAAGATTTAATCGAAGCAAATGTTAGAACACATGTGGCTACATACTGGTCTTACACAATTTGAGTTCATCGGCACGTAAAGAAGATCTATAAGTTCACGTGATATTTAAAATCAGATTATAAAATAAGCTTTCAGAAACTCAGGCGTCCGTTTTAGAATATAAAACAAGAGTTTTTCGATGTTTTTAAACATTAAAGCTCTGAACAAACCAAGGCGAATCCCGCGCTAATGCGGGTCGACATTTTCTCACCCCGATTGCGTCAACTTGTACGGGATTGTTTTAACTGGCGCTATTTTTTTTTCGCCAGACCCTTGCTAGAGTCAGCCGGATGACTAAGCCTGTAGGTATAAATTCGTCCCTAAATAATCTAGATGCAATCCAGCATATCCCATAGTACCCACACACCCGCGAAGACCTAAGCTTCGTACCCGACAGGAGCCAATATATTGACCTGACTGGAAGCCTTCATCATCCTTAACCTTTTCAACGCCAGAGCATAAACGCACGCGCGTGCCCTCCACGCCAAGCCACAATTTTACACACCATTTGTCACATATTTGTGTCGTTTAGCGTACAGGGCACGCGCTTGCTTGTCACGTATGTGACTATGACGGTCAAAAGGGTAATAATCGAGATGCAATCCAGCATAGCCTATAGTGCAACCCCACCACCCACCCCCCTGCAACACCCTAAGCTTCGTACCCAACAGGGCTCTAAGAGTGTAGTCGCTTAGTTTTTGTTTTGCTAAGACTGGTAGCCTTCATCCTCTGAATCATAATGTAACAACAATCGACGCGTCGCTTATCCCGTACGGGATTCGCCTCAATGTGACCAGAGCTTTATTAAGTTAAGTTAGATATTTGAACTATCTTCTTGATAGTATTCATTAAGTTTTAAATAGTAATCACTATTTCAAAGTCACAAAGAGATATTTATTTTGTCAATACAAATATTTTCAAGAATTCACATTCTTACGTCACATTGTTGTTTCCGAATTCAAATCGTACAAATTAATTTCTACGAAAGTCAATGTTTTCTAAATCGTCGCTGAAGTTCTAACACCACGATTGTAAAAATATCAACTGTACAGGAGAGTGCAGAAACCGCATAATTATACCTAGGTAAAAAACGGAAAAACGGAACAAAAACCATTTTTCAATTTGTGTTCCCTTCAAATTAGATAGAGAAATTGCTTGCTTCTGATTGGCTGAAACAACGCGTCTTCGGATTCTCTAGCAAAACGTCATCAAAACGTCAAAAATGTACACATGGTATTATAAATTCAACGACGAAACATATTTATTTTTTATTTCACCGTATGTACTAAAATAGTACATAACTAATTACTCCGCGTTAGCACTCCTAAACAAGTAATGATACTTGTTTTCTACAAGTTTTTTAAAGTTCTTGTCAAAAGAGAACATGTAACATACAATGTACTGCCATTGTTTCAGACATGTTTTGTCAACAATTTCGTTCACCTTTTCGATATTTCTGACAAGTTTTGGTTACAACTAATGTTTACAACTTGTTTTAGGAACAAAAACGGCAGACAAAACATGTTTTACAAACATGTTCTAAACATTGTCAAAGCGATGTTAGAAGCCATGAAGTGACATAACTACATAACTATTAAAGCATAAATCATTGTACTTATATTTATAAAAACAACTTTTGCAAGTTTTTTGAAAAGCCAGATCAAACCAGTTTATAAAAGAAAATAATTTACTAAGGTACAAACACTCGCAGAAATAACAGTTATGATATAAAGAACAAACCGCGAGCAAAATTCAATAAAATAAGATTGTGATATCTATAACAACTAATCCATTCAGAATCACATCGTAATAGAAGAAGCCGTTTTCGAGAACGGATCACACATACAGTCATAAATAACTTATGTTTTTTAACACACGAAAGTTTAAGTTAGATAAAAATGTAACATTTGTTGTTATTGTAATTTACTATCTGATTCAGTCTCCATGGTTGCTACTCAAAAATTCCTGATGGCGAAATCACACTTTTCTCGACCTGGAAATCGAACCCAGGCCGTCACACTCAGCAGTAACACCTACCACCACTAGACGAACGACACAGATATAAATTCGTAAAAGTATTATTTTTATTATTCAAGCGAAAATTTATCTATACTACCACAAAATTTTGCTAAATTTCTCTACAACTATGTATGTGAGTATAAGAATGGACAAAGTTATATATTTGTACATAATGATATTGATTATTTGCATATTATAAAAGTATTGTCTAATACCCGATGAAATCAAAGATTTAAACCGTCAGATTCGCTCTACCGCGTCAGAAAATGATTCCGTTTCTCTTTGACAGTGACATCTGTCACTGTGTGTTGTATTGTGTCGCTCACTCACATTGAAAATCGTATTTATATAAAACTCTATTCAAAATCAAAATATTTAATTTTACACAGGCCTGCACTTATAAAATGTCGAAAAAATGGTGCACGGTGCGGGTTGGTCGTTTCCTATGGAGAAGAACCGGCAAGAAACTCCATGGTTACTCATTTTCTTGGCTTTTTTTAATTCACACTACCGCGTCAGAAGGTAGCCGTGTTTATGTTTCATTGTCTGTCTCATTCATACTGAAAATTGTATTTATCTTTACATGCAGGACGTGCGAGCTCGCTCGTCTCAGTGTAACACTTTTTCGCGCGACCTAAAATACTGAATGCGCTTTTCTTCCTTTTCTATGTTTTATGATTAATTTATTCTTTCTCTAATGCAATAGCCGTACTACGTCAACTTCAACCATTTTCAAAAATTATGGATGACTTCCACCGAATGGCACGGATTTTAAAATCTTTAAATGATATTAAGTCGTGTACACAGTATTTGAAGTCTATATTAGCAAGCCACACACAGCAGCTTGACCGCGGGCGTCTCCCACGCGATCGTAGCCGAAAGTATGCTGCGACGTGCGTTCGGCTCCGTTCGCCTCTATAAGACTTCCTTTCAAACAAATCACTGCGCCAATACTGTCTCCCCCAGTCATGATGCGTTCAGTAGCCCACTAATGTGTACCTACCTGTGTTTATCTCTCCCTTCATTACTATACTATGTAATTTTTTAATAATTTGGAGTAATAATGTAGTAATGTATTTAATTTGACTTCCATTATGTAAATGACTATTGTTGTCCAAATAAGTACCTACGAAAACTGATGAAAACAGACACAACTTGCTAGGAGCAAGCGAGAGGTCAGAAGCCAAATGCAAGCCATTGAGTGTGAAAGAGAATGAGCACTGGCTGTAGGCCGTAGGTACGATTAGTATGGGCGGGACATAGCTGATCACAATTTAATTATTTAAGACCTGTATTATGTACCTACCTATGATCCACAATAAAGATATTGATTGATTGATTGCCTGTCGTCGTATCCGATCGGAAGTAGAGCACGTCAACACTGTAGGAATTAAACTATTTGACAAGGCGCAGAAACGGATATGTTTGCAAGCGACAGTACGGAGCCGATCGTATCCAAACATCCCGCCGTACGCGATCGGCTGTCTCCGCATCCGTTCGTATCATTTCCGATCCGATGCGATGCGAGCCGTTTGGTGGAATCATTCTTTACGGTTTAAATCTTTGCAAAAATTACAAAATTGCTTTAATATTGTACTAAAATTGTGCATTGATAAAAATTAAAAAAACTGTACCTCTACTGAAATTACATTTAGTTTTAAAACTCTTGGTACACATGTGACTGAACTGTTTTCAACTCTATTTTGAAAGATTTAAGGTTGAAATTTATTTGTGAAGATTTTACTTGCGTAAGAAGCATATACGTAACTGTTTACGGTTGAAATTCACTTGTGAAAGTTTTATCATTTGTGTACCAAGGGTGATTTTGAAGTGAATAGTTTATCTCTGTCTATCAAATACAGTGTGACAGAGATAGCATGACTAATAGTGACTATATATACGAATGTGGGTTTGTTCATGGTATGTAAGGAAAGACTTGAGTGATTCGGCCGATGCCTCTGTAACAGAAGAAAAAATGTAAGTTAGTAAAGTCAGTTTCACATCCACACACACACACACACAAACTAACTCGTATACATCAACACAAGTGCGCTCCTTTTTGTATTAATGTTAAGCGGAAGAGCGGAGCCATTTTTTTTCGGACGGGAAATCATCAAATGAATCCTCCTGCTCTGGGCGGAGCGGAAGGGAGTGTCGAGACTTGTACTGACTAAAACCCATCCACGTTCCTTCTTTGCCCTTTGTGTTCCAGGACCGCGGTATCTGTAACACCGCGCCTAAAGGTGGAATCGTCAGGGTAGCCCTCGATATTATTATTTTTTTAGGTTTTTTGCATCCGGTGCCTTTTTTTTTTTTTTTTTTTTTGGAGGGTGGGACATCATCAAATGACTCCTCCCGCTCTGGGCGGAGCGGAAGGGAGTGTCAGACTCTTACTGACTAAAAACCACCCATGTTCCTTCATTGGCCCTTTATGTTCCAGGGCCGCGGTATCTCTTTCGAACAGTCCCGCAGCCCTGGCAGGCACCGGCCCTTGCGGGCCCCTCCCGTTTGCTGACATCTCTTTGAGGCGCGCGTGGAACACGAACGCGCCGTCGACACGGCCTGCCCGTCGTCATACGACGGACGGACGGCGAGGCATCCGGTGAGACTGGAAGTCGACCCCAACATTTGGGAATGGCTAGGCAGGTGATGATGAATCTACAGTAACTGACCTGGTGCCGAGTCCGGCCGTGAACAGCAGTCGCCTGCCTCGTACGAGGTACTCGGGACAGCGCACGAAGCGGAACAGGACTGAGGCCGTCTCGTCGGCGCGGAGGACGTTATGGAGAGACATTATACCCTGGAATAATGATGACAAAACTATTAATAACAACAATTTATATTACACAAGTTTATCAAGCAAACCCATTCGCAATGTTTGTTAATATACAAGGTGTAAACGAACCCTTCACAAAGCTGTCAACCAAGCATTCTGTACATCAAACTAAGTAACTCTACGCAAAAATTATTGCTGGGAAACGACTTTTTGGTGTGAAAAATCATGTTTTACGGTAGGACTCAATGTAACGCACTCAAAATATTGTGCTGATGGATGCATTGAATAGTACGCACGTCGTGGAGGTATTTATAGTAAAGTTACAACATTAAAAACTTGTATTTAAAATAAATACTTGTGAAAAATTTGAAACTTTGACCCCCAATATCTTCGTAACTAGAAGGTTCCCAGGTATGGTCTAGAACAAAAAAATGATCGCAATGACGGGGAGAACAAGTGCCTCTCGGCTTCATTAAGAGTACTTTTACACCCTGTATACAAAAATTCATAGATACGTAGAAACGCGTGAAAAAAATAACATTGTCTATGTTATCGATAAAATAGATATTGCCGCCCAGCTGTGCACGCTGACCTGAAAAATGTGTGTAGGAGTCCTTACATTATGTTTACATTATGTATGTTCGATGCAATAATTGCAATCGACCACGTTTTGCTGACCTAGCGATACGATACGGCCACACTAAGTGCGCCGCGAGCTCAGTGCATAACGGACAGCAACCGGGTGCATTCATTTCCATCATTTTAGCGATAGCTTAGCCTTTTTTTTTGGGATGGGAAATCATCAAATGACTCCTCCCGCTCTGGGCGGAGCGGAAGGGAGTGTCAGACTTTTACTGACTAAAAACCATCCATGTTCCTTCTTTTGCCCTTTGTGTTCCAGGGTCGCGGTATCTCTTTCGAAAAGTCCCGCAGCCCTGGAACGATAGCTTAGCCTAAATGTTACCTCAATAAACCCCTTTAAAGTGTTTGAGTGTTTAACTTAATAGCGTAGCGAATCCCACCAGGTACCACTTAGTCGCGTACTCACCTCTATGATGGCCGTTTGCCTGACATTCCCGACGTGCACGGTGCATTGGAAGCCCGGGTATATAACGGTCGAGTGGCGCAATACTTGCACTGATGCCTGTAACCAACAATTTATTATTATTATTTAATGGTATTAACTGACTGCCTCATTGGTCGAGTGGTCGCAAGCGCGCCTGCCGACCGTGAGGTCCTGGGTTCGATTCCCGGGTCGGGCAGTGTTATTAGGTTTTTTTCTATCAGAAATTTTCTCTGGTCTGGATTTGTGCCCGATTGATGGCAACAGGCTCGCCCCCTATTGCATGGGACTTAAACATATGTAACTGTCAAAATGTGGGTGTACTATTAGGTACACCTCTGCCTAACCCTTCGAGGATTACAGGCGTCATGTTATGTTATGTTTATGCTACTAAATGGTAAACAAGCTGACGTGATCGCCCATGTGTTAGCAAGTAGTCACCTCCAACCTAGATTAAAAGCCATGTGATAGATAGCAGACCCGAAGGCACCTAAAAACCCGATTCCTGCCGGCTTCCCTTTGGGAACAAGGCACTCTACGTAATGTCCTGATGTCTATTGTAGTCAAATAGTATATTACATACACATCT
Organism: Eurois occulta; assembly: GCA_950022335.1. Lineage (NCBI taxonomy): Eukaryota > Metazoa > Arthropoda > Insecta > Lepidoptera > Noctuidae > Eurois > Eurois occulta. Next base: position 10,108,257 of record OX465504.1, on the reverse strand, counting down.
GTACGTATCACATCACAGTAAAGCCACTTAATACATCATATGATTGAAAACATTTGAAAAAATGACAACATTTTTCATGTCAACAAATAAAGCACCGGTGGCGCCAAATAAGCCGGTGCTAGGGAAATTAAATCGTATGGACGCACACACGTGACTGCGTGGTTTGAACTACCGCTCGACTACCGTTTTGTAGGTAGGCAGCTCGGTAAGCCGAAGATTATCGAGTTGCGACAGGGGCAGAAAAAAATTATGTAGGGGAGAACGAGATAAAATGAGTAATGGTCGATATCGTATTTAGTATCAACTAGTTTTTTTTTTTGTTGACTTATTTACATAAGATAAAACCACTTTTACTTTTTTATCACACTTCCTCGGCATTTTATTCATTTTTTTTTCGGATTTTTTATCATGAGTGTCATTTTCGTGGTTTTTGGGTTCGCTGATGGTGTAAATGAGGTTAAAATGAAAATTCAAGATTGCGCCAATAATTTTTTTCATTGTTTTTTTCGTCATGGGTATCATTTTGACGGTTTTTGGGGTCACTGATTACAAAACTGAGGTCGAAATAAACACAGAAAAAAAACAAACAAAAAATTCTCATTTTTTTCTTCGGCTTCCCCTGACTCAATTTTGACTCTTCGCCACTGATAGATAGACTACTAAAGATATTAAAGTTGCAATGTACTTTTATTTTTAGCCATGATAGAGGCGGCCATAGTTACACGTATTTTTTTAAATAGGTTTTAATAATATGGTAACCTTAAAAATCGCCACTTTCAACTAGACGGTTTAGATGGCTGAATGAGATATTTGAATGGTTTTTGGATTCCGTTATTAAGTGTAGGTAATCTCCTCGTGCATTGGCGAGAAAAAGCACACCATCGTGAGAAGTGGAAGGAATGGGGAAGGCTTTGGCCAGGAGTAGGACAATTCGGTCAAACAAAACAAAATAAAAAAATACCCGTCACGGGACGCCCGGCAGATGTGAAACATCTATATTAATTTAAGAATTCATAATTAATAAAAAAAAAAACCTATAACGAAATATGGAGTAAAATAAGAAATAAATATTACATTAAAGCATTTTATTTTATCGATATCTATCGATCAAATCTGCATACGACCTAACTACATCACTGATTGAGTAGTGTGGAACTTTCGAAAACGGAATATGTAGATCAACAATCATTCCAAAACAAACTTTATTATAATGGGAAAAGCTTGATTTTACGTGGCATAGAGAAGACGTCATACTATGACACCGTCCTGCCGTCTTTCGTCGCATACGAATCGGTTTTACTGCCTAGGCGTGCATATAGATGTTTCACATCAAAATCTAGTATACATCTGGCAACCCGCACTGGGCCCTCGTGGTAGATTACAACGTCCCACACCCTCTCATAGAGAGGAGTTCTGTGTGTGCAGTGGGATGTCATAGACTACTTACAATAGTACTAACCTGAAAATAGATACACCCCCTCGGATCATTGGGGTCTTCCAACATCACTTTATCAGTACATCCGCAGTCATCACACTTTATCTCATCATCTTCGTCTTCTTCACCGTTCTCGTATATGTTCGTATCATCGACTTCGTCAATGTCTTTAGTTAAACAATCTTCAGCCGTCTCGATGTCTCGGAGGAGGTTCTTGTTTTTCCTGCGCACGTTCTTGCGGTTCTTCGTCTTCTCTGCTAGATTTTGTTCGATTAGCTGTTTCATCTGTGATAAAAGAGAATTATTTGTTAGTGTCTCGTTGTTCTGGCGGCGATGACTTCTTGTGTCGCCTTGGTTCAATCCATCGTTCGGAACGTGAGGGAATGGGAAGCCGTCACTTCCTTCTGCGAGGTAGTCGTGCTAAGGAGGTGGCGGAACGTGAGAGGGAGAGAACTTAACATCCCAGCCACCGCGGAATTCGGGGGCCACGTGGTAGCCGCCTCGAGAGTCGGGGGTCACGTGGTAGCCGCCTCGGGAGTCGGGGGTCACGTGGTAGCCGCCTTGGGAGTCGGGGGTCACGTGGTAGCCGCCTCGGGAGTCGGGGGTCACGTGGTAGCCGCCTCGGGAGTCGGGGGTCACGTGGTAGCCGCCTCGGGAGTCGGGGGTCACGTGGTAGCCGCCTCGGGAGTCGGGGGCCACGTGGTAGCCGCCTCGGGAGTCGGGGGGCACGTGGTAGCCACCTCGGGAGTCGGGGGCCACGTGGTAGCCACCTCGGGAACCGGGGGCCACGTGGTAGCCACCTCGGGAGTCGGGGCCACGTGGTAGCCACCTCGGGAGTCGGGGGCCACGTAGGAGCTGCCACGTGGCCCCCGACGCCTTGCGAAAGAATAAGAATAAAAAACAACATACATCAGTTCGGTCGCAGTCGCAGAAGTGCGGGCGGGCGGCGGCGCGCGGCGGCGGCGCCAGCAGCACCATGCCGGGGCGCGCGGCGCGGCTGGCGGCCTGCAGCCCCACGCTGGCGCACTGCCCCGCGCGCACGCCGCCGCACGGCGCGCGGTTGCGGTAGATGCTGCGCACGCGCGTGCGGGCGAACGACCCGTCTTCTAGAGGTCCTGTGGGGCGGTGCTTAGTTATTAAGAGCGCTTGTTGATTGACTAGGAAATCCCGTGCAACTCTGGTGGGGTTAAATAAAACTAGGGCCAAACTAAACTGTCATTAGTGGTTGCGCCTATTCTGTGGCTAAATTCAAACGGATTAGTAGATAAATTCACTGTATAATATTGTCGTTTTCGATTGGCTAGTTGCATTCCTATCCTCATCCTTCTCCCGCACATGCCTGTCGCCTTCGTACGAGCAAGAAGAAATGTGCGTCGCAGGCGCCTTTGTTATGCATCTTGCAAACTAATCAATGACTGATCCGACGCGACATTTTGCCCGTGTAGGTATTGCATTAAGAAACAGCTGATTTTTATTTAATAACCGATGAAATTTACCGATTTCGCGTCGGTGTCCCTTCCACCCCGTACTGCAGGCCTCCCTTCCCTCCCTCCAATTTTTGCGATCTAATGCGATTGTAGCCCATAATTTGTAGGCCAATCCTTTGCGTAAGAGTCTAGCTCATACCGTCATCTCCTTTTGATCCTGCCGCGTTATCGTTTCCTGCTATTTGGTATCCACCGAGTGATAATTTTTGCCCATTGCTCTGACATGCAGCAGATGTGACCAGCCCAGTTCCATTTCGACCTAGCAGCTGTAAAGCCCGAATACAACAAAATCTAGTACAACATAATCTCTCGCTTACCAATAATAACGCTATCCCCTTCATACAGTTGTCCCCTAGTTAGCAGTCCTCCCACCACCGGACCAGAGTTGTCACCCACGTGGAAGATCTCGTCGATTTGAAACTCACACGTTTCCTGAAGCAATATAAAACATTATAGAATTAAAGAATCAAGAAAGAGAAAACAATACAGATCTACCAGGAAAAGTATGCGCTTCGGCAATCATCGTACATCTTCGGATATACGAAAAGGCGCGAGTACGAGGACGCTCTTAATGTGCACGTCTTTCTACATCGTTCTCACATGTATGTATAATATCAACATGAATGATAGTACCAAGATTTTGTAACAATATTTTGATTTAAAAGAGTGAGGGAGTTTCTTGTACATACTTCTCCATAGAGATCTACGCTTTGGAATGTGCAACTGCAGTACTTTCTCAAGTTATTATGCCTTGTGACTGGGACTGTAGCTTCGCTTCTGTTTTTTTTTGACATTCAAAAGTGCGTAATGGTCTTACTGAAATAAATGCTTGAGTTTGAGTTTAAAAGCGATAAGATCTAATACGACCTATAAAGTACGTGCCTACTTTGTATTAACATGAATATATAATTTTGGAGAAACAATTTAAATTCAAATTAAATCGTTTATTTGATATTTGTGTACTCTTATACAATGTGGCGTCGACAATACGACTTTAAATGAAAACACTTGTAATTATACTAGTTCATTTAAATATTTATGAACTGTCAAATAAATACTAATATTAAAAAAAAAACAAACTAAATAGCAAAAACCTGTTAACAAAATAGAACACTATTCATAATTATTGGTTTACTAAACTTAGGTATAATGTGCACTAATTCGCGTCTGGAAATAAAATTTAAAGAACTAATTTGGCCAAGGTTTTTGAAGTAGCCAGTTGGCAACACTTGTTTAGTGTTTATACCGGTGCCGCGGCCGGGGTAGTTAACCTACCGACGCTAACCTTTTAATCTACATCATGTAGAAAATGCTGAAAATGAAAAATGATAACCTGTGACTAAACTACTGTATATATTTGAATGATTTTTTGCATGGAGATTAGGAACGTCATGAGGTATACGCAGTTTAATTTATAGTCGTATTGTCGGTGCCACCCTGTATACAGGCTGAAAGCAACACCGACGCTAAAACGATTTGATGGTGGCGCGTGTATCGGATCATTTAGTTCCCTTCAAAATGGTTGAGTTGAATGGTGCTGATACATGCGTCATGTTCGTGAACGGGCGCTGTCAGTTGTGACTGGTCATCTCTTGGTTGCCACGGCTTATTTGAATTAATTATTTTATTTTTGAATTGTTCTTTTCTTTGTTTTTACTATGGACACTTTTAACGTGCAAATCTTGCTACATCGCTCTCACATAATGTACCATCTCAACATGAATTATGTAACCAAGGTTTTGTAAAATATTCTGATTTAAAAGAATGTCCATGGAGTTTCTTGCCCGTTCTTCTCCATAGAGATCTAAGTTAGGGAATGGGCAACACATGGTCACAGTGTTGATGCCTTGTGACTGGGACTGTAGCTACATTTCATTGTTGTCTTTGTTTCGACAGTTCAAAAGTGCCTGTAACGGGCCTACTTGAAATAAATGCTTTGATTTTGAACGCTTAACACGCATTCAGTACACCATTTTGACCCTCCACATAAATATTTTTCGTCAGTTAAAAAAGCTGTTTCCTACAAAACTCAAATACCGCTGATATCAAGCCGTTGTTTTTTTATTAAATTACCGATAAAAAAAACAATGATGTTTAAATGATGTACTGAATACGTGGTAACCGTTTTAGCGTCGGTGTTCCCTTTCAACCTTTATAACCAAATAAAAATAGCTCTTAAACTCGATATTTTACGGCTGAATACTGTATTGTAGCGGCACTACAAAAAGTACTTCAGCAACATAGAACAAAAAGTACTACAGCGCCATCTATGACGCAGAGGATAAACTAAACATCGCAATACATCTAAATCCTGCATCGCGAAAGTAAAGTTATTCGCGACTTAAGACTACATAGAAGAACCCGACAACAACTGTTGGGCAGTAGCCCACAAGACATAACACCCATCTGGTCGGAGGATCCTCCCTTTTCTATGGGGGTTGAAGAGCTTTACACCCTGTTCTTCATACTCCAAAAGTATGTTTCTGTACTTACATCATCAGCCCTTAATGTGGCGACTGGTTGCGGTGGTGTCAAAGCCAGCAGGTAAGCATGGAGTGCGCTCAGACCGTTCCCGCGCACACAGCTCACCGGAAACACTGGTATTACTTCAGATTCCATGCTGCAATAAAACACCTATGTTAAAAGTTGTTTAGGGATCACGAAACTCAATTATCATCAGTGATGGGAGTAGATAGAGCTATTTTGGTTCAATGACCGCAAACGTTGATGTTATTATGGACATTTGGAAGGTGGACATGATCTTGTAGAACGTTAGAAAAAGTTTGTAACGGCTATTGATACTTTTGGGATGGGAAATCATCAAATGACTCCTCCCGCTCTGGGCAGAGCGGAAGGGAGTGTCAAACTTTTACTGACTAAAACCCATCCATGTTCCTTCTTTTGCCCTTTGTGTTCCAGGGCCGCGGTATCTCTTTCGAACAGTCCCGTAGCCCTGGCAATTGATACTTGTCTGTTACAGAAAATTTTAAAGTTTTACTTTAAATACCTCCGTGACCCCTTTACTATTCAATGCATCTATCTATCAGCATCAGTTTTGAGTGCGTTACATTGATTTTTCATCCCAAAAAAGTCGTTCCCCAGTATATTTTTGCGTAGAGTTACTTAGTTTGATGTACAGAATGCTTGGATAACGGCTTCGTGTAGGGTACGTTTACACTTGGTATTATTCGTGATGAATAAACTTAGTCTGTCGGTCTTTTACAGGCTGTACTTCGGTGAGTGTGCCCAAGAGCTCCACGAGATCATTCCACCATCTCCCTTTCTCCATCGGGAGTCCAGACGTAGTGCGGGTTATCACCCATTCCTTGTCGATGTTCCACACATTCGCACGAAGCGCTTTGCTACATCGTTTATTATGCGCACAGCCAAGGAGTGGAATTCTCTGCCTTCGTCAGTGTTCCCAAGTTCATATGACCCCAATCTATTTAAGTCGCGAGTTAATAGGCTTCTTTTGGGTTAGCTCGTTCCATCGGCGACCTCATCTCTGTCCTCAGGAATTTAAGTCGCGAATTAATAGGCTTCTTTTGGGTTAGCTCGTTCCAACGTCGACCTCATCTCTGTCCTCAGGAATTTAAGTTGCGAGTTAATAGGCTTCTTTTGGGTTAGCTCGTTCCAACGTCGACCTCATCTCTGTCCTCAGGAATTTAAGTCGCGAGTTAATAGGCTTCTTTTGGGTTAGCTCGTTCCATCGTCGAGCTCATCTCTGTCCTCAGGAAGTCGTGAGTTAATAGGCTTCTTTTGGGTTAGCTCGTTCCATCGTCGACCTCATCTCTGTCCTCAGGACTAGATTGAGGTCAAGAGTAGGCCAATTAAACATACAAACAAACATAAAAAATAATACTTACATTACGTCTTCTTCTTTCGTTTGGTCGATAGCATCAATGATCAACTTCTGAGGAGCGACACAGTTCCTGGCAAGATTTTCGTCCGTTATCAGAAGTGGATTCTGAAACAAAAACATATTTTTATCAACACTGCTTGAAAACGTGGTCATTGATAACTGATCACTGCTCCAATACTGTCTCCCCCAGTCATGATGCGTTCAGTAGCCCACTAATGTGTATCTACAAGTGTTTATCTCTCTCTTTATTCAAAATCAAAATATTTTTATTTCACATAGGCCTACATGGGCACTTATGAAACGTCGACAAAAAGGTGCACGGTTCGGGTTGGTCGTTTCCTATGGAGAAGAACCGGCAAGAAACTCCATGGTTACTCTTTTATTACTATTCAATAATTTGGAGTAATAATGTATTTTTAATGTATTTAATTTGACTTCCATTGTGTAAATGACTATTGTATGCCCTATGGGCGGGACATAGCTGATCACAATTTAATTATTTAAGACATGTATTATGTACCTACCTAAGATCCACAATAAATATATTGATTGATTGATTGATTGACACATAACATCATGCCAGTTTTTGTCGAAAGGTTAGGCAGAGGTCTACCTTTCGCCTGATATGTTTTAAGTCCCATGTAATAGTCGGCGACGGCGGCGATGGACGGCGAGCCTATTGCCATCAATAGGGCACAAATCCAGACTTGATGGCTTCTACTGAGAAATTCCTGATGGAAAACCTCAATAACACTGCCCGACCCGGGAACCGAACCCACGACCTCATGCTCAGCAGCGCTTGCGACCACATGACCAACGAGGCAGGTTTTTAAAGTCCATGTGATAGGGAGCGAATTTTAGGGAGTTACCAAGAGATGGTAGAAGTGTTGGCAGACCAACAGCCAGATCCGTGGATGACAACCAGAAGATCACACTTTTTTTATGTTTGATGGGCCTACTCTTGACCTCAATCTAGTCCTGAGGACAGAGATGAGGTCGACGATGGAACGAGCTAACCTAAAAGAAGCCTATTAACTCGCGACTTAAATAGATTGGGGTCATATGAACACTATGTCTACATCTCTTTCTTTTCTACTCTTTCGCAGGTATGCTGGAAGAGATTTCTTTAGAAATAAGCATCACCTTTGTACCTATTTTTTTCTGTTCCTTTCTTGTTTTCTGTATTTAGTGTGTACATAAACTGTTAAATAAATAAATAAGATCGCGGGTAAAATTTAGTTGTGACTCGCGCAGACTAGGGCAGAATGGCACAAAGGGAGTAGCCGTATATACTCAGTAGAGGGAAAATCTAAAATCCCGCTGAACTAACAGAAATTGTTTAATCATTATCTCATTATTCTGATGTTCCAATATCTTTAGATAGACAAGGGGAAATTGGTAATAAATAAGGGATGTCCCATAGGTTTTACATGCCATTAATATTTATTCTTTAATAAATAGTAATTGTCTGATTACGGAATCACCATTTTAATACGTTTAAGGGTGTATAAATACGGTAGGGAGGGTTCCATAGAGAACATTGTGGGCACTACAGCCGTTTTGAGTACAATAGAACAAGATGGCGTCTCATATCCTGTTTCATTTCTTAGTAATTGTCACTTTGGTGTTCATGTAAGTAATTTTTTATTTTTTTGATAAAATCATTTTTTTAAGTTCTTTCCAATCATAATGGGTGTAAATCTGGAAAGTTGATTCATATTATGGGTCCATCGGTATACAACCGGCTACCGGATGGAATCTTGGGCGCGACATCTGATAATGCTTTTAAAGCCAAACTCAAAGGCTGGCTAACCGACCAGGCATTACTTATATGACTTAAAAGAATGGTTTTGATTGTAATAATGTAATAGAAATTGATGTGATTATTATGTTATTTTATTTAATATTCTGTTTATTGTGTGTTCTTAATTTTTTATGATAAATTGTGTTTGATGCTCTTTGTTAATGTACTTAGTGATTTGTGTTTTTAATTTTTTTTTAATCTGACATGTAATTTTTTATAATTATTAATAAATAAACTAAAGTAAACTAAAAATGCCTTTAACAAAGTCAAAAGACGCTTGTTCGCCCCCTAATTTTTGTGTAGAGTTACTTAGTTTGATGTACATAACGCTTGGTTGACGGCTTCGTTAAGGGTGCGTTTACACGTCGTATGTACCGGTAGGGCCAAGCTCCTGTATTATTAAAAGATATTGGATTACCAAGTAACTCGGGAGGTCACATAGGCAGTGGCTCGATGTAAAATGCTAGTGTTCACCTGAATGAGGTTTGTTGAGGCTGACCTCAACATAGTAGGGATTTGAAATATTTGAATATAACTACGGACTATTTAAGATGGTAGTCAAGTTTCTGTTGGGTTTGTTAGATTTATAACCCTTTGAGTTCATCATTTATTTATTTATTTAAATGCCAGGGGCCGTCTCCACGAGCGAGAGAATCGCGACGAAATTATCGTCGTGCCACGTATTTCTATGAGGCCGTCTCCACGAGCGAGAGAATTTTCGCATACAAATACGTGGGACGACCACAGATGGCGGTGTGTTGGTTGTCCCAAGATATTATATTATTATTAATTATAATAAACGTATGAATGTATTCGCGTGTTTACTTTGTTAACGCCTAACTTCATTATTATCATTCCCCTGCCCTTATCCCAATTTATTTGGGGTCGACGTAGCATGTTTCTTCTTTCGTCGTTTTTAGTTAATTTTAATATCTACTTTCAGGGCCTCTGCCGACGGGGAAGGCGGCTATAAGCTACTGGAATACGGTGAAGAGTTATCTCCTCATCCCTGGCAAAAGTTCGTACAGCGCACACGGACCCCGCGCATTCAAAGGAGACAGTTAGTTCGTTTTAACTATTTTCAGAGCATAATGTTCTACGATATTCTGCTGTGGGGCAAAGCTGCTGATATACAACATGATTTTTTAAACACCTAATACCTTATTATCTACATTGTCAAACGCAAATATATGAATACTAGCTTTTGCCTGCAGCTTCACCCGCGTGGAGTTTGGTAATTGTCCCATAGCGTCTTACTACCGGGATAAAAAGTACCTATTCTGTGTTTTAAACAATATGTGTGCCAAATTTCATCCAAAGCGATCAATCGTTTAGTAAGCTTTGCGTGAGAGTAATAAACATCCATCCATCCATAAATTCTAAATAAGATTATGATGAATATTTTATTACAGGTATGATGACATGGTCTTTGACTATAGGTTCCGTAGTGAGTTGAACCCCAACAACACCAATGAATACAAAAGAAAATCTAGTTTTGAGGGAACGAATGAAAACAACAATTTTCTAAAAGTGAGTTAATTTTCTCATTTATATTAGCAGTGCTACACGGATTTTAAGAAATAAAGACATATTTATTTGCACGATAAAATGAAGCATAAAATAAAAAATGCGAGTCGAACTCGCACATAGAGGGCTCCGTAGCACCAAAAAATATAATAACAATATGTTTAATGTTCATTCATATGCCAATTTACACTCAACAGCAAAACAAAATTAGTTTTTACGCGAAACTACGCCGGCGCCCGCGCAGCACCGCTCGCCCCCGCGGGGAAAAGAGAGCGTCCGATATTTTCCCATCTCCTCGCACGCACTCGGAGGACAACATATGTATGTGTCTTCTTCTTCGTCGTGCCACTCTTGAAAGAGCGATCGTGGCCATCATTTAGTAACTTCTGTAGGGGCAGATGTGACCGCCTCACGATGTTTCGCCACCTCTCTCTGTTGGCCGACATCCTGGTGCACTCATGGAAGGGACCACCCATTGCTGACTTGATATGGTCGGTCCATCGCATGGGCGACCTTCCCCGCCCTCTGCTTGCCTCCACCTTGCCCTGCACGTCAAGGCGCTCGATGGAGTCACTCTCGCGCCGGGAAACGTGTCGGAAGAACTTTAATATGCACGTGTATTGTATTTTTCTTTATTTTTCAGGAATCTGGAGTAAAACTCGCCTACAGTCGTGTGCCAATGCCGGTCATACTGATCTCGTCCTATCCGAAACCTTAAGCACTGAATCTTGGAGACCTCAACATAATTATAACTATGACATTCAATACCTAAGAAATAAAGAACACTGATTATAACCTATTGCGGACAATTACGTGTTTTATTGTGTAAAGATTGTGTCGTCCCTAAATAGTGGAAGGAAGGATGGGTTACCCTTTAGCGAGTTTCAACTTTGTTAATAATTTGCACAAATTTGAACCTGAAGCGCAAAGACAGGCTAGAGATAGTACTCGTAGGAAAGACTTACCTTACACAATTCAACCAAAATTGAAAGTGGTTCGACATAGTCCCAGATATCAATCCGTCTTGCTATACAACAAGTTACCGTTGGAATTTAAAAGCATATCCAGTGCAAATTTATTTAAAAACAAATTAAGGACATATTTATTGAGGAGGGCTATTACAGTATTGATGAATTCAGTAGTTGAAAAATGACAATGAAGTAATTCAGTGACTATTAATTTTATTACATTCTTTTTTTTTGACATTATATTTCTTTATTAAATGACTATTAATTTTATTATTTAAATTTTTATTTTGACATTATATTTCTTTATTAGGTGACTATTAATTTTACTATTGCAAAAATTGAGTTATTGTTAATTTTTATTATTACTATTACTAATCCCATTAATCTTATTTTAAGTTTCTACACAATGTATTTTGTTAAGAAATAAATGACTTATGACTTTCCTCCGTGCCTCGGAAAGCACGTTAAGCCGTTGGTCCCGGCTGTCATTTGTAGATCTTTGACAGTCGTCAATGACCTAATAGTCTGACAACTAGTCTTACCACGGGGTATCGTATTACCCAGTACTAACTGGGTTGTGGAGGTCAGATAGGCTGTCGCTCCATGTAAAATACTGGTATTCAGCTGCATCCGGTAAGACTGTAACCCCAAAATAGTTGGAAAAGGCGAGGCAGTTGATGGTTAGGCGTAACACAACTAATAGGATAATTGCACCATTAACGCATAATTCCAAAACGCAACTTTTTCAAAAAATACATTTTATAGTAGAACTGAAAACCCGATTAATTTTCAATTTACGGATTTACGGTCAAAATCAATCTTTTATTTCTAGTAGGCCAGTTAGAGGCACATATGAACTGTCGAAACAAAAACAACAATAAAATGAAGCTACAGTCCCAGTCACAAGGCAGAATAACTGTGAAAGTACTGTAGTTGCCCATTCCAAAGCGTAGATCTCTTTGGAGAAGAACGGGCAAGAAACGTCATGGAATATTTGATTTTTACGTGCTTTGAAATCAATAAATAGTCGAGACATTGAGTTGGTAAATTAGTGACGTCACAAGTAACTGCTATTTGCTATAGAAAACCGTGTTGCTCAAAAACAGTTTGTCAATTGATTAGTGTTGTAAATACCGTATTCCCATTTTGATTGCTAATAATATTAATAGACACGCCAATGTCATAAATGTGCAGTCTTTTTGTGAGCCTTGCAATTTTCACAAAAATTCGATCGCTCGGCTCGCACGTTGTTAGTCAGAGTTCTAACCTAACTTAAGAACCCTACGATTGTTTTGACTGCTTACAATGAGTATTGAAATATCTCTCTGAGTACCAAATAACAAAAAAATTGACTCATAATTTATTAAAACAGGTTTTTTTCCGAGCTTTAAAGCGTCTGGCAGAAATTTTCTCCAACTGGCCTTCCGGTTGGCGGAAATTTCTGCCAGACGCTAATTCTTGTTCTAAGATAAAAGTAGCCTATGTTAGACCTTATAACATCAGCTATCTGCCAGAAAGTCCCGTCAAAGTCGGTCCACCCGTTTCGGATTTGCATTCAGTAAAAAACCTGTTATATTGATATTACAAACAGACACTTCAATTTTATCTATTTGTACAAATTAAAGACACGTGCAGAATAGTCGATGTCGGCTACACTGTCATATGTCATTACTTCCCAGAATTTGCTTATTAGCGACACTATCGAATGGTGTATTAGAACAGTGTGTGGTTTATTTTCACAATCAATGGGTTCGATTCCTAGCTAGGAATATTGATTTTTCAAAAATCTAATGATGCAGTTTTAGTTTTAGTTTTCATTAAAATCAGGCTCGACACTCCTTTGAGCATTTTTCGCTATAAGTACCTCAGTTTCGAATTTTACACCCACGCCCACTTCATAAATTCATCCTGTATAGTTATAAATAAAAAATCGTCACTTTACTTCAATTAAAAGAATAATACGTGTATACTGATATAATAATAATAATATAATAATATCTTGGGACAACCAACACATCGCCATCTGATCCCAAACTAGGCAGAGCCTGTACTATGGCGACCAGACAACTGATAAACATACTTATATATTTCTAAATACATACATATTATAGATAAATTACACACCCAGATACAGAACAAATAATCGTACTCATTGCACAAAGATTTGTCCTGTGTGGGAATCGAACCCACGACCTCCGTCCTAGCAGTCAGGGTCACTAACCACTAGACCAACAGGCCAATCTAACGTGCCCCTAACGTTACATACCTTATTAGCCGCCGCCAGCAACTCGGCCAGCCTGGCCGTCAGAGACTTGACGGCCGTGGCAGCCAGCTCACATTTACTGATTACAGCAAAAAAAGGCAGGTCCAGTGCAGTTAACAGGCTTATGTGCTCTTCAGTTATTGACGTTATGCCAGCAGTTGCTGATATCTGGGGACAAACCATGATTAAGTTTAACCTTTTGAACGCCAGTGTCACATATACGTGACAAGTAAGCGCGTGCCTTGTATGCTAACGACATATGTGACAAAAAGTGCTCAGCAGTCGCGCTTACGGCCGCATGACCAACGAGGCAGTCATTTAAAAAACATTTAAAACTAGCTCATGCCCGCGGCTTCACCCGCGTAAGTTCGGGAATGTCCCACGGGATCACACTACCGGGATAAAAAGTATCCTATGTGTTAATCCAGGTTATAAACTATCTGTGTGCCAAATTTCATTCAAATCCGGTCAGAAGTTTTTGCGAGTAACAAACATCCATCCTTTTTTTTATATATTAAATGGGTCTACTCTTGACCTCAATCTAGTCCTGAGGACAGAGATGAGGTCGAAGATGGAACGAGCTAACCCAAAAGAAGCCTATTAACTCGCGACTTAAATAGATTGGGGTCATATGAACTTGGGAACACTGATGAAGGCAGGGAATTCCACTCCTTGGCTCTGCGCATAATAAACGATGCATCCATACTCACAAACTTTCGCATTTATAATATAAGTAGGATTTAGTCTCACCACCAGCATAGCATAATGCGGAGAATATCCTGTAAGACCGTGTAAAGTGGTGCGCTGATATTTGCTATGTCCAGCCAGATCCAGGAAGGAGACCAGCTTAGCGCTCCTCTCACCGATTCTCTCTGCTGTCATCAGCTCTGAACAACCGTAGTTTACGACGTTACCCTGTGAAGAATTTTTTTTGAGAATTTATTCACAACAATACCTTTAATGAAATGTTACGTTTGTAAAAACTGCATAAAGTGTTATACACCATTATTTTTAGGTCGTTCTGGAACCGAATACCATGAACTCGATCATCGAACTCGAAACGATTGGGACTATTTTTTTCAAAAAGTAACAATAAAAAAAAAACACGAAAGAATAAACTTAATGTTTTTTTTTTGTGAAATAATGAGAACTCAAATGCTTATGTGTGTGTAAAACGTATCCACGATCGGCAACACATGCGAACGATACCCATTGAAAAATTCATTCATCGACCGATTCTCATTATTTCACAAAAAAAAAAAAACATTACTTAAATTTATTCTTTCGTGTTTTTTTTTATTGTTATTTTTTGAAAAAAATAGTCCCAATCGTTTCGAGTTCGATGATCGAGTTCATGGTATTCGGCTCCAGAACGACCTAAAAGTAATGGTGTATTCACAACAATAGTATTATAATGGGTGTAAAATACCCTTAACGAAGCCGAAAGGCACTTGTTCTCCCCGTCATTGCGATCATTGATGGACTAGTTATTCTTTATGTGCCCCCATGATATCGGTACTTACCAATTAAAAGGGTTTGTTAAGAAGAATACAAACAAAAATGGCGTCACACCTATATTAAAAAAGCTTGTTAGGGTTCCGTACCCAAAGGGTAAAACGGGACCCTATTACTAAGACTTCACTGTCTGTCTGTCTGTCTCCAGGCTGTATCTCATAAACCGTGATAGCTAGAAAGCTGAAATTTTCACAAATGATGTATTACTATTGCCGCTATAACAACAAATACTTACTAAAAATTAAAAAAAAAAATTACGGGGGGCTCCCATACAACAGATATGATTTTTTTGCCGTTTTTATAGATAATGGTACGAAACCCTTCGTGCGCGAGTCCGACTCGCACTTGGCCGGTTATTTTTTAAATGTTTCAATACATATTCGTCAAAAAAAAAAATTGTAGTCAAATGAAACATGCAGCACTGAAATAATAAGTGAAAAAAACACTATTCCAATAGCTATACCTGAGCATCGAACCCCAGTATCTCGTGGCTCAAAGACGACGTCCTACCGCTTTTAACTTCGTGCAGATGTCGGAACATGTTCAGGCGGGCGCTCCCTCTGCCGTTGTCAAGTTCACCTGGATAAATTAAGAGATATGATAAGAAACTGTATTATGATCACTGCTGGGTATGATTTTGATTTAAAAAAAAAACGTTGCCCCACACTAGGAATTTCTCCTGTATCGTGGGTGCATTTACAAACATTTAAACTCACATACACAAACAGCCAGACCCGGAACAACTATCTGTAGGCCATTCAAATATTTGTTCCGTGCGGGGATCGAACCCGCGACACGAAGGCACTGCAGTCAATCGCTCAGCCACTGCCCCAACCGTGCCGTATAGCGTTCATAGAGTGTGATGTTAAACGAGGTAATCTGGGGGTCTAAAATGGCCGCTTTAGCAGAATCATAATAGGATAATAATATGAATTACGTTTAAATTCGTAAAATGGTCACAACGTGACAATTCATAATAGTAGGTACGTCTATGACCATTTTAAGAATTTAAACGTAATTCTTTTTTTTTATATCTTGGGCAACCAACACACCGCCATCTGATCCCAAACTAGGCAGAGCCTGTACTATGGCAACCAGACAACTGATAAACTTACTTATATATTTCTAAATACATACATATTATAGACAAATTACACACCCAGATACAGAACAAATAATCGTACTCATCGCACAAAGATTTGTCCTGTGTGGGAATCGAACCCACGACCTCTGTCCTAGCAGTCAGGGTCACTAACCACTAGACCAACAGGCCAATCATATTATCCTATTATGATTCTACTAAAGCGGCCATTTTAGACCCCCAGTACTTTACAGGGCGTAATAAGACCCTTCACAAAGCCGTCAACCAAGCGTTCTGTACATCAAACTAAGTAACTCTACGCAAAAATTATTGCTGGGAAACGACTTTTTTTGGGGTGAAAAATCACGTCTTACGGTAGTACTCAATGTAACGCACTCAAAACATTGGGCTGATGGATGCGTTGAATAGTACGAGGGTCGTGGAGGTATTTATAGTAAATTTATAACATTTAAAAGGTGTATTTATGTGTATACCGGGTTATTTGTAAAACACCAGCAACCTCTTAAGAGCTCATTGTACTCATCATTATGAACAACTTTTACTATGGGACCAAATCTGAAATCGCGAAAAAAAAATCAGCTGTTCCTACATTTATTATCGATTAACTCGTCAAAATGTAGGGAACAGCTGTTTTTTTTTGCGATTTCAGATTTGGTCCCATAGTAAAAGTTGTTTAAAATGATGAGTACAACGACCTCTTAAGAGGTTGTTGGTGTTTTACAAATAACCCTGTATATTTTAAAAATAACGTGTGTAAAAGCTGAAACTTTGACCCCCAATATCTCCGTAACTAGAAGGTTCCCAGGTATGGTCCAGAACAAAACAATGATCGCAATGACGTGGAGAACAAGTGCCTTTCGGCTTCGTTAAGGGTCTTGTTACACCCTTTATTGCGAGTTTTCCGCCACATACCTTGAGTCAATACTCCGATTAATGTCGACTTGCCAGCTTCGTTGGCACCCATGACCGCAACTCTTAGCTCCACACTCTGCTTTGGATCTGGTAACTGAAACAACATCATATTATGTTAATCAATTATTGATGTTAAAGCATTTCATTCTGAGGGACTCTTTTTGGGAGAAGACCGCCACATTATACCCAGCCACTGCAATTCCTTGTCAGAATCAACAGCGGCAATAACCAGAAAAGCGTCGAGATAATGAAGCTCGACGATTCTATCTGACAGTAACAGCCGTACTAGTCGATTTTCAAGGTTAGGCTACGTCTGGGTTTCCTGATAAAGCAGTTGGTTCCGGTCGTCAATAGTAGGTACTTCATGGTCCTTACGGGCAATCAGAAGTCTGAGAGTCTGACAATCAGTCTTACCAAAGGGTATTACTGTAACTGGATTGAGGAAGTTAGATAGGCAGTCGCTCCATGTAAAGTATTCAGCTGTATCCGGTTAGACTGGAAGTCGATGCCACCATAGTTGGGAACAGGCAGGCAGATAATGAGTTATGGGCAAGCCAAGCTTTTGGGCTTGTATGGCGGTCCCGCCACTAGGTCCTGACCTTAGTCACCTCGGCCACAGCCTTGTGAGGCGTCACTCTCCTGGCCATTAGTACACAGTAGCAGATCGTAGGGCCTGCAGACTTGCAGCTATTACCTTTCTAACGTAGATCTCTTACCTTCCCAACATAGACTTAGGGGCCATCCATAAATTACGTCACACGAATTTCGTGACTTTTAGACGCCCCCCCCTCCCTGTCACAGGTGGTCATATTTGTGAGACTCCCCCTCCCTAGTGTGAAGTCACATATTTTGCAAATTTTACATGTTCCTACAGATGAAGTTGGAAGTATTTTCAAGTTTGTCGTTAATAGTTCAAATTACGTGTTTTAATACTTACATATGTTAGATTTTGAAATGTGATCACAAAATTTAGGAGTCACACTTCGTCGACCCCCTCCCCCCCTCCCCCTTAACGTGTGACGTAATTTATGGATGGCCCTTTATGATGAGACTAGGGACCAGTTGCAAAGGTTCCATACAACTCGATTCCTACCGGCTTCCCTTTGAAAAATGGCACAGTCAGTATTCTATAGACAAATAATATAATCACATTAAAGATAATTATGTACTCCGACTTACCTCGTTCAAAAATGGACTCTCTGTTAGTGCGACTTACCTTTCTAATATAAACTTCAGCGACAGCCCTGTGCGGCGCCACCCGGCGCGCCGTGACGTGCGTGAGCGTGGCGCCGAGCGCCTGCGCCATGCGCCGCAGCGCCACGAGCGAGCCGCGCAGGCCGCGCGCGCGCAGCCCCACCAGCGCGCCGCAGTCGCGCACGCCCAGCACGTACACCGCGCTGCCGCCGCCGGAGCGGAGGCGCCATTTTAGCTGTCAAACAATATAGCAATTTATACACGGTGGAAGGGAGACATCGTTGCGCAAATTTTTGCCAATAATTCAGTACTAGACCCATCAGCATAGAATATTTTCGTGGGTTATTAAAAAAAGATCAGTTATTTCAACGACGCACAGACGATTACCAAGTATTCAATGCATCATTCTGATTCATGATTTAACTTTTATAAATTATTTATTTTACTTTTTATTACGATTTAATTTTTTTTGCTAATGTACCGAATTTTAATTTTATAATTGAATTTAATTTCTTAATTGTAAACCTTAAAAGCCGTGTCGTGTTAGTCTTTAATGACTTTTCAATACAATGTAAAAATTGATTTCGAAATAAATTAAATGAAATTCCGCATAAAGTTTTTTCAATGCTTGATGTTCTAGCACTTACTGACGCTGTCCTTACACTGAATACGTGGTTATCGTTTGTGCGTCGGTGTCCACCCTGTTTATAATATGTTAAAAAACCCAGTCCGATCCTAAAAAGGTATACAGGGTGGAAGGGACACCGACGCGAAAGCGGTCACCACGTGTTATCAAATTAAAATATAAATTTTTCATCGGTTATTTTAAAAAAAGTCAGCTGTTCCATACATTTTGACGTTGTAGGTATTGCACTTTTGTAGAAAACAGCAAGAAAACAGCTGTTTTTTTTTTATTAACCGATGAAAAATTTCTATGTGGGGGGGGGGGGACTCAGAATGGTGTACTGAATACGTGGTCACCGTTTTCCCATCGGTATCCCTTCCAAACCGTATACCTTTTTAGGATCGGACAGGTTTTTTTAACATATTATAATATACCAATGACATTACCAAATAAAATAATCAAATAAATAAAAAATCATGAAAGTATATTAATGAATTTTAAAATGCATGATTAATGTGCCCAAATTACCATGACGATCTGGACTCATTCTTAACGGATTGGTCGGAGAAGGCAAATTGTAAACAAAATTGGAAAGCCATTTAGAGGCCTTTGCCCAGCAGTGGGACAAAGTAGGCTGAAATAAAAAATAAATTGTCATTTCCCATACCTGAGTGACTAGATGTTGGAACCTCCTCTCGCACAACGACACCAGCTGCAGCTTGTACTCCACATTGCCGAACCTGGGCTCGGGCGGTAGACTGCCGTACACCTCGTCCCCTGAGTCTTCAGGCTCTGATGTTCTGTGGAGTGATGTGTAATGGTCATTCTTAATGTTTTACAGTATTATAGCAGTGATAGATTAGTGGTGTGAGTTGTGACTGTCAGACTTCCAAGTCATAGGTCTCGAGTTCGAACCCAAGACACGCTTCTCTGATTTTTCGCATTTATGTGTGTATTGGAATAATTATCACTTGCTTCGGTGAAGGAAAACATCGTGAGGAAACCAGCATGCCTGAGAGATATTTCTCGACGGCATGTAAAGCCAAGTCAGAGGCCCATGGGTGGTATAATAACTCTGACCAGGTTAGGCACTAACCACACGATAAAGAAATACGAAGAATGTTTTACAGTTACGATTGCGACGATTTGGCATCATTTGGGAAATATATGTCTCCATTTGTCCAACATGGTAAATCTTACGTTGCTCACAAAGAAAAGATGGATGAAAAAGCGAAAATTACAAAAATGGCAAAATATTCTAGTATTATTTTCCCGGCGGTTTCTGTTCCAAAAAATGAGGCAAACAAAAATTACTTAAAGGTGCTTAGAATTTTGATTCCGCGATTGTACATCATAGAATTTGGCTCGTGATGAAGTCAACAGTCAACCGAACGTCACAGATATCATTTTCAACTACTAAAACATCCCTTACGGCTATAAATATAGGCGCTGACAAAATCAAATTGTCATTGTCGTTGTCGGGTTGCAGAACACTAAGCTATACCGATGCTAAACCAACCCAGGCAAGCTCATAATCTATGAAGAAAGTTCCGATGATGAATACGCTACACACAGCAGAAGATAATGAATAATATCTTATTGTTTTCCAAACAAAAGACACTCCAGACCTTGGATATATCAACACATTCAATCTCGGCAAACTAGCGAAGAGTTTAAAAATGAATAATATAATTTTTAATATAACCTTTTCCAGCTTATCTATGACATTATAGACTTCTCTGTCTCTAAACTTGTCTATGCCACCGTCATTTAGTTTTTTATTAATGTCATTTTTTAAACTTTATTTTACAAGTTAGATGATGAACATTTTCAATTATACAGGGTGTGAGGGATAGCCCTCCGCAGACAGATGGGGTGAATTCAGTATATTATTATCATACTAAGATGACCGGTACAAGATTAGAATAGAGAATTATTTCTGGAACGTTTTTGTGAAGATTTGTTTTATTTCCTCTTACGCAATTTATCGTCACCGTGGAAAAACTCAGTAGCGAACGGCAAGGTCGGCAAGCGCGACGACGAGTTCGATGAAGTCTGTAGCTAGGCAGGAAGTGAACAGCTGATTTCACGCGTCGTTCGTTAGTGTATTTTTCAACATCCATTGTTCGTTTTTTATTTTTTATTTTAACCGTATGATTTACATAAATGGAGTGCGTACAGAGAATGTAATTTTACATTGAAATAAAGGAATGAAAATTGAAAAAATTAAATTTTCCTGAGAAAAAATCCAGTGGAATATGATTCAAAATATGGAGCTGAATGCACCCCGTCAGTTTGCGAACGGCTGTCCCTTATACCCTGTTTACGACACAGGACACTGGACAGCACTGGTAAACGAAGTCCCAAAGGGTGCCAGGGAACGCTAGAAGGGCTTAGCTTAGCTCGCATAGCTGCGCATCGGCACACACAACTCTTAGCTTCGCATACTTTAGTTAGGTCACATAGCTTAGTTTGCAGTCTGCACACAAGTATGAAAAACTGCATCATCTATGCGAGCTAAACTAAGTTAGCTTAGTTTTCGGTCTGAAACCCGCATTAAGTGAACCCGATTAAGTTAGCCAGCAAAACTCTACTACACGATATACACTTAATCATGATAAAACAAAAAAGTCTGTTTTCGCTTTAAATCAACGACCGCAAGTAGTGAAGTACCTAAAAGTTTAGAATTTCGGAGTTTTGCTAGCTAATTTAAAAAAATCTTTACTTTTAAAAGTGATTTTTGTACTTACGAATCATCAATATACTCCTCCATATCATCGGAGCTATAGAAAAAGTCATTCTCCAGGTCGTTAGTGTCAAAATCTCCAGCCAAATACATATCGTCTTTTAATATAACCTTTTCCAGCTTATCTATGACATTATAGACTTCTCTGTCTCTAAACTTGTCTATGCCACCGTCATTTAGTTTTTTATTAATGTCATTTTTTAAATCGTTGACATTTTTCCCGATATTCTCGTCGCATATTTTTTGTACTGACAGTTGATTGTTCCAGTTCCTCGTATCGGCTTCGGTACCGGTGTCAGATATCCATGCGCTGTTAGTAATGTCTTTGGCGGGTGAAATTTTGTTCTTTTTTCGGCGATATTTTCGCCCTGAGTTTCTGCGTTTTGGTTTTAGTGTGCCGTCTGTTCTGTCTGGAAAGTAATAACACATTTTGGCTTAAATCTAATCGTTTGCGTCAGCACTATGCTATAATCATAAATTCTATTTTCGGATCGAAATCAAAATACACGTTGTATACCGATACGAAAATAAATCGGCTGGCAGTGTCCCTTTGGGCGACATTGCCGTTAGGCCCCTATCTCACTGGCGTTATACGAGCGTTGGCGTCTCTCCAACGTCTGAGCAGCGTCAACGCTGCGCAGACGTGACGTTGACGTCACGAGTCACGAGTGGCAAGCGTCCCGCACGTAGGCAACAGGTACAATCACGCCGTCAGTTATAAGAAACCTCTCTTCTGGTGACACTGAAACTCTGAGATTAGTGTCTAAATATTGTATGTCATTTTGAATCACTTCGTCATTCGCCAATATTTGTAAAATTCCACTATTTTTAATATTATTATAATACAGTGCGAAATATTCACTTTCTTGTAATAGATAGACCATAAAGGATTTTCCCGAAATTGACGATAACACTTTCTTTTTCTTTAATTTTCGTCGAAATAGCCGACAGTAGTTGGCCTTTTTGGCGCAGCCGAGCCGTGAGGCACACAGTGTCACATTATTATATTTTTTTGTTTAGATTTATATTTTTTTTATTATTTTTTCGTTTTCTTTTATTATTATTGTTTTTTTTTATACTGTGTGCACTTATGTTTCAAATAAATGTATTTTCTTTCTTTCTTTCTAGTGTTTCCTCGTCAGAATGCATTTTGTTTCTGATTATACGCCTCAAATCGCAGCATTTGAGCGACGTTAACGCTTGCCACTAGACACTCGCAACGGCAACGTCGCGTCTACGCAGCTTTCGATAATCTAATTGACTGAATATGTAGAATCTCTTTTTTTGACACAGGAACCATCCCTATTGTTTAATACATGTTACAACTTACCGTCTTCTTTCTTGTTAATCTCAATGAAGTTTTCAATATAGCTAACATTTTTAACTAAGAGATCGGTACTGAGATCCGGCTCGCAGAGGAAGGACGATTCTTCTGGTAGAGTTTCGTTCTTTACGTTTGATTTGCGCCCTCTTCTGCGTCCTGGAAGAAGAATGTACATTGATTAATTGGTTAAAGTTCTTCTCCATACAGATCTACGCTTTGGAATGGGCAACTTCAGTACTTTCACAGTTTTATGCCTTGTGACTGGGACTGTAGCTTCATTTCTTTGTTGTCTTTGTTTCGACAGTTCAAAGGCGCCTGTAACTGGCCTACTTGAAATAAATGCTTTGATTTTTTGAAGTAAGGTCAGCATTTATTTCAAGTCAGCATAATAGTCTAGATTAGGCATTTTGTTTTAGATAAGCCCGCCTTTCTATTCCCAAACCACTGTAACTTCTGAAAGCCAGAATCAACAGTGGCGACCACCAGAAAAGCGCCGAGACAAAAGCTCGACGAGGTCCCCGAGAAACAGTTTTACTGTCTTGGATCCCGCAACGAAATTAATCAGAAAAGTATAGCGGAGGAGTACGACATTCTAAGGCATGTGACATTTAACAACCCGTAATGGGCCCGCGGCTAAGAGCAGCGGAGGCCCAGTGGTTCGAACCCAGGCATGCTCATTACTTTGTGTAATTTATTTCATCACCACTGTTCTCAAAAACGGTGAAGGAAAACATCGTGAGGAAACCGGCATGTCCTAGAACTAAAAATTCGAAGACATGTGATATCTACCAACCTGCACTGGGCCCGCGTGGTGGATTATAGCCCATTCCCTCTCATAGAGAGGAGGCCGCGTGTCCCAGCAGTTGGAACATTATAGGATGATTATGCTAATGGGTCCGCGTGGTGGACTACACTCGTATAGTGTGAAACGGAGGCTAGTGCCCTAGCAGTGGGAACCATATATGCGATACTTTTGCTAAATTGTAACGTCACTTACCTTTAGGAGCGTTATCAGGTTTCTTCTTGACTGTGTCCTGTTCCGGTTTGTGCCTTTTTTTATTAACTTTCTGCTTGTTCTGGTTTCCCTCTGAAGGGTCAAATAAACTGAAGAAGGAATCCATGGCTCTGTAACAACGAAATAAAGACCGTTATAGCGACTGCCTTCGGTCCCGGCTGTCATTTGTTAATCTTTGACAGTCGCTAGCAGAACGAACCATTTTTTTTTCGGATGGGAAAGCATCAAATGACCCCTCCCGCTCTGGGCGGAGCGGAAGGGAGTGTCAGACTTGTACTGACTAAAACCCATCCATGTTCATTTTTAGCCCTTGTGTTCCAGGGCCGCGGTATCTCTTTCGAACAGTCCCGCAACCCTGGCAGGCATCGCCCCTTGCGGTTTGCTGACATCTCTTTGAGGCGAGCGTGGAACACGAACGCGCCGTCGACACGGCCTGTCGTCATAAGACGGACGAACGGCGAGCTAGCAGTCCTGCAGCCCTGAGTTTATTGTTTATCTTAAATAAGTTTATTTTATTTTATAATTTTTGTTGTTCTCTTTTTATTTAACTTTGTTTTATTGTATTGTCTTAAGCGAATCTATTAAGTAAATTTTCGTTCTTCTTTCTTTCTTTGTTTCTAGCCCTTCAAGAAATACATTCCTGGTGGCCTACTACGACGTCTTAAAGCAGGAGTAACTCCAGTGTGGGAAAGAGATGGCGCTAGACGACCTGTTTAACTCTGTCTCTTTCCCACACTGGAATTACTCACGCATCCCGCGTAACGAACCCTTACTTTACCCTTTATTCATTGTTAACAACTAGATAAAAGTAATCATTGCCCTACATTGTAAGTATTGTAACGCAGTCATTTATTAAAACACCTTTGACCCCCTCTCAAAGTTATTACAAGAAAAGACTTGTTGTCAATAAATGATACTTAAAGTAACGTCAACTAGGTACGTTGTAATACACTTCTCATCAAAAAAATCGAAACACTTTCGTTTTTATTGTTTTTGTCCTAATTTTTTACAAAAGAGAATTAATTCCATGAAAAAAAAACATTATTGTGTAGCTGGCAGTTTGGTCATTACAGTAAGAAGAAAAAAATCAAAATTCGAAATTAGAATTTCATTTGTTTATCCTATAAATGAAATTAATCACTGTTTTGAGACAAATGTGTATTTAGGGTTGGAGTACGTTTCTCGTTTAAAAACTAAAAATTAGCGCTTGTCTTTAAACTTTTTGTTTCTTATTTCATTTACTGTGACTTTGGGACGTCTGAAAAAACTTTTTTTTCTAAACATATGGATACTTCGCCCGCAGAAGCCGCCCAAGTGGTGGCATTGCTGGATTCTGGACTTAGTCAGCGTGTTGTGGCTGCAAGATTGCATCTAAGCTTATCATCTGTTCATAGAGTCTACAAACGCTATCGGGAGACTGGTTCGTTCACGCGCCGTTCAGGATCTGGCAGGAATCGGGTCACTTCTGAGCGAGATGATCGATTTATTGTAACAACTTCTTTACGAAATCGACGCCTTAACGCTTTTCAACTGCAGCAGCAGCTTCGCGTTGTACGAAGAGTAGCTGTAAGTGACTCTACAATAAGAAGAAGGTTGAAGGAACGCGGATTGGCACCGCATAAGCCAGCGAATGGGCCGAAATTAACTGCAGACCATCGAAGAGCGCGCCTTAACTTTGCACGCGAGCACCTAACTTGGTCATACCTTCAGTGGAGCAAAGTACTGTTTTCTGATGAGTGTAAAATTATGCTGTATGGTAACGACGGAAGGAACAAGGTCTACAGAAGAGATGGAGAACGCTTTGCACAATGCTGCATTGAAGAAAAGGTCAGCTATGGTGGCGGTTCGTGGACGGTTTGGGGAGGAATCAGCGCCGACGGTAAGACAGAACTTGCCTTTGTGTCTGGGCCACGGCTGCCTGCACTAAACTCTCATCGGTACATCGAACAGTGTCTTGAACCTCATGTGATGCCCTATGCACATTTTATTGGCAACGACTTCATATTCATGCACGACAATGCTAGAGCTCACACCGCGGGCGTCGTACGAGATTATCTTACCGAAGTCGGTATCTCCATTATGGTATGGCCAGCAAGAAGCCCGGACATGAATCCCATTGAACATCTATGGGATGAATTAAAGAGACGAATTCGAGCAAGAGATCCAGCCCCAGAAACACTTAGCCAGCTGCAAAATGCAATCCAAGAGGAATGGGATAATATACCACAACATGTGATTGTGACTCTCATCCGATCGATGAAGAACCGTATGGAAGCAGTAATAAGAGCTCGCGGAGGGAATACAAGTTATTAAATAAACGTTTCTTACATTTTTTTTTCATTTACGCGTGTTGTTTTACCCATTTCCTTCATATTCCATACAGGGTAAAAATTACTCATTATACAAAATACGAAACCTATGAAGACTTAATTTGAATTTAGAACAATAACATTAGGATTTAAAAACCTCATACTACTCACTATTAAATGACATTTTACATTTATTCCTAAATATACACATTTTTCTGATAATCCTTATCAAATCATAAACTGCGAGGTGTTTCGATTTTTTTGATGAGAAGTGTATATTAAATTGAATTATTGTAGAACAACTTTGACCCATCTAACTATCTAAACAGAGAAATTTTGTAAAATAAAAAGACATTAAATTAAAAGACAATACTATGCTAAACAAACACTTGATTGCATTTTCTTAAAAACGCTTTCAAACTATAATTAAAATAATTTATACCATCGAACTCCTTCACTTCCGTGTTTCACTTGTGTTAAAAACACCGAATCCGTACACCTGTAACACGTGTAGTCGAAAACCTGAGAGTCTGACAATCAGTCTTACTAAGGGGGTATCCTATTACAACTGAGTTGATAAGGTCAGAGATACGCTCCGTGTAACATAATAGTATTCTGCTAAAACATTATGCAGATGATGATTAATGAATGGCTTGGTTGTCAAGTGTTGCAAGCGCCTTTTTTTTTTGGAGGGTGGGAAATCATCAAATGACTCCTCCCGCTCTGGGCGGAGCGGAAGGGAGTGTCAGACTCTTACTGACTAAAAACCACCCATGTTCCTTCATTAGCCCTTTATGTTCCAGGGCCGCGGTATCTCTTTCGAACAGTCCCGCAGCCTTGGCAGGCACCGGCCCTTGCGGGCCCCTCCCGTTTGCTGACAACTCTTTGAGGCGCGCGTGGAACACGAACGCGCCGTCGACACGAACGCGCCGTCGACACGGCCTGCCCGTCGTCACACGACGGACGGACGGCGAGCTAGCCCATTACTCGCCGTCCACAGGCCCGCGCCTACGGTGGCCGAGAGCCATCACGTGAGGAGGTTCTCTCCCTCTCACGTTCCGGTGTTGCAAGCGCCTCTGCTGATCTTTGGGTCTCGGGTTAGTCGGTCCCTAAGTCGAACAAACTTATTGGGTTACTAGCTTTTGCCGGCTTCCCTCGCGTTAATTTGGAATTTGACAGTCAATTCGGGTTGTACTTCTTGTAATAATATAATTAAATCATGATTCGAAAGACACGTGGCGCCATCTATTATCATAAGAACGTTATTGTTGTTTTCCTCGGGATTTCCGTTTCTGTACACCTGACAACGTAAATATGCAAATTTTCAGGATGATCGGTTCAGTAGTTTTGGCGTGAAAAGGTAACAAACAAACAAACTTACTTTCGCATTTATAATATTAAGTTAGGAATTTAGGATGCTATTAAGAATTTCTCAGTAGCAGCCCGTCGATTTGAGCCCGAATGATTAGTGTCCATTTGGCATGGAATCTAAATGAGGTCCCATTAAAATAGATGCGACAAATTTTAACATAGCGTTCAGTACAATCAGTACGTCTAACCAAAGATATCCAAGCAAAAAAAAACACTGATTATAGTCCAGTCAAAATAGACTAAATTATGATTCCAGTTTGCATTAATTCCCAACAAGCTGGATTTTTGTGCAGGCCTTGGATGCGTCAGTACAAATGATATATCAAAAGTCCCCATCGATCCCGCTTGTGCGTTGTTTTTTATTCGAGGTCAAAGGCCACAAATTTGCGTTTTTTGCGTATATCTCTGAAACAATGAGAGCTACCGAAAAATGATTCAAACAAAGTTTGTAGATCGTAAAATTGTCTACAAAAAAGATTTCAACACTTTTTCTTCTACGGTGCACTGTTCTCGAATTATGGCTATTTTAAACATAGAAAATACGAATATGCACTCATACGTGGCCAGTATGCATCATCGGGTTAACCATTTGAACAAAAAATATTAGAACATAGTTTTATTTGCCCCATGCACACAAGTACGTGCAAAATATACAATTCTGAGTGAGTCATCGTCCGTCCCTAATTCTATTGGGCGGTTGGCCTTGAGAAACATCTGCCTGCGACACTCCATTTTTCGGGTCGAAACCAGCGTATACCTGCTTTTCCCGAAGGACATAGCGCTAGTAAATGCAGTCAGTTTTGAACGGTTTTTCGTAGTGAATAGACGTGTCGTATCGTGTCTCTTTTTAAATAGTACCGTTACAAAATTTTGTAAAAATGTCAGAAGTTTGCTTTAATTGCAATGAATCTTTGACTGAAAGTAAAATTGTGGTTGTTGATCGTGGGCTAAAGACTTTAATGGATTCAAGTACTGAAAGGGGTGATGGGTTCGATGAATATTTGAAGGACAAAACATCTGTAAAGATACATAAGCTGTGTCGTAAAGCATACACCCGGAAGAGCAGCATCGCTGTAGCTGAAAGACAGCGTGAGGCGGAGATAGCTACCACATCTGGGATTAGTCCTCCTCGTACCAGAGCACGAGGTAATGAATCGTCTTTTTGTTTCAAGAAATACTGTTTGTTCTGTGGCAATGAAGCAGATAAAACGGCTGAAATGAAAAAAGCGCAGCATCTTCGACGAAGAGTGTCTCAAGTTTCAACCCTTGACTTCAAGAAAACCATCTTGAAGGAAGCTCAGACTCGTTCTGATGAGCTAGCAAGAAGCGTCATTGCCCGCATTCAGTATGAATATGACTTAGTTGCTGCTGAGGCTAAGTACCACAGTGATTGTTACACTTCGTTTCTGAAACCCATTAGTAGAGGTTAAATCGGTCGTCCTGAAAGTGATTCTATTACTTCAGCGATGGAAGAAATATTTGCATTTATTGAAAATCATGATGATTGTCAATTTTCAATACAAGAATTGAAAGATTTTTGCAAAGAACCATCGATCGATAATAGAACAATTAAGTCAAAACTCAAGTTAAAGTATGGTAATAGAATCATTATAATATATTATATTATATATTATTATTATATTATATTCCTACTGGGAAAACCACGTTAAAAAAAGCGCCGTGTACACTACCTCAGAGGTGGTGCGGAAATGTGTGCATATAGTCGAAAATACGACTTTCCTGCGTCTGAAGTCACGATATCTCGAAAGCGATGCTTTGTAGAAGAAAAGTGTTGAAATCTTTTTTGTAGACAATTTTACGATCTACAAACTTTGTCTGAACCATTTTTCGAAAGCTCTCGTTGTTTCAGAGATATACGTAAAAAACGCAAATTTGTGACCTTTGACCTCGAATAAAAAACAACGCACAAGCGGGATCGATGGGGACTTTTGACATATCATTTGTAATGACGTATTCAAGGCCTGCACAAAAATCCAGCTTGTTGGGAATTAATGCAAGCTCGAATGTCTATTTTGACTGGACTATTAAAGTGATTTTGTTTTGACCGTTTTGTGGATGTGTTTATTCTAGTGCCGGGAATTTTTATTTTAGGTCAAATAAAATTACGTTTTTTGCTTGGATATCTTTGGTTAGACGTAGGTACTGAACGCTGTGTTAAAATTTGTCCATCTATTTTAATCCCTACTAATATTATAAATGCGAAAGTAACTCTGTTTGTTTGTATGTCTGTCTGTTATGCTTTCACGTCTAAACCACTGAACTGATTTTAATGAAATTTGGTACAGAGATAGAGTTGACCTTGAGAAAGAACATAGGATAGTTTTTATCCCGGACTTTTGAAGAGTTCTCTTGGAAACGCGATATAACCGAACTCGATGCGGGCGAAGCCGCGGGCGGAAAACTAGTGGGACCATAAATAACTCTCGGGTAAATATTTTTTGACACCAATGTTTTTTATTCGTATTTTAAGATGGCCATGAAATAATGTGGATTTGATGTTTATTTCTTGCCAAATTAGGGGTGTTTGACTAGCATGATTTAAACAGATACGGGCATAAGATAACAACTTAGACAAATATTTTTCAGTTTAAATTAACTTTGAGGATTTCCCGGTTAAAATAGCCTACGTTGCTTTTTCGTACAGTTTATAATTTGCACGTCATAGAAACCAAGTAGCCTTATTCATTTTATTTTTTAGCAAATAATTTGATTCTCCTACCCCACATTCGAAATGCTACAAATGTACAGTCGCCAGCGCCTCAAGTTTCTACAAACTGTTTCTCATTCGATTTTGAACAACATGATCAACATTTGAGAAATTTCTCTTCGACTGTGCGTTAACGTTTAATAAAAAATAGTAATAGTGGTAATTTCACACTTGAAAATTTAATTGAAGGCCGACATTCAACTAGCATTTTTTGATAACATCAACAACTAAAGAAGACTCATTCAAGGTCTAAAATGTTACATATTTTCTGAAGTAAGTATACCCTAAGCCAGGAATACAAAGAGTCGCAACGGGCTAGGTATTTTATCTATACTAATATTATAAAGAGGTCGTTTGTAAGTTTGTATGTAGGGGGTAATCTCCAGAACTAATAGTCCAATTCAAAAAAAAATTTCACTGGCAGAAAGCTACATTATTCGTAAATCAAATCAAATCAAAATATTTTTATTTCACATAGGCCTACATGGGCACTTAAGAAACGTCGACAAAAAGGTGCTATAAGCACAGCAGTAGGTGTTATAAGCTATAATATATATTATTTATATCATGCATAATGTGCCGCTATCACAATTTTTGCGGATGAAATCGCTGGCGAAGTGCTCATAGTGTAAATACCCACAGACGGGAAGATATCGTGCCAAAATATATAACGAGCTTTTATCTTTAGAACTAAAGACTATCTCATTGTTCAACAATGTCACTACGTTGCACAGAAGGCGAATTCTCTCGCTCGTGGAGACGGCCTCTAAGAGAGTGTATAGAAATACGTGGCAACGACGATAATATCGCCGCGATTCTCTCGCTCGTGGAGACGGCCTCTAAGAGAGTGTATAGAAATACGTGGCAACGACGATAATATCGTCGCAAGCCTCTCGCTCGTGGAGACAGCCCCTAAGAGATACTGGCATAATTACATTCAACTATGGTTAGCAAAGTAAACAGTTGCCATTAAGAGGGAACAGGGCCAAAAAAAAACGGTATTTGAAGAAACTATTGCGATCGCGCTGCATCAAGCCTGCCGCCGTAGAGTGCGATAGGGACAGCTGCAGCGCAGACCGATTATATCACAAAAATTTCACGAGATCGACGTTTCTTATTCCCCTTTTTTCTCCTCTAAAACTGAGCCGATTCAATTATTTTTGACATTAACATTTTAAGAAAGAGTAGGTATGTCTAGGTTCCTATCAATTTCTTTTACGTTAATAACTTTTCGAATTTATCTGGTAGATCTTTCTCTAAACACGGAAAAAATGGGGCATTGTTTGTAATTTTTGGCGGGTCATATTTTCTTTACTAATTAGTTGCTGAAAAAAAGGAAACGACAGGGACGTGTCTACAGTAGACATTTTTTTCTCATTTTAGATTTTAGAGTCTAGAGGCATTATTCAGGAAGAAACCGGCCAAGTGCGAGTCGGACTCGAGCACGAAGGGTTCCGTACCATTATCCTATAAAAACGGCAAAAAAATCATATCTGTTGTATGGGAGCCCCCCTTAATATTTTTTTTGAATTTTTAGTATTTGTTGTTATAGCGGCAATAGTAATACATCATTTGTGAAAATTTCAGCTTTCTAGCTGTCACAGTTTATGAGATACAGCCTGGAGACAGACAGACAGACAGCGAAGTCTTAATAATAGGGTCCCGTTTTACCCTTTGGGTACGGAACCCTAAAAAAAGGAGAATACATTTGAATGGACAATCGCAGCCTCTGTTCCCTCTATAATGAACTTAAAATTGACACCATTTTTTTTCTCGTCTCCTGTAATCCATGTTATGAATCATTTGTGTTGGGTATTTTTGTATTTATTAAGTACGTATTTTCGTCTTTTTCTTATGGTGATCCGTAGTTATACATAAATAACTTAAAGTGTTACAAGTTCACAACCAAATTCTGTTTCAGAATGCAAACAGTCGAGGGAGGAAAATATTACTCATCTTAGGCGGGGTTACTATTTATTTACAACCAATATTGTTTTGACTACGTACTGCCAAAATGTATATGAAAACAAATGACAGTTCAAAGGGCAACATACACCCAATTGCTGTTAATTGTTATTGTTGTTCTTGCGCTGCTTGCCCTGACACCCTGCGCACTGACGGTCTTATGACTGCATCAGCGAGCCGAGTTCGCATAGCTGAATTTTGGGCCAAGCGTATTTAATGAAAATTAATGATCGGCACGCTAATAAGAACCCAATTGTTTTTGACGTGATAACGTCTTATAAATCGATGAACACCGGCTGCACACACGAACAAGCATGACTCATTGTCACGTTCCGCCTGAGCCGAGCGTGCGAGCGAGAGCGCGGAACAAGCGATAGAGAGACGATCGGCCTAAGGGGCTATCTCCACGAGCCAGAGAATCGCGACGGATCCGCGCTTCTATCGACGGGTCGTCCCCACGAACGAGCGATTATTCCGCCAGCGTATCGTCGCGACTGGTAACGGAATCGCCGCGTGCCCGCAACCACTCGTAACGGAATCGACGTATTTCTGCGACGAGGCGTTGTGCAATAGTAGTAATGCCCGCCGAGCGCGCGACGGGCGCGCCACCAGTCGTGGCGATACCGCGGCGATACGACGACGTCACGCGCGCACATTGCCACTCGACGCATCGCCGCGATAACATCGCCGTGTGCAGACGCGTTCATAGAGAGTGTATAGAAATACGTGGCACGACGATATTATCGCCGCGATTCTCTCGCTCGTGGAGACAGCCCCTAAGGGTTCGGCTTGTGACGCATCTATCTCTCGTCCACTCCATCGGCCGATGCGTCCATGACGTTTACACGTAAAATTATCGTCCGTAAACCGACTTTACAGACAAACATTTTTTTTTTAGTAATACGTTTCGTCTGCACCGTGCAGAAGCCAGCATCAGAGCTGATGCTAGCTTCTGCGCGGGTTTTAAGAATTGGTTTACTAATCTTATCTACAATGTGACAAGATCTTAGATATTCACATGTTTGGCGGCAGGTCATTCACTCTTGTTTTTTATCAAATGACCTCGATTTAGATTCTAATGTTACGTAAATAAGCATTCATTTTAGGTGCATTTTCACTTATAAAGTAAAGCCGTTGGTCCCGGCTGTCATTTGTAGATCTGTGACAGTCAGTAGCTCGAAAGTCTGACAGTCTTACCAAAGGGTATCGTGTTACTCAGTGATAGCTGGGTTGTGGAGGTCAAATAGGCAGTCGCTTCATGTAAAATAATGGTATTCAGCTGCATTCGGTTAGACTGGAAGCCGACCCCAATATGGTTAGGAAAAGGCTAGGCAGATGATGATGATGACTTCACTTATAAAGTACCTACTCTGTTGGATTTTCAAGGAGCAATTATATTTAGGCATTAGGTACATTGGAGCGCAGTATTCTTGGGGTTTAACTTACTGATTGTATAAGGAACTCGATACTGCGCAGCTGCGTTCCAAAACTCAAATTGCCGATGTAAGTCACACGGCTGCCAAGCTAAAATGAAACTGGGCTGGCCATATCTGCCGGAGGAGCTATGGGCTAAAGTAACTATATAATGGGTCTCAAACAGTAGCAAACGGCAACGCGGCCGGCCCTTTTTGTTTTGGGATGGGAAATCATCAAATGACTCCTCCCGCTCTGGGCGGAGCGGAAGGGAGTGTCAGACTTTTACAGACTAAAACCCATCCATGTTCCTTCTTTTGGCCTTTGTGTTCCAGGGCCGCGGTATCTCTTTCGAACAGTCCCGCAGCCCTGGCGGGCATCGGCCCTTGCGGGCCCCTCCTATTTGCTGACATCTCTTTGAGGCACGAGTGGAACACGAACGCGCCGTCGACACGGCCTGTCGTCATAAGACGGACGGACGGCGAGCTAGCCCATTACTCACCGTCCACAGGCCCGCAACGCGGCAGGCCCTGGAGATGGCGTGGCGGGACGAACTCGACTCTTTTCTCAAGGATTGGCGAATAATAGCACTGGAAAGATAAGTGGAAAGAGGAAGGGAGGCATTTGCCCTGCAGTGGGACACAAATGGCTAATCTATACTTAATATTATAAAGCTGAAGAGTTTGTTTGTTTGTTTGTTTGTTTGTTTGTTTGTTTGAACGCGCTAATCTCAGGAACTGCTGTCCCGATTTGAACAATTCTTTCAGTGTTAGATAGCCCATTTATCGAGGAAGGCTATAGGCTATATATCATCACGCTACGACCAATAGGAGCGGAGCACTAATGAAGAATGTTTCAAAATCGGGAGATATTTTTTCCTATTGAGAGCTTCCGCTGCGTGCGCTGCGTAAACGGTTAAAGTTTCGCAAAAATCATGTATTACAGAATTATTCCTCTTTAAAAGTACTAAAAAAAAGTCCGCGACAGCATATGTCTATCTTTTAAGGTTAGCTCACTATAACCTTTTTTATGCTAACCAAATTTGTTCTAAAATAATGCTTTATTTACGGAGGTGTTTTTATAAACATGATATTAATTCTTATCCAAATAAATACGTTACTCATCACAAGTATTTCATTTAAAACAAAATTGCCCTTTACATCTTTCGATTTAAGTGAATATCTTAGGAGCTGTCGCAGTTTTAAAATAAAATCACAGCAAAATAATGATCGGGTACTGCGCGCACAATGTGCAAAGCCGGGCAGTCATGTTAGCCCAAAGTAACTATTCCACGCGGACGAAGTCGCGGGCGGAAGCTAGTAATAGTAATAAAAACACCGGCCAAGTGCGAGTTGGATTCGCGCACCGAGAGGGTTCCTTATAAAGTTGTAGGTATTTTTTTATTAAACTAGGTATTTAATTACGGTTTTCAAATTTTTCCCTTTACACGTGCTGTGAGACATTGCTTCTTGCCAAATTTCATGATTCTAGGTCAACGGAAAGTAAAAGTACCTATAAATTAAAAACCTATAAATTTTGGTTCCTATGAGTGTCGAAATATACATTTTTTGCGGCATAAACAGCGGTATCTTTTTTTACGTTAACTTAGAAGTTGGTATTTTTCACAGCTTCAAGGGACTTGAGTACCTACCTATATGGTTATAATTTCAACTCGATACCTCCACGCGTTGGGATCCTAGCAGGTAGTTTAAGTACGTTCAGGGTCAAAATGTCCAATGGTGTCAAAATGTCCAATCTTTGAGAATGCTCGAGATAAAGGGTCTTGACAGAAAGGCAGACGGACGGACGGACAACAAAGTGATCCGTTCCGTTTTTTTCCTTTTGAGGTACAGAATCCTAAAAAAGTACATTAGATGCATAGGTTTACGTGGGAGAACAAATTTGCTATCTACGTTGGCTACATTACATACTGTAGGTACAGAAAATTATAAATTCAATTATTGCAAAATGAAGTAGGTACCTACCTACATGACGTTCATTCTACGTAGGTATGTAATTTTGACGTTCAAAAAGCGCTGATTCTCGTCCTAATTTAAATAGGTAATCAGTTTTGATTACAATTCCACTGACCTGGATGATACACATGTTATTTCTATTTATACGTAAATGAAACAGCTGATTTCTGATTTTAGTTTATTCCCCAGATATGTAGGAGAGACCAAAATAAAATTCTATCTGTGGCAAGTTTTTTTTTGAACTTGGCAATGAATTGACGTAAATTTTGGCGGGAATTTGGCAATCTATGTTGTTGTTGACTGTCTGATTTTTTAAAATTAAATTACTACGATGTAGGAGCCAAATTGAATAATGAATTATAATAAATATCATGACTATATTTACTTGGGTAAAAATAGAAATGACTTTGTTGGTAAACAATGTAAAGTTTTACGCTATGTTGTTGTTGACTGTCTGATTTTTTAAATTAAATTACTACGATGTAGGAGCCAAATTGAATAATGAATATCATGACTAAGTATCTACTTGGGTAAAAATAGAAATGACTTTGTTGGTAAACTATTTAAAGTTTTACGCGCGTAATATGATGCTGCGAGTGAAAGAAATGCAGTATGTCATAATTTCAATATATGTATAAGAATATTAATATGATTTGTTGTGATTTATTAAAATAAATATAAAATTGATAGTATTTGATTTGACCAAGAAGTTTATTTTGAACTCCTTGGACCATGAGGTCAGGTGGTAAGGTCAAGGTTGTGTTGAATATAAATTTACGAAGGTTGATTTGACAGGTTCCCGCCAAAATTGAACTTTTTGGAGGAATTCAAATAGTTGTCTACAAAAAGTTATACCT
The DNA here is from genome assembly GCA_950022335.1 of Eurois occulta. Classification (NCBI taxonomy): domain Eukaryota; kingdom Metazoa; phylum Arthropoda; class Insecta; order Lepidoptera; family Noctuidae; genus Eurois; species Eurois occulta. Next base: position 10,071,859 of record OX465504.1, on the reverse strand, counting down.
AATTGCTAACCAGTAAAGAGTAATATAGGTACCTATTCAAACTGAATATTGCTAGTATTGCACTGCTGGCATTGAATGTCTATCTTTACAAGTTAATTGTTTAATTAATCACCATTTTGAACCAATTAAAGAAGGGCAAGTACAGATAAAATAAAAACAAATTCTTTACTTATACCTTAACTACTAAGAAAACGAAAACGTGATATTACCTAGACTGTGTTCATAATTTGGTTTCCAATGCAGAATGCAAAACAAACTTTATTACTTACTCATGAACTCATCATTCTAAAATCAACTAAATTTACACTTGCCTAAAGTTCATATTTTATAATGTAAAATGCAAACAAGGACTTTAAATTTAAATAGACTTGACGCATAATAGACAAAGAAGGAAAACAACACAAATAAATACCTAACTTCATATTATTTTCCTCACTTCAAAATTTTCAAAACCGGCCTGATATAATTTTATTTATTTATTTCCTTCACTGCAGCACTTACTGCTATCAGTAATTTATATATGTCTTTATCTGTATCTAGATAATATACAAATGATATAGATTTTAGTATGGTGACCACGTCAATAAGTAACTTAGGGTTGCCACAAATATTATCCGTTATTTCTTGTGACTGCCGATTACATCCCACTCCCACTCATAAAGAAGAATCTTTATAGGTTGACTCTGCCTAAGATGTACCGAAGTATGACCAGACTTATAAAGCACAGATGGAAGTAGGTATTAAATTATTTGTATACCAATACGTACACAAACCCACCCCTTTTTGCCATGCGGACAGGCAGATATCATCATCATCATCATCATTCTTTTTTTTTTTTTTTATACCATAATTAATTATTTCATTGTGTCAATTTTACGACTGTTATTAATTTTTTTTTTCTCTTTTATGTTTAAAAATTTATCAATTTTATTCAATGAATTTAAATTTTGTGTCAATCTTTATTTATACTTAATCAATTTTATCAATTCACCAATGTAATGTAATTTTTATTTTATTTTATCTAAGTATCAATGTTTTCATTGTAAAAGAATAATCAAATTTATTTTTAATCAATTTTGTCATACTAAGGCTACCCACTGACCCATAATTCTGTTATTCACTAGTGAACAATTGTTGGTAGACCTAACATAATAAATAAATACATCTGATTACTCCCATTTTTTTTTTATAGTATCTTCCCGAGTCCATATCTACAATCTTATATTCTTTGTTCATTTAAAAGATGAAGTGGTTAGTTCAGTTCTTAAAAATAACTACGTCGGTACTTATGAATAAAGCCCCTTTGTTAATTTTCGTCCAATTGCATAATATCAATGAAACCGTTGAGAAACCAAAGTTACAAAGTCTCTTGACTGGTGATAAAAGTATGATTATATTTTGGATGTGAAAAAGATGTGAATGTACCTACTTATGTATTGTATTTTTGGCAACCTTAAGAAATTACTGATACAAGTACACAGTAAAATAATACAGTGTTTCAATCTGCATAACATTTAATTTTTCTGACTGAACTTACTTTTTTTTCTTCCCATTCCGTTGGTATGTTTTTTTTTATTCTTATTGGACTTAGTTAGAATCTATTTTTATATTTTACCCTGCAGTAATTAAATTATTAAATCCAACAAAATATTAAGTAATAATGATAAAGAAAAATTACAGTAAACAAATAAAAACTATATTATGCTGAGTGGGAGCCCGGAGTCTGGATTTGTGTCCATTTTATGGCAATAGGCTCTCCCCATATAACATAGGACATCAAAAATTTACAGGAAAAATGTGGGTACATATAAAATAAATAACTAAGTAATATTTTTAACAATGTAGTAAAACCACAAACAATAAACAATAACCAGAAAACATTAAATGACTCATTATGTTGTTGTAAAAATAAATTGTGGAAATGATTACACAATAATTTATTTTTATCAGTACAAGATTTTTTCATGCATGACAAAGTCAAAACTTAAGTCCTAGTATCTTTAGACTAAAGTATACAATTAATTGAATATTGCTATTCAATTATATACACATTGTTTTAAATTACTTTTAGAAAATACTGCTGTAAAGAGAAGAAAATTCATAATATGCTTTTTAGAAATGTAAGGCATTTAAATTGGATTCTCGTCGTTAAAGTAGAGCAGTTGCCTTTCTTTTATGCAACAATCATACTCATTCAAAGTTCTTTCACATAGGTAATCTTATTCCCAAGGTCTTTTCAAAGATAACCAAAAATAGCCCGCGAAATATTAAACAAAAATAAAAACAGACAACCGAACATGAACAATCTTAAAAAAAGATTTCGTTTTTAAATTTGTTTTTTTTTTTAATAAATTAGAAGGTATAAAGGTAGGTACTCACGCAAACAGCTGTTATGATACCCAAGGTTACTGCTTCACTAGCTTGTTGCCAACGCCAGTTCTGAGACTATTGTGAGTCAACAAACAAACAGAGGAACACAGCCAAATTATTTACTGTGACGTAAATTTACGAATTGTTACAACTGAATAAATATTATTGTACAACACTTCGGAAGTCATTCGCGACGGTCTCCACGCGATTTAACGTAACGTCACACGTGAACTAATGTAGTTATGAGGAAAGTATAATGCTTTTGTTTTATTTCCGATAAGATAATTTCGTTATGGTTGCGAAAATTTCGTCATGAATTGCATTTCACTGGACATTTTGACATTTTACAACCATAACATCAGTTGTTTTTTGTATGGCAAGGATTCTTTGATTTGCGGAGGCGCTCGGAAACCTGTGACCGTTATTGGATAGAACAAAATTTAATGACAAGAAAACGATTCTTTGTTATTATTTTCATTGCAGTTGAAGATTGAGTAACATAAATTCATGAAACAGGTACAGACAAAGTAAGATGTGATATCTAAAAAAAATTATATACAAAAATAATACACAAATTTTAATCATAAAATAAAATCATCTATGAAAACTATGTTTCAGAGTGCACCTAGTAGCAATGTTGCCATTTTAAAGATTTTTTATAAAGCCGATTTTCATTAGATGAAACGATGAAACGTAAAACTAAATCTGTAGCATTTATTGGTACATCTTTTGAACACTTATTATAACAGACACATAAAAGTATTTCCAGGGCCATAAAGAAAGAAAATCACTTCTGCAAATATCTTTAATCTAGCCTTTAAATTTTCACTCTGCGTCTGTGAAAATACACTGTCAAAAAGTGTCAATGTCAAATTCAAATTCTGTTGGCGGAATATTGTACACTTTCAGACCGAAGAACACAGATTAAAACTGAAAAATGTCTATACAAGTGGAAAATAACTTGAGAAAAGAAGAAAACACAGAGATATTTGAACAAAAAGCCCATTACATGGCATGCTCAATCGCTGCCGACGGTCCTGCGAATATAAACAAATATTTTGAACCCTACATTGCTGACTCCAATGAAGGTAAACAAAACAGTGGAAACATATTACTGTTTTAACATTACGTCTAAATACTTCGAAGAGGTGTACAGAGATGTATAGTACAATTTTCTGCAAGCCCCATATTTTAAGGCGCAAGTTTCCCCTCTTAAGATGTCCTTTTGACCGTTTGTTGTACTTAACCTGTAACTTTTAATTACTACAGAACATTAATTAAATGAAAAAAAGAAATATTAAAAGGGAATTGACTGTCTTGGTTTGGGCATGTGATGAAAAGAGTGGTGAATAATTGATTATAAATATTAAATAGAATCACTGGTCAGTGGGTAGCCTTAGGGGCGGACTGACAGATTGAGTCAGTTTTTTATTAATAACTAGCTGTGCCCGGCATGCGTTGCAATGCATGTTTTCCTACCTACTACTTTCACTACCCTACCTACCCTATCTTCCCCACCTACCCTACCTACCCTACCCTACCTACCTTAATTTTCCTGAATTTTCTTTGCTATAAACCTCACGGAGCCCGAGACCTTTCCAACGAATGCAAAACCGTGGAAATCGGTTCGTGCGTTCTGGAGTTATAGCATCAGGAAGGAAAACCTGACTTATTTTTATATTATAGACTAGCGGTTTGTCCCGGCTTAGCACGGGTGCCTATGTTACTCAGGGTGAATGTAGCTTTCCAATGGTGAAAGAATTTTGAAAATCGGCACAGTATTTTTGAGTTTATACATTACAAACATACACACACACAAAAATACAAATTTTTCCTCTTTATAATATTAGTGAAGATTATACAAGCGCTGGGACACACACAATGGTCCACAACCCTTAACATAGAATGTGAGGACAGCACCGCGGAGGCGATCTAGACCCGTACTGCGAGGACTGGACTGAGGATGCACGAGAAAAAAAAAAAAAATATCTTGGGACAACCAACACACCACCATCTGATCCCAAACTAGGCAGAGCCTGTACTATGGCAACCAGACAACTGATAAACATACTTATATATTTCTAAATACATACATATTATAGATAAATTACACACCCAGATACAGAACAAATAATCGTACTCATCACACAGATTTGTCCTGTGTGGGAATCGAACCCACGACCTCCGTCCTAGCAGTCAGGGTCACTACCCACTAGACCAACAGGCCAATCCGCAAAATAACACATGGAAGGAAACGGGGCAGGCCTTTGTCTAGCAGTGGGACAGTACAGGATAAGTAAAAATAATGACCAATTTTACAGAACTCGTGGCATCATTCCGTGGATACCCACTCACTGGTAAGAAGACGAGCTTGCCAGAAGGTTACACGGCAGTTGTAGTCACGGAAGCAAAGAGGCCACTTGCTGAAGATGCTGAGAGAAAGTTCCAGGTGAATATTTATTTATAACATCATGTTTGTGATAAGCAGAGGCGGATACTGCCCTCCTAACCAAGACAACCGTAACGTCCATTAGGAGTTTGATTGGGGTTAGGGTTGTCTTAGTTATAAAAGCAGTATAGTTCACCTGCATTTTGCTGGATAGGTGGTAGTCTTAAGTAATACCAGGCAGTCCCTACTGATATAAAACGGGCAGAAATGTAAGGGTCTGAGGGTAACTCCAGGTTTTTAACCTGTTAAACATTTGCCCTCTCCACATAAGAGCTTGCAAGGTTTTACCACAGATATAGATATACCTAGATAACGGAAGGCATTTAGTCCACCTTATTTGTGAAGTTTTACCCTTTGCCCCACACTCGGACTTTCTTCTATATTGCAGGTTCGTATAAAAACATTTAAATTCACATACACAACCAGCCAGACCCAGAACAGCTACTAGTAGGCCATACAAATATTTGTTCTGTGTGAATCGAAACCAGCAACATGGCTTTCAGTAATGAAACAATATTTTTTATTGTTGGTTTAATCTTTTACTCTGGACGCTCTTAATGTGATGTTGTACATCGATCTCACATATATGTATAATCTCAACATGAATGATGTGAGAAGAGTGTCCATGGAGTTTCTTGCCCATTCTTCTCCGTAGAGATTACGCTTTTGGAATGTACAACTACAGTACTTTCGCAAGTTATTATGCCTTGTGACTGTGACTGTAGCTTAGCTTTTTTTTGACTTTCAAAAGTGCCTGTAATGGTCTAGTTGAAATAAATGATTTGAGTTTGAGTTTGAAATAGCTTGGCTTACAGAGCGCACTTCAGATGCGCTTACCCGTAGCGGTCAAAGGGTACAAAAAAATAAATTGCTCAGATGTCATGCTTGCAACCACTAGACTAGATTGAAACATCTTATTTTATATTTTCAGGTGACCGGCGGTTTCAAAGAGTTTACAAATTGGAATTGGGACAAAAAGCCATCGCAGAACGATAAAATTGTAGGAGCATTAGACTGGATACATATTGCTGAAGCTGTGAGTACTTTACTTTCGATGATTTGCGGTGTCCCCCACCTGCTTGTCCCCCATTAGTGGACAGTGACACAACTTTTTAGAATTATTCGCCTTAGGCACCAGTGACAAGACTTTAAGGGTCCGTACCCAAAGGGTAAAACGGGACCCTACTACTAAGACTCCGCTGTCTGTATGTCTGTCCGTCTGTCACCAGGCTGTATCTCATGAACCGTGATAGTTTAGACATTTGAAATTTTCACAGATGATGTATATTTCTATAAAAAATATTTAAGTGGGCCTCCCATACGATAGACATAATTTTTTTTGCTGTTTTTATAGATAACTAGCGACCCGCCCCGGCTTCGCACGGGTGCATGTATTATACATATAAACCTTCCTCTTGAATCACTCTATCTATTAAAAAAAACCGCATCAAAATCCGTTGCGTAGTTTTAAAGATTTAAGCATACATAGGGATATAGAGACAGAGAAAGCGACTTTGTTTTATACTATGTAGTGATGGTACGGAACCCTTCATGCCCGAGTCCGACTCGCACTTGGCCGGTTTTTTAATATTTCTGTTGGCCACCAGTGTAGGATAGTGACAAAATTTTAAACATGAGTATTTTGTTTGTCCGCCAATGGTCAACAATAACTTATTAATATTATGTGAGGATTATAGGAGCTCGTGCCTCAATAATAGCAGCTGCTCGGGTCGATCTTCAAGTTAAGCCGCGCTTGCCTAGGTTGGTCCGTGGATGGGTGACCACCCATTATATACCAAGTTTCCTCCGTGCCTTGGAAAGCACGCTAAGCCGTTGGTCCCTGCTGTCATTTGTAGACCTTTCGACAATCGTTAAGGTTGTCAGTGGCTCGAAAGTCTGACAACCAGTCTTACCAAAAGGTATCGTGTTACCCAGTGCTAGCTGGGTTGTGGGGGGTCAGATAAGCAGTTGCTCCATGTAAAATACTAGTATTCAGCTGCATCCAGTTAGACTGGAAGCCGAAAAGGCTAGGCAGATGCTGATGATCATAGTAGTTTCTGCCTTCCCCCCATGGGAAAAAGGCTTCTCTGTATACAGGGTGTATTTTTGAAGTGAGCGTGGATGGCCAACTCCGAAACTATGACGAATAACGAAAAATACTCAAAGGAGTCTCGAGCCAGATTTTGATGAACACTAAAACGACATCATTGAATTAAAAAAAAGCAATGTTCCTAGCCAGGAATCGAACACATTTATTTTAGGAGAAAACACTGTATTGTTAACACAAGATAGTGTCGTTAAAAGGATCAAATTCTGGGAAGTAATGACATACCGAACCGACCGTCCGACCGAGCCAATCGTTTTGCTTAAGCCGAAGGAATCTAGCAAGCGCCGTAATGGGGAAGACCGTTAAAAGCTAATAGTAGATGGCGCGACCATAGCTAAGTCTCAATCTGACCAATGAGGTCAAGCTATTTTGAAATATAAAATGACATTACCAGATTTTCAACCAATGACGTTGCTTGGAACTAGCTATGCTAGCGCCATTAGTTTCACAGTTGCCATCCCCATTGAACGAACTGTTACGAATGCGCCAGAGCGCTAGAGTAGGTGACGCCCGGGGGCAGGAGCCATACGTTTCGAAGTGTTATTATTTTTGAAAAATTGCAAGATAATTTTAATCATCTCGTTAAGTTCTCCTTTGCGTGTCCATAGACTGAAATAATACCCGACCAGTATATTGCCACCTGCACAGCTCTGTCGTTGGCTTCGTTTAAATCCTGGAAGGTGCGTGGCTGGGCAGGATGGGCGTAAAACGAGGTGGGGCATAATATGCTGCAGAGGGGCTCCACACTGACATTGTATCTCGTTAAGTTAATGAGGGCTATCGTTTTTTGAGCTCACCAGATGGCGCCACTGTAGCAAAGTCCTGTCATTAATTCCATTTTATACTTTAAAGTACCAATAAGTTATTTACAATATTCAGATATTTACAATATTCTCTCTAAAATTAGCAAGCATGAAACATTAAAAAGTCATTTTATACGCCATAATTGCTCTCCCGCTTACGCACGCGCCTGAGTGCTTCTGTGTACTACGCGCACGCACCAAATATCCCCAAGCCAATCGACGTGTGTGTCATCGACATTGGACTGCGTACAATGCCTCGCACTCAACGCTCGCCTACCGCTTCGCCATCAGTGAACTCCAGTGTACTGCAAGCAAAGTCAGACTCGGATATACCCGCAGCGGTATTGAGCAGCCCAGTCGGTAATGTTAACACAGCGTCGCGGATCAAACGGCCTTGCCCTTATTTCTCGCCTGGTAATGAACTTCAAGACCTAAAGAGCGAAATACTACAAATGTTATCGACCTGGAAAAAAGAACAAGAGGAACGCCTTACAAAGCTCTCTCACGATCAAAATACTTGCCTCTCTAAATTGGTCTCCGAAATAGCTGAACTAAAATTACAGAATCTTGCGATACAAAAATCAAACGGCGACATAGAGAAATCTATTACATTTATCACTGAGCAGTACGATGATATGATTAAAAAAATTGATGCTTTGCAAAAAGAAAACCAACTACACAAAGACAACATAAGGAACTTGGAAATAAAGATTCAGGATATCCAACAGCTTTCCCGGCCATCGTGCGTCGAGATCCGCAACGTGCCTGCTGTAGAGAATGAGTCAGCATCAGATTTATCGAGTATTATCAGCAAAGTCGGTGCAGCAGTTAATGTGACTCTCAAAAGCACCGAACTACGCGATGCATACCGCTTACCCGGGAAACCAGGCACCGTCAGACCTATCATTGCGGAGTTCACAAATGTTCAGATTAAAAACAAAGTCATCTCAAGTGTGCGTGACTTCAATAAAAACCACCCCAACGAGGGTCGACTGAACACTAAATGCATTGGTTTACCCGGCGATCGACGTCCAGTATATGTTGCAGAATATCTTCCCGCAAGCTCCAGGAAACTGTTTTATGCTGCTAGAGAATTTGCGAAACAAAAAGACTACAAATTTTGCTGGACGGCAAATGGCAACATTTTCTTGCGGAAAATTGAAGGAGCGAAACAAGTTCTCGTCAGATCAGAGCAAACTCTACGCAATCTACAATCGGACATAAACCAATGACTGTATAGTAGACTTATTTACTTATCTGCTTATTACCTACACTATTTTTTGAATGAATGTAAAACTCACAGATCAAAACGTAAGTGCTTAATTTTTTTTATGAATTGTATAAATAATTTCCTTTTGGTTACGTTCTCACACAAACTACACAATCCTAACATATGTGTTATACCAATACATCTAGCAACTCTACCCTATAAATTAAACTCACATTTTCTTAAGCTTATTAAACCTCAGTACCCAATACATTTACACACTTGTTACTCAACTTATTTACACACTCATTTATACACATATTCTTCAACTTTTTTACAAACTCACTGTCCAACTTATACCATAGTTATAATTCCATATCAGTACCGAATACACAGAGTTTCAAGTAATAGTCCCCTGCTCAACTCATTGCGTCATATAATAGTATTTCAAGCTAAATTTTCTAATGGCTAATGTTGCGCAAGTTATTGATGACATCGACAAAACGGCCTTCACAACAAGCATGAAACTTCATTGTATAGATGACTGTAGGCTGCACTTGGGCGATATAGGAGGTCAGTACTCGGTTGTGATCCAAAATATACGTAGTATTAAAAAGAATTTCGATAATTTCCTTGTTCTCTTAAGTCGGCTGCACTTTTCACCTGATATAATTATTCTAACAGAATGTTGGCTTGACGACATGTATACCTGTTCCGAAATTAATAACTACGATTATCATCTTTCCAAAATCTACCTTAATCAAAACGATGGTATAGTCGTATATACCAATTCATCTCTTCAGGCCTCTGTCATAGAACCATCCTGCAAAGACTCGAACTGTTTGGTTGTTAATGTCGGGAACGATCTATCTCTGATTGCCATATATCGATCTCCATCATTTTATAATATTAGTAACTTCTGCGAATCATTGACAAAACTGATGGAGTCGTGTAAGGCAACCACGAGTGCTATTGTTGGGGATCTGAACATTGATATCAAATCAGATAGCACTGACAGGCGCGCCGCTGAGTACCTCGACTTGACTGGTCACCATGGTTTTTTTCCAGGACACACTTTGCCAACGCGTGGCGACAACTGTTTGGATCATGCTATGCTTAAGACTCAGAAGCCGGCAACGGTTATTGTGTGTGACACTGGCATAACAGATCACGAGACGGTTGTCTTGGGCATTCACAAAGAACTAGCTAGGACCAAGGTTGAGAAACGTCAGGCACGAATCGATTACATAAAATTAAAAAAGGATGTTGAAAACGAATCTTGGGATTGGCTTCTTGAAGAGTCCAATGTTACGATTGCATTTCAAAAATTCGTCGAAACACTCTCGACTAAAATTAAACAACACACTACTAACCGTGTCTGCCGTAGCTCAGAGGATATTATCAAGCCATGGATAACTAAAAACCTCTTGAAGTGCATAAGACGACGTGACCTAATGCACATTAACGCAAAGAAAAATGAAAATCGCGACAATCTTGTCATCCAACAAGAATATAAGAAGTATCGGAACTATTGTAACAATATATTAACAAATCTGAAACTTGACCACGACCGTAAACTTCTTATGGAAACAAAGGGTGACTGTAAAAAGTTATGGCATGAAATTAAGAAAATTTGCAATATTAAAAATAAAAAAAACGGAGAGACTGAGCTTTTGTCAGACACCGAAAACCCTGCATCCACATTAAACAATGTGAACGATTACTTCTCAACTGTTGGCCATAACCTTGCAGCAAAAACACTCAGTCAACTGGGCTTAACTGAAACTGAACTGGCACGAAGCAATGAGCAATACAGTACTGTCAACCCCGGCACAAACTCTTTCTTCCTTGCTCCCACTGATGAAGAAGAAATATTTTCAATTATTTCCCATCTTAAAACGACGTCTGCAACAGGTTACGATGGCATTAATAACACATTTCTAAAACAGTGTTCACATGCTTTGATCGGCCCAATTGCCTTCCTGTGCAACTTAAGTCTAACTTCGGGCAAAGTACCTGATTGCGCAAAGATTGCGAATATATGTCCGATATTTAAAAGTGGAGATCCCAAAGTGCCTTCAAATTATCGACCGATTTCTCTGCTTACATCTCTTTCAAAAATCCTTGAGAAAGTTGTGAACAAGCGTCTACTCGCATACCTAGAAAAAAATAGATTATTGTCGGACAATCAATACGGTTTCAGGGTTGGCAGGTCCACGGAGGATGCAGTAACCAACTTAGCCGATTATATATCCCTCAACCTTGGTCACGGACAGGCATGTACTGGCATTTTTCTGGACCTCGCCAAAGCATTTGACACGATTTCTAGGGAAATCCTGATTAAAAAAATGTCACTCCTGGGAGTTCGTGGCGTTGCTTTGGACTGGTTTACCTCATACCTGAATGATAGAACCCAAAAAGTCATCTTAGGGGAATATTCTAGTGACTCAACCATGGTGCATTTTGGTGTGCCGCAGGGAAGCGTACTGGGACCTACCCTTTTTATTATCTATATAAACGGACTATGCGCCATGAAAATTCCCCAAGCCAAAATATTTACATACGCCGACGACACCGCTATCGTTTTTTATGGGAAGACGTGGGATGACGTTCAGGTTGCAGTTGAAGCCGGGATCAAGGCTGTCGCGAACTGGCTGCAACATAATCTCCTGACGCTTAATGTAGACAAAACGAAGGCAATAAACTTTGCAATCTCGAAACGCACGTCCCCTAGCAGTGTTGCTTGTCTACAGCTACACTCCTGTTCTAGCCCAGAAAATTGTACTTGCCCACATATAGAACAAACAGATACGATTAAATATCTTGGAGTCTTTGTAGATAACCGTTTGTCGTGGTCCACACATCTGAGTGCTTTAAGGGGTAGGGTTCGTAAGATGCTCCGTATCTTTAAGCAACTGGGTAAAATTGCCGATGACTCAGTTCTAAAGATGATTTACTACTCTCTGTGTCAATCAGTCCTTAACTACTGTATAATAGCATGGGGTGCGGCTGGCAAAACCTTATTAATAAATGTTGAAAGAGCTCAGCGAGCTCTGCTTAAAGTTGCCTACCGACGACCGTTCCGGTACCCCACTAACACACTATACACTGAAGTGGGAGTTCTTAGAGTCAGACAGCTTTACATCCTGTCTGTCACTCTAAGATTTCATAAAACGTCCTTGAGCACTTGTATCCTGTCAAGTCGAAGGGTACATTGGGAAAAGGTGCGATGCCGTAAAACAATCGGTAGAAGGTCTTACGGTTATATGGGACCGCACATCTATGCGAAACTCAATGACCGACACAAAATTCTGCAACTAACACTAACTAAATGTAAAACTACGGTAACAAAATGGCTTCTTACTCTTGACTATGACTTAACTGAAAGTATCATAGCCTAATAAACGCACATACATTTATATATTTAAGTATTACTATAAATCACAAACTTCACTCTCTCACAACACCAACACGACTGTCTTAATTCACACCCCCCCCCATACACACACACACACAACACTCATACATATAATTATTATACATATCACGACACACATATCTTACATATCTTAGGTTAAGTACGAGTAAATTAGATTAGATTTAGGAATTTATTGTAACGGATATATTATTAGTGTAACAATAAAAATGTAACCGGAACGAAGGAGCCTGGAACTCACGACACAGGGAATCCTAGTGTGAGTTTCAGGAAACAATGCATCGAATGTACTTTTTGTAAACAATAAATTATTCTTATTCTTATTCTTATTCTTATTTTTTCCTACAAGTACTAACAAATAAGATCCTAACTTGCTACTAAAAATCTTCAAGTCATAATCAATCAGGAATGGCTCAATCTTGACCACAATCGTGAATGTTGTCAATGAACAGCAAAAAAGGGTAAAATGGGTGTGAAAAACGAAACAAATAAACAGAACGCATTTATTTTTTAATTTAAAACATTAATATTTACTCATAATACTTAGACATAACGTTTGTACTTAGGTATGTTTGTACGGGGTGGATGGGACACCGGCTGGAAAACGGTTACCACTTATTCAATACATCATTCTGAGCCCCCCACATTGAAATTTTTTAATCAGTTATTTAAATAAAAATAGTATTACAAACGCACTAGTCGCCACTACAATTTTTGAAAGCTCCCCTCAATTTCTCTAGGATGCCGTCATCAGATCCCGGTTTCCTTATCATGGGACCACCCTAGAAGTATCTCCTTTCCAACAAAAAAAAAATATCAAAATCGGTTCATAAACGACGAAGTTATCCGCGAACACACATAAAATATATATATATATATATATATACGGTCGAATTGAGAAATCTCCTGCTTTTTAAAGTCGGTTAAAAACAGCTGTTTCCTATAAAAGTGCAATACATACACGGTCAAATTGTATGGAACAGCTGTCTTTTTTTAATAACCGATGAAAAATGTCTATGTGGCTCAGAATGATGTACTGAATACGTAGTAACCGATTTCGCGTCGGTGTCCCTTCCACCCTGTATATTTTGAACCAATACCCAGTTTTTTAAGTTTCATTACGGCTCGTTTTATAACAAATCGTTACCGCTCAAAGAAAGATGTTTGCCGATATTCATTATAACCAACACCATCCTTAGAACGTTGTCGGATATGTCAGACTCTCCGATCTTGGGGCGGTGGATACGACTGCACGCGGTCAAATAGACATTCCTCAGGATCGGCGGGCCTCACACAGCTAAGAACTAAATGTTAACCAGTGCCGGCGTTAGGGGGGGGGGCGCGATGGGGCGACGGCCCAGGGCGACAAATTCTGGGGGGCGCCAAGGTCTGGAGTTGGAGTCTCTGGCCTCCCCTGGCCTAACCCTCAAAACTGCGCTCTACGCTCTGTGCATATGCATATTTTTTATTGAGATTTTTTTAGATGAATTTTTTGAGGGTTTGCACACTGTGCTTACGCTTACGATTGGGGCAATACTTCCACCGCCAAACCGATACGCGTGACACGTGGTAGATGGTGGGGATGGTGGGGTTACTTGTGCAAGTGGAGAACGAAAATGAATGAAATGAAACGTTTTCAAAACTAAAATTAATAAAAACGTATCTTTGATCAACAACCTCTCTCTAACCTGGCTACTCTGTCGATTGAAAATGAAATCGCTGGACAATTAGATTTTTCTCAATTAATTCGTTCATTTGCTGACAAAAAAGCCCGAAAGGTGAAATTTTACTGAAGAACATCATTCAAAAAAACAAACAACTTAATTACTTAAGAAAGTTGATCAAAAATGAACAAAATGTTCAATCTAAATGAAAAGTAAAAAAAAAATTGTGCGAGAAATTCAAATTCGAAAAGAAATTTGAAAAACATTGTGAATGACAAATAAAATCAAAAGGAATAAAAATATTGAAAAAAATTAAAAATGTAAAAAAAAATAAAAAATGTAAAAAAAATTAAAAAATATAAAATAAAAAAAAATATATATATATAAAAGAGGAGCTAAAAAACTTTCTACGTCCACGTCGTTAGCTCTGAGTAAAGCTAAAGGAAAGATGAAATTCTTAATATAATTTTACTTGGGATCAGCAAAAAACTAACACTTTATATTGCTTCCCTCAAGTGGGCGCCACAATATTTTCGCCCGGGGTGTCAGTGGCCCTTACGCCGGCACTGATGTTAACTAACACTAGTGTATAAGTTTTTATTCTTACTAACAAATATGAAAGTGATTCTGAAATAAATGTTTATTATTATAACTCAGACGACCAATTTCCATAATTGAAAACGCTCAAAATATCATCTACAATCAATGTCTAAAATAAAGGTATTCTTCTTTTAGTCCAAGATCCCAGAGCAATCAGACATAACTTATTTTCACATGGATGAAACCAAGTTTTCAGAAATTGAAATGTACATTTTGTAAAAAATCTCATGATTTAAACTTATATTATTCTCCGAAGAAATATTGAAAAAGTGCAAAAACATTTTAAAACAGCGAATAATCCATAACCTCAAATTCAAAGATGTAGTTTTACCGGATGACTTGTATGACAGTGGTTACCATCGAGAATGTTATAAAAATTTTACTGCTCTGCCAAAAAAATATTTTTCCGCCATACCAGAAAAACCAAAAAATGCTGAAAAAAATCATCGAGTGTTGTTGAAAATTCATTAGTTGCATCGACATCAATCCAACCTTGTAATCTTAGTACTAACGATGATCTATGTACAGTGTCTACCTCAAGTCAACAAAATAATTCAACAGTTCCAGATTATTTAGTTTTTGCACTTTTTCAATATTTCTTCGGAGAATAATATAAGTTTATCATGAGATTTTTTACAAAATGTACATTACAATTTCGCTTCTTCCATGATTATCACTATTACAAACAACTTAATAAAACACTCACAAATAACCTGATGTAAACAACAAAAACATGCTCGCAGGCTCGAACTATACTGTATACTATAAGTTGTATTACACGCAAACAGCACATACACAGTAGATTGAAACAGATGGTGAGTTTATGAAGGGGAACCGAGTTATTATGGACGTCTCACTCACTCTGAAGCGCATGCATAGTGCTCTCGTCCTCATACTTCTGGCTGAATAATTTTTGTCTTAGGGGATGTTTGGTCACTCTAATTTGTCTGACTGATTGAATATAACTTTTAAATAAATACTTCAATAACATATTAAAAAATCAGACATGTAAAAATAAGTAAAGTTCATTTATTTTTTGGGTAGCTTAAAAGCGTCTGACAAAAGCTCTGGTCCATCAAAAGAGTCTGACACTTATGATATTACTTTAAAATAATATTCTACATGACATATATAAAAATCAGCCATGTGAATTTAAGTTAAATAATTCTTATTTTTAGTTGCCTTTCTCACCTGGTACCTGCCCAGGTGTCACTCGGCAAGTTCCACAAAGCGCGTAGGTATTCAAGGCACACGAGACGCTACTGAAAACTTCAGGTTTCATCCGTGTGAAAATAAGTTATGTCTGATTGCTCTGGGATCTTACTCTATTTATCTGTGGGCCTCTGACTCGGCTTTACATGCCGTCAAGCCGTATCTCTCAGGCATGTTGGTCTCCTTACGATATCAATTGCTTTGGTGAAGGAAAACATCGTGAGGAAAAATTTTGGTAAATTCGACATATTAACAAATGCGAAAATTCTTCAAAATATGGGAATTATTCGCCAGGTATTGATCCTTAATTCCTTACATCAAAAGAGATTTCAAACTGGGTATGTACGTACAGACGAGACGCCAGCACATTAAGCTACTACAATCTGTTGAATTTATTTAATAGATTTTCAACTTTATCGCTAAAGCATTAGATTCAAGGTAGATTGAGCATGAAATGAAATGGGCTAAAAATTTTTTTTTTTTTTTTTTTTTGATAAGATGATAGCGTTTCAAAAAAAAAAAATTGTGTGTGGTTTTTCTGATAGGGAAAATTATTAAGGATGACCTTACAAAAACAAAAAAATATATTTATAACACCATTATTTAATAAATAAATATTTTAAATCCAGATATTTTTGTATCGTAATATTATTTTTGCATATTGAAACAAAGAAACAAGGGTTAAATATCATTTTTTAAAGCAAATTACACACCTAATGGCTTTAAAATAAAACCAACGAATTATCTCCATGATTTGTATGTATGTCATTGATTCCTTTGCCTCCTAATGAAAACATTACCTGAGCTGTCACTTGTCAGTTCATGTCACTGTCAGTGTATTATTAGACTGCTTAGAGTGTATAGTTTTAGTTGTGGATATGCAGATTTTTAGCTACATACCTATCTGGCAATCCATTCTTCTAATACATAGATAATCTCAAGATCCATATGTGTTGCATTGTACCGATATTGTTGTGTAATTGGAATAGCAATCCAGCAATTAATGCAGCGAGGCATGAAGGTGAGGATTACCAGGCTACGATAAATGGATGTATAAATTACGTGCAAAATCAAAGTCCGTTGACATTTTGACACTTGATTGACGTTTACACTTATCATAATGACAATAATGACATCCAACCGAAAAGTGTTGCCAAATCAATAATTACTGTGGGTTGCAATTTATTTTTTAAACTATAACTATTTTTATCTTGGGAAGAGTGCTTTTAAAAAAAAATAGAAAGTCTCCTTAATTTATGTATTTTCATAAAAATATAATCTTTTGCGTGTTTACAGCAGCTTCGAATAAAATCCCAGCCTCCATACAAAAGCCTAACATGTCCTTTGTTAGTTTTGGGTAGCTTGATGTGCTAGCGTTTACAAGTACACCCTAGTAGCAAAAATGTTAAACAATTCTCAAATAGCGACTTTAATTTTAAATCTAACAACATGATTGTGCTTAACCTTCACTTTCCGGGGATTCACCGTGATCCAGATAAAAGTTAAAAAGTTAACGGGACGTTTATAAGGAAGAAGTCTTCATGGTTCAGTTTTAAGGTTTCGGGTAGGATGACACCAGTATCACAGGCTTCGGCATACGACTGTAGATGACGTTCACTTCGGAATCCTGAAAAATAAAGAAAAAAATTAATTCTTCTAAGATAACAGACGTTTTGCTGGTTTATTCCGCCATTCTTCCCAGCTAAACACGAGTTTTTAGGGTTCCGTAGAGATAGAACTGAAACTCAAAATTTTTTTTTCATCAAACCCATACCTGTGGGGGGCAGGGGCGTGCCGTCCATACAGGCAAATAGGCTTAGCCTACCTTAGCCAAATTCATTTATTACAACAAATCAACAATCATGTACTTAATAAAAAATACAAAATATAAAAAGAAAGTTAAAACTCCTGTTATAACACTTATAGCAACTTGTCGCGCCCGTGTGACGTCACACGGGCACACGCTACTACTCCTTAGGCCACCAAACGAACTGCCTTCATTTCTCATCGACTTATTGATGAATTTACGCACACTGGTGCATATTTTCGTGTGTATGAACGGCACACATGTATAGATTATGGGCGGGAACTCCGCCGTAAGGAGACCGCCAGCGCAGTTCTGATTGGCTGGCCTTGAAGGCCAGCCAATCAGAAGTGCCAGTCAAGATGAATGAAATGCAGTGCAGGGTTACCAATTTGTGGAGATTTCCCCGGATCGCGGGGAATTCGAGAAACAGACTACACACTGAAACGATCGTTTCCATAATGACTTGCTACTTTAAAAAAACAGGGTGGTATTGTCGAATATAAACCTTCCAAAAAAATATAAATTATAAGGAATAGCAAAAGCCCTATTAAAATAGTAAAAAATACATGAATTTTATTTTTTCCCAAAATTTTGTGAAATTTCGCTTTGATTTTTGGGAAGTTAGGAAAATAACTGTGGCAATCCGGCAAAATGATGCAATTATTATTTGGTTTCTTAAGAAGCCATATTTGTGTATCCGCGATCTTGAATGTTTTGCTTTTTTAACGTACTCAATTAAAAGTAATTTGTTGTTTATTGTTTGTTTATCTACTTAAAAATGGTGTTCTGTTGTGAAGTTTGCGCTGATAATGTGTGTTTGTTAGAAGTTCAAAGTAGTAAGTTTTCGCATTATCGTTTGATGTTAAGATTCAACTTGATTTGATTTTGATGATTTTAAGTTATTTATAAAGATACGAGACGAGTTTGAGTGACTGTGACTGAGTTTGAATCTTCAGAAAATCGTGATTTGAACCTTGAATAATGTGGTGAGTTCTTGTATTTATAACTTTTATAACACGCGTTTTCGGCAATAATCTCGTGAATGTACTTACATCCTTAGCTTCTACAAGTTGTGTGTTCATAATAAACTGATTTCGTTTGTGCTATAAAACTATTGTTTCTTTCACTGGATAGCCTACACCCCCACCATACTGTTGTTTTTACAGGCTTTCTTTTCAATTTTTTTTTTTTAAATATTATAAATCAATAAATGTGACTACTTTAGGGTCATCATCATAAGTAGAGCGACGTTGTGATGTTGCGCGAAGTTTTTTTTTTGGGTATCCGTATGCGTGGCCTACCTTCCGTGGAGAACCACTGCACGCCACTGGTGGGGGGTATCTATGGATAGGTCTTCAAAAATGATATTGAGGTTTCTAATATCATTTTTTCCAAACTGAATAGTTTGCGCGAGAGACACTTCCAAAGTGGTAAAATGTGTGTCCCTCCCCCTGTAACTTTTAAAATAAGAGAATGATAAAACTAAAAAAATAATATCTGATGTACATTATCATGCAAACTTCCACCGAAAATTGGTTTGAACGAGATCTAGTAAGTAGTTTTTTTTAATACCTCAGAAATCGTAAACCGCAATTTACCTTTCATTAAATCAACTCAAATATAAAAAATAAACATCGATCAAAGTTACAACGAACTACAATAACTTTTATATTATGTTACTTGCTGCTACGGAACCCTTCATGGGCGAGTCCGACTCGAACTTGGCCGCTTTTTTGGGATGTCTTACGTAATTTAAATTAAATTTGATTTTATCAGCCTAATTTGCAGAAATTACTTTTTTGATACATATAGTCGAAAACGTCGTGAGAAAAGTTTTGAGTATGAATGTGGATGGGTAAAGAAACGATGGATGGACTGTGTGAAGGATGATATGGCACGAAAGGAGGTGTCTGATGAGATGACGAGTAATAGAGAAGTATGGAAGAAGAATACATGCTGCGCCGAACCCAAATGAATTGGGACAAGGGCAAGAGACAGATGACTTGTAACAAACAACAAGGAGACAGGTGTTGGACAGAGGGAACTCTTCAGTACTATTAAACCGCCATTTTTAGTGCGTGATAAAAGCGTTTCTTCTTAATTCGTCGATGATATCTTGCAAATAAATTTTTCTTTCTTAAAACTGTGTAGACTTGCTAGTATTATCTGCGTACCTATTCCCAACTATGTTGGGGTCGGCTTTCAGTCTAACCGGATGTAGCTGAATACCAGTATTTAACATGGAGCGACTGCCTATCTGACCTCCACAACCCAGTTAGTACTGGGTAATACGATCTTCGTAAGACTGGTTGAGAATTTCAGGCCACTGACTATTTAACGACTTTCAAAGATCTATAGGTAATTGACAGCCGAGGACAACGGCTTAACGTGCCGTACTGCTAGTATAAAAGACAAAATTAACTCACTTTACGAATATTGTTGATTTCATTCGTTTCCTCAAAACTAGATTTTCTCTTCTCTTCTGGGGCATCAGTGCTGTTGCCAATCTCACTGCGGTTCCAATAGGATGGCACCAAATCAATATCCCTGTAATAAAATATTCACCTTAGTCTTATTATTAGGTACTATTAAAAAATAATAGAAAGACATTAGAAAAAGAGAAAATTATACCAGTAATCGCTCTGTCTCTTTTGAATGCGCGGGGTCCATGTCCGCTGTACGACCTTTTGCCAGGGATGAGGGAACTCATCGTTGAATTTCAGTAACTTGTAGACCGCTCCGTTAGCAGAGGCTCTGAAAAATATTCATTTTTAAACCATCACATCAGCCCGGAATCACCCACTGCTGGGTATAGACCTCCACTTTTTCTGCCACACACTGCTTCCCGGTTCTGTGCGTCCCTTATCCAGGTGATTCCCGCGACTTTAACCACGAGCTTATTCGTTGATAGAAGCATAAATATTGAAAGGGTAGTATTTAAACGCAAATAAAAAAATATCCCTTTTCTATGCAATAAGATTCCGAATTCCCATCAAAATTACTGATTGCACAGCAAAATATTCAACTCAAAATAGCAAAGGCTTTTTCATCAATGCACAGCTAATAATCTTAATGCACATTATACTGGGGGTGCCCCTGACGTCGACCGTCTAGGGTTAGCGTTTCCGCCAGCAGGTCGACGGATCCCCGCTGCGCGGGGCTCCTATTTCTGTCTGCAGGGTTTACAGGAACCTAACTAACCGAACCTCGGGGTGCCCCTGACGTTGACCGTCTAGGGTTAGGGTTTCTGTCAGCAAAGATTTGCTGTGCAGTCAGTATTTATGCTATGTATGTAGTATTTTTGTACAAAAATAAATTTTACTGATGTAAAAAAGAATATAAATTATGAGTATGTATTGATAGGCGATCATTTATTTGATATGCAATTTATAATATCCCATATTGAAATATAAACTAGAAAATACTTACATGAACACCAATGCAACAATTACGAAGAAATTCAGCAGAATACGTGACCCCATCTTTTTCTATTGAAGCCAAAACTGTTGTTGAACTTACAATGTTCCCCATAGAACATCCCTACCGTATTTATACTGCCATAAACGTATTTAAATGGTAATGTCTATTATAAGACAATTACTATTAATGAGAAAATTCCTGATTTATTCCCAATTTCGCCATGTTGAATTAAAGATCTTATAATATTAGTATAATGAGGTAATGTTTAAACACAAGCTGTTATATAGATGAGATTGTCCAGCAGACAAAGTGAAGACTCGACGCCGACTCCACCACATAAAGTAAAAAAAAGTAAAGTAAATAAATAAATTAAAAAAAGCATTCAAATATGATCATTTTATCATCATTATCTGTCTGCCTTTTCCCAACTATGTTGGCGTAAAGCACAACCACGGGAACAATCTGCGACTCCCGCATTCCCCGTAAACTTAAGGGGAAGATTAATAAAACAATGGTTGGACCTGCTGTCTTGTATGGATCAGAATGTTGGGCCACAAAAGGGTTGAATGAAAGGCATTTGCATGTGGCTGAGATGAGAATGCTAAGGGGGATGTGTGGTGTTACGCGAATGGATAAAATAAGAAATGAGTACATCAGAGGAAGTCTGAAAGTGGCGCCAGTGACTGAAAAGTTGTGTGGTAATCGGTTATCGTGGTATGGGTATGTGATGCAGAGGAATGTGGAAAATGTCGTGAGGAAAGTTTTGAGTATGATTGTGGATGGGTATAAGAGTAGAGGAAGATCAAAGAAAAGATGGATGGACTGTGTGAACAATGATATGGCAGGAAAAGAGGTGTCTGATGAGATGACGAGTAATAGAGAAGTATGGAAGAAGAAGACATGCTGCGACGACCCCAAATGAATTGGGACAAGGGCAAGAGAATGATGATGATGTTGGGGTTGGCTTCTAGTCTAACCAGATGCAGCTGAATCTTGAAAACTATGACGCTTTTAGTAAGCACAACTTTTCATTTTCTGATCAGTCCTGATGTCCTCCATCCGCAAGTAAAGGATTATCCATAGATTACGCCAGACCCTGTATAAAAAAAATCACTTGGGTCACTGGAACTAGGCTTCCTCAGAATGTTGCGATCTTGCTACGCGTGTTCCTCAGGGTGGTTTACTTACTCTTCTTCTGTTCTCCGTTTCTATTAACGCCACAACCAACATATTATTAACTTCACATTGTTCCAAGTTTATTTCAAAGATTATTAAATTATTTACAAACTACAAAACTATAATAGGAATAAATACGTACAAGTAGAAAAGGGTTACAGGACGTCCAAAAATTCGTCCGCATCGCTGTCAACAAGAAAAGTGCCCAGTGCTTCACATTGCCATCTCTATGCAGACTACCTGCTTAATATTAACTTTATCGCCGTTTTAAACTCGAAGAGATTTTTGTAGCAATCGTTGCCATCAATGATCTGGAAAATATAAATCAGAGGGCTATCTGTTTTGGACTATTTTAATTATTCCAAGAAAATCACAAAATCTCATTATTGATGGCACTTCGTCAATTTATTCATCAGTCTCTCCCGTCTGTTATGTACGATGCTTTCGCTATAGCCTATTCCAAGAAGGTTGAAGAGTTGTGTGTATTTCTAGATTGCAACTTGAACACTCCAAGAGTAAGCAAGTAAGCAGGAGTGTTTTGGTCGTTTCGGTCTTTAAAGCGTCTGTAGAAGTTCCAGCCATTTCAAACTAAAATAAATCTTGCCCAGTATCTTCTTCTACCTCTTCTGGACTACGGTGATGTCCGTTTTCTTGATGCGACTGAGGAACTTCTTGATAAGCTCGAACATCAGTAGAATTTGTGCATCATGTCGGAATTTCCGAAGCAATTAAAGTGGCTACTTATTCGTCAGCGTCGAGATACTCACATTCTTTATTTTCTCTTTTCTGTTTTTCACAACTCTAAAGCTTCTTCGTATCTTCGGGAAAGCTTTGAGCATCTTGTCGCTGGAGGTAAACCTTATCGCTCATCATCATCTCTTCTCCTTCGCAATAGTTATGATGGATCATTTACTGTGCGTGCTCTGCGCCATTGGAATTCACTGCCGCATTTCTTACGAGATAGCAGTGACGGAGATTCCATACAACTCGATTCCTACCAGATTCCATTTCAAAAATTACACAGTCGGTATTCTATAGAAAAATAATATAATCACATTAAAGATGTGTACTCCGGCTTCCCTCTAACAAAAATTGACCCTTCGCTACTGCGAGATAAACCTTCATTTGAAGTTTTCAAGAGAAGAATAAGTGAACATTTTCTGTCCACATAATCTAAATGTATGTATATGTAGTATTTTACAAAAAAATCCTGCTGTTTCCTACAAAAGGGCAGTACGTAAACGGTCAAAATGTATGGAAAAGCTGATAAAAAAAAATGCCGATGTAAGATTTCTATGTGAACGATCATCATCAAGAATCATATTTTAATAAACATACAACCTGACGCAGATCTGCAAAAAAACGTAAGAAAGTTTGAATTTCGCGGGCTACCCCGGCTCATGCCCTATCCTACCCTACTCTCACTTATACCCCACCCCCTCTTCCCCTCCTACTATCAGTTAAGCTCGCTTTTGTACATAAGCTGTAGTCTCAGACCGAACCGAAGGTTTTTTTTTAATATTAAATGGGCCTACTCTTGACCTCAATCTAGTCCGAGGACAGAGATGAGGTCAACGATGGAACGAGCTAACCCAGAAGAAGCCTATTATTTCGCGACATAAATAGATTGGGGTCATATGAACTTGGGACACCGACGAAGGCAGGGAATTCCACTCCTTGGCTGTGCGCATAATAAACGATGTAGCAAAGCGCTTCGTGCGAATGTGTGGAACATCGACAAGGAATGGGTGATAACCCGCAGTACGTCTGGACTCCCGATGGAAGAAGGGAGATGGTGGAATGATCATGATGATGAGGTTTCTAGGAAGCGCCATAATTGAGCGACCTGTTAGGCTGTTACGAGTGTGTGTGCGAGGACGCGAAAGAAGAGGTGACATACTAGGCAGGGGGGGGGGGGAGCAGGGATCATTTAGAAGTCTTACAGGGTGAATTTTTCAAGTGGGTGTGGATGGCCAAATCTGAAACTACGAGGAATAGCTAAAAATACTCAGACGAATATCGGGCCCGATTTTGGTGTAAACTAAAACTGCATCATTGGATTTTGACATAATTTAATCAGTTAATGGTTGGACCTATTAAAGGTTGGAAGAAAGAAATTTAATATTAACTAGTTTTTGCCCGCGGCTTCGGCGAAAAATATCCGACGGGAACGTACTACCGGGATAAAAAAGTAACCTATAATCCAGGTTACGGTAACAAACATAGTTACATACCTTCATCCCCCTTTTTAACCCTTCGGGGGTAGAATTATCAAAGACGCTGAGACACGTATAAATCAATTTTCAATCGTCAGCCTAAACAAAAAATTTTGTAGATCCTAACTTCAAAACTGACGGACTTTCATATAAACTTCCATCCCCTATTTTACCCCTTTAGGGGTGCAATTCCCAAAAATCCTTTCTTAATGGATATTTACTCTTCACAAAGAACACACCCTCCAAGTTTCATGTCTCTAGAACCAGCGGTTTGGGCTGTGTGTTGATATATCACCCAGTCAGTCAGTCAGTTTACAATTTTATATTATATAGATAGATAGATAGATAGATTAAAATATAAAAGAGGCAATTATATCACATATTAAAATATACAAAATAACAAAGTAAAGCAAAATAATTGAAGTGAACCGCTGTGAACCGAAGAAAAAGAAGATTAACAACACTTTCATAAATTCCTCTCACAGTACTTCTGACATACCAATAAAATCTGCGTCCATCCATCAGCAAACAGATAGTCTGTTGGATCACTGAATTTGATCCTTATAAGCGAATGGTGGCTATCGAATGGTGTATATGTCGCAGGCATTTTGTATGATTTCGCCATTTACATACGGCGTCGGCAATTTATAAACGCTCGCTGTTATGAAAAATGCCGAAGGCAAAATGTATAATGCCGTGTCATTATCTAATATGCCGAAACACAGGTCGACGGATCCGCGCTGCGCGGGGCTCCTATTTCTGTCTGCAAGGTTTACAGGAACCTAACTAACCGAACCTCGGGGTGCCCCTGACGTCGACCGTCTAGGGTTAGCGTTTCCGTCAGCAGGTCGACGGATCCCCGCTGCGCGGGGCTCCTCGATTCTCTGTTGTTATGTACGTGTCGCAGGCATTTTGTATGATTTCGCCATTTACATACGGCGTCGGCAATTTATAAACGCTCGCTGTTATGAAAAATGCCGAAGGCAAAATGTATAATGCCGTGTCAATACAAAATGCCTGCGACATATACAGTGTGCGCCTTTTATTTGTTTTCAAAATCAACGGGTTTGATTATTGGCAAAATTAATTGACTTTAAATTTTGACATGAAATGAAAATGAAATAGATTCCGAATAATAAAATTTAAATTGTTTGCATATGTTTATACAATAATAATATTATTAGGGGGTTCAGTTACGATAATCATTTTATTGTAACCCACTCCTATAATCGTTGTTTTCTTTTTGTAATTTGTATGTCAATTGGCAAAACAGCGCACTACCTAATTTTTATGATCTTGTTTGTAATTATTACCTATGTTTACGAATAAGATTCTGATTTTGGCGAGGATAATTGATTTTTCCAAAAATACAATGATGCCTAACACCCATACATTTGGGTTGAGTAGGTATTGAAATTTTGTATGAGGTAGCTTTTATAAGCGATTTTGATATTGGTCCCATTAAGAAAGTTATTCAGTTTGATGATCCGTAAGTATGTAAATACACCCACAAAATCACCAGTGTTTCTTGGCAGGCGTGACGTGGGACGCATCTACTTGGTCGTTATTCTCGTCTATGTGTGAAAATCGATCCTAGAAGTGTGACTCACAAAGGCAAGGGAGCTCTTGTCCAGCAATGGGTCAGAACTGGCATAAACACTTAATTATAACAAATAGGTTGCCTAAGACTTAAAGTTGTGACAACCGTGAGGCTTCACTGATTTTACTTAGACATCGTTATACCATCGTGTTTGTTATAATCTTTTTATTAAGTAGAAGAAAATTATCTTTTGTTTTTGCTCTTCTTGTTTACGTCACTCCCCATTTGTATACAATCTGCCCTCCTTAGAGACCAGCAGTGGCCCAGTGGTGGCGGCCCCGACTTACGAGCAGCAGAAGAACTTCGAACATAGGCAGGCGCAATACTTTGTGCAATTTGTGTCATCACTACCGCTCTCAAAACGGTGAAGGATAACATCGTGAGGAAACCGGCATGTCCCAGAACCAAAATTCGAAGACATGTGATATCTACCAACCCGCATTGGGCCCGCGTGGTGGATTATATAGCCCATTCCCTCTCATAGAGAGGAGGCCGTGTGTCCCAGCAGTGAAAACATTATAGGCTGATTATGCTTATAATAATAAAAGTTTTATTCAAGTAACATAACTCATAGTGTTAGTAACAATTTGACTTATATCTATGTTAGTTATCTAAATAGTATACGAACATAAAATACAAATAATAAAATGGGAAAAACTAAGGCACATCGTTCACTATGCTGCAGGTCCATCAGAAACTTTGCAGCACCGGTTAACGATCGCACAATCCAGCCGGCTTGAGATCATTTTTAGGATGCTGTTGGTGCTGCCCCGCACCCTCCGTACCAGGGATGCGCATCTCTTACGCATTACTGTATAAAAGCAATCTACGCTTATGCTGCCCTCCTTATATAATAATATATAGATACAAAGTGGGCTGCTTTTGTAAGATGACTCAAAAGTCACGGTGTATTATGACGTGCACAACAAATAGAAAAAAAAATACATGTCTCCTTGTTGCTTTATTCTCTAACTTGCTATGAATGCCATAGATTTATTTATTGTTTATTTTGTTTACAGTTACACGGAGATGACGACAGTAAATAGTGTAAGGATTAAAAACTACAAATTATGACTTAAGGTATTAAAAATAAAACATGGATTTTTTTAACAAATGTAGTTTATTTTTACTAAGATCAACATAATTAAATCTATCTTTCATTTATGTTTATTCCATATACATCCTTATTTATTTAATGTTATTGCAGATCAAAATAAAAATAAGTATGGAATTATGAACACAAATGGGGAAAAAAATATAAATAAAATAGCAAACTTCGCCATTTCAGAAAAGAAAATTGTCTGAACACAAATCAGCAAAACGCACTTCCATTTATACTGATTAAGAGTTTTTTACGTAATCTTAAGACTACAAAAAAAATAAAAAAAAAATTGCATAACCTCCTCCAATTTGAAGTCGGTTATAAAGAAATACGACTCTGAATAAAAGGTAACTGCGCATAAACTACTGTTGTGTGTATAGTATTATTGCACTGGTAAAATTAATCTCGTGAATTACAGTAGCCGCACGTCACTGGTAACAATACACGGTGAAATTTTATAATGATTATTTTCCCGCGGCTGAACGATTCAAGATTCTTTATTTGCATGAAATTTGGGTGTTACATGGTCTTACAAATAAAAAGGTTTCTCATATTTCGCTTACTTCCTTCAGCATGCAAACTTAAAATTAAATTAAAATACCTAGTACAATGTATTTCGAATTTAGGTATCTATTTACAAATTTAACAAAAAAAAATCGTAAAACATTATCTTTTCCAATAATATTCTGACAATTTGCCATCAGTAGTATTGAAAATAAATTAACAAATGCGCGGCTGCTCGCTGTCGACAAAGCGACACGCGTGTGCGGCTGCTCGCTGTCGACAAAGAGACATGCGCGTGCCGGCTGCTCGCTGTCGACAAAGCGACACGCGCGTGTGCGGCTGCTCGCTGTCGACAAAGCGACACGCGCGTGTGCGGCTGCTCGCTGTCGACAAAGAGACATGCGCGTGCCGTCTGCTCGCTGTCGACAAAGCGACACGCGCGTGCGCGGTAGGTATTACTATTGGTCCGAGGTCTCTTTCGAGTTTTGTTTTTCGTAATTGAAACACCCGTATCTATAAACAAGTCAAAAAGTTACTTGAGTAAAACTAATTACTTAAAAAGTTAGAACTGTCAAAAGTTGTTTACGGTTCTTACTTCGATAAAATGGTTGCATAAATAATAAATTAACTAAAGTAAGTAATTACTTTAACTTGACTACAGATAGGTTAATCTGCCATTGGTTTTTTTAAATATTTTTTTTATTTTTATAAATCGATTGTTTTTTGAAGTGTTGATATTCAGCTGCATCCGGTTAGACAGGGAGCCGACCCCAAGATAGTTGGGAAAAGGCTAGGCAGATGATGATGATTGTTTTTTGAAGTCAAAACCATTTCACTGCGGGAAAAAAACCATTACAAATTCACCGTGTATTCGTCTGATACTCGTCCTCTTACTTTATTGATACTCCTTATTACGCTAGGACGAGCTCAAGGTCAGTGTGTCATTGACGTACGGCCGGATGTACTACAAAATTGCACTACAAATAAATCTCGTGAAAAAAGTAATTTTACTTATAAACATAACATAATGACTTCCTTAATCAACCTTTCCTTAATATTAAATTGAAGATTTCTTCACAAGAGAAACAAAATTACATGAATTAAATCTCAAAAAAAAAAGTATTTCAACATTTACTATCATGCCATGATGACGAATCAGCATTGATTTTTTTTCGGTATTCACTAAAAAAAAAAACTTTATTTTCTTCTTAAATATACTACGTAACGATGTCCCATTACATACATGCATAAACTTACAACTTTTCCCCATTGGGGTAGGCAGAAACAACAGAACACCACCTGCTACGATCCTTACATACTCCTTAAGCCTCGTCCACGTTCAAAAAACCGGTCATACACGCACGTTGCGAGTACTACGGACCTGACCTTTTTGAAGAACCTCACCAATAAGGTCCATGTCCCATTACACTAATATAGTAATTAAATTATCTTTTTATTCATAAGTAGAATTCATACAAAATCAATGTTTATTTTTAACATACAGAACACAAATCCAATTTATTTATTTAGTTTGATGGTCTCATGTATACAATTAGGAATATTCACATGCCCAATACTGTTAGTCTTGAAATATACGCTCCTTGTCCAAAAAAAAGTGTCATAATATGTCTCGCTCGACATCAAAACTGTCTGTATTTGTACATCCGAACTTATGCTTCTGATGTCGAGACATGTCAACACAACAAATATCGCGATGTACGATTTGTAGTACTTATTCTCGCGTCATAGATGGCGCTATAAATAATAATAATAAACATTTATTTAAGATAACTAGGATCCAATTTGTTAGTAGTATAACGACTTATAGTACGAGTACTTTTTGTATACGGGGTGGAAGGGACACCGACGCGAAAACGGTTACCACGTATTCAGTACATAATTCTGAGCCCTCTACATAGAAATTTTTCATTGGTTAGTAAAAAAAAAACAGCTGTTCCATACATTTTGACCGTGTATGTATTGCACTTTTATAGGAAACAGCTGATTTTTTGGGCTAAGAATGATGTACTGAATACGTGGTAACCGATTTCGCATCGGTGTCCCTTCCACCCCGTATTTTATCTACGCGCAAAAAAAATGTTCACGTTTATATTGATGGCGATTTCAGAAAGTAGACATTTCTTCAGTTTTTTTCTTTCTACATAATTAAATAAACTACTTATAGGTAATTAATCATATTAATTTCTAGATAACGAAACATTGCCTATACTTGCTTAAGGCGGGTCCACACCTGCGCCCGTGTACGGACCATGTTCGCTATGCGCCTGTAATGGCTATGGACGCGTCACATCAATCCACACCTGTTCAATTGAAGCACAAATGAATGATATGTTCCTAAGATGCAAACGAACCACAATGTTCATGCGCGTACGCAAGTGTTGACCCGCCTTTCGAATATCATACATGACAAAATTCAAATTCCTTAGCTACTTTAAGTTAATTAAGTGCTCGACTGTCCCACCCTTTGTCTCATTTGGTTTTTGATCTCCAATCTTCTTAAATATTCTTTTTTACTAATCATAATAACTCTTGTGAATGCTTTCTTTTTATTTCTGAAAGATTTTTTGGGTTTAGCCTTAGTTATCTCTATTATATCTGCGCTATTCGATTCTGTGGTATTTTCTGTTCGTGTGGTATCATCATCAATGATATTATGTATACCAAAATCGATTCGATTTTCCAAATCTTTAAAATCGTTGACGTTTTCTCGACTCATCTTGTTGAAAATCTTCAGAAATTGCCAGAATTCTATGTCACCTCCTTTTATATTTTTATAATAGAAATCTATGAGTTCTCTATCACAATTATGATTATTTTTAACGGGGTTCGGATCGGCGAATCTATTAGCTACTTCAGGAGTGTTATTTTCTTTTTTATTAACGATTTTTTCTACTAAACGATATTCTTTGACACTTTTACTACTGGCCTGGTTAGTAACTACACTATTATTATTTTGTTTATTATTCCCATATTTTTTCCTTTTATTTTTAACTTTATTCACATGTCTATATTTACCACCTATACCATTCAAAATTTTGTTCTTCCAAACTTTAGGTTTGAATTTCTTTGGATTAGCCTCATGTTTTCTATTATGTAGTTTTAAGGCTGCCATAGTCAGACATATTTTATCACACCCTTCACACGGATATAATATTTTTAAACCTTTTTTCTTTGCCAAAATACTCAAGCTCCTTAACTGTCCTAAATAGTCATCCCCTATAGATTTTAATGCTAAATATTCTTCCTTACTGAACTCTGGTAACAAATATTCAGTATTCACATTAACTTTTTCTTTTTGAACCATCCAGCTTCCTCCCTTTTTAACCAACTTTGTCGTCCCCAAAAATGTATTTTTCGATGCTCGGTTCTTTTCGTCGATTTTCATTGATGCAATCTTATTTAAATTACTGATACTTGGTATAATTTCTAAGTCACAGTCTTTATCGATTTCGAAGACGTATTTCGAACCTGTCTCCGTATTTCTTTCTTTGATCCGTCCGTAAGGTATGTCTATGGACATGTTGTGGACAAGTTTCAGATGTCTTGACATGGTCAGGTTGGTTACATAACCACAGAATGGACATTTTTTCAGCATTTTTTCGTTGCAAATGGCGAAATGATGCTTGCAGTGGACTTTCAGATCTGTTTTTGTTTTGAAGAGCTGGAAATATAATGGTTTAATGTCAAATAGTTGAAACAAAACATAACGATCTAGCCTGTAATCCCCGAAGGGTTGGGCAGAGGTGTACCTATTGTACACTGACATTTCCATGTTATCACAAACCAGAGTCCGAGGTGGCTACTGAGAAATTCCTAATGGAAAAACTCAATATCACTATGCTCAACCTGGGAATCGAACCCAATACCTCATCCCATCAGTAGCGCTTGTGACCACTAGACCAACGAGGCACTATCTTTTTATTTTTTATAATAAGCAGGCATTGTATTGTTTTATTTTTACCCGACTGCCCCAGAAAGAGGTGTAATGTTATTTTGTTTCCTTATCCTATATTGTCCCACTGCGGCCAATCTCACACAAACGCAAGTCGTCACGGCAGCGTTTTCTAGGCCTCCCTCGACGAGTAATGTGATACATACCTTAAAACAAATATAACACTGGTGTGTATTAAATTTCAGTTTTCCATTCGGATTCGACTCTTCATCACTGTTACTTTCAAGATCACTTTCTCTATAATCAATGTCTTTTTTATCATCATCATTGATTGCTTCATCATCATCATCATTGATTCTATCTTCATCGTTATGAATAATCTTTTCGCCGTTTTGTTTTTCAGTGTCAATCTTTCGTTTCTTTAAATCATCATTTTCTTTATTATTTATTTCATCATCATTGTTTCTATCTTCACCATTTTCATCATTATGAATAATCTTTTCGCCGTTTTGTTTTCCAGTGTCAATCTTTCGTTTCTTTAAATCATCAATTTCTTGATTATTTATTTCATCATCATTGATATTGCTTTCTTTATCATTATTGATATTATTTTGTGTGTCGGTAGATTCTTTATTATTTTCTGGTTTTTTGAAGTATCTGATTGACTTTTGTTCTGGAATGGGTAAAATATATGTTAATTACAGACAGATGTGTTGTTGGGATGTTTATTCCGCCACTTTTCCTGAGCTAAAACACTAGGAAGTGGAGAACGACGGGCGCTTTGATATTCAATTTAAGAATTCTGCCCACTAGACCGTACTATTCATCAGGCCTGTAATCCCCGAAGGGTAACGCAGAGGTGTACCTAATAGTACACCCAAATTTCACCAGTTATGTTTTTAAGTTATTACCATCAACCGGGCACAAATCCAGACTCCGTAGATGCCACTGAGGAATTCCTGATAGAAAAACACATTAAAACTTTGCCCAACCTGGGAATCGAGCTCAGGACCTCATGCTCAGCAGCCGCGCTTGCGACCACTAGATTAACGAGGCAGTAAGTAAGTCATTTATTTCTTAACAAATACATTGTGTAGAAACTTCAATTTAGATTAATAGGATTAGTAATAGTAAAAATTAAAAATATTAAATAAATAAATAAATAACAATAACTCATTTTTTACAATAATAAAATTAATAGACATTTAATAAAGAAATATAATGTAAAAAAAACGAAAATAATAAAATTATTAGTCATTTTAAGAAATATAATTTCAAAAAAAATGAATGTACTGTAATAGCCCTTCCTCAATAAATATGTCCTTCATTACTTTTTGAATAAATTTGCACTGGTAATGCTTTTAAATTCTAACGGTAACTTGTTGTATAGCAAGACGGATTGATATCTGGGACTATGTCGAACCACTTTCAATTTTGGTTTGCAGTCGCGATCCATGCACGTATCGGCACCGGCAAATTATCGCCGACAATTGTTGACGCTCCGTGCATGGCATGTGGCAGTGACGGAACGGTCTAGTAGGCATAGTCTCATTATTTTCAATACAAAGAATATAGGGTACAATGATGTATATACAGCGTGTAACGGAAGGGGGGTATCAACCCTGAAGGAGGTGAATGTGCTCATGAAACTCAACAACTTTCCCCAAAGAACATAGGTCGAAATATGAAAAAAAAATTTGGCCCTCCCATAGTAAATCAATCAGCTGGTAGTCAGTTTTGTAAGGGATGGCCAAATTATTTTTTCTTTGGGGAAAGTTGTTAAGTTTCATGAGCACATTCACCTCCTTCAGGGTTGATACCCCCCTTTCGTTACACGCTGTATATAATTATACCGTTCTAAACCAGTTATAACCGCGTATGATGATCGTTCTAAACCCGTTATAAACGGGTATGATACGCTGTTGATACGTTCTAGTGGGCATAGTAGTCCGTATCATGTGTATTTCCGTGCCTGATTGGTCCATAGCACGGCCATGGTAAGGTACGGTGCAGTGGCCAAACTCTTTAAAAGTTCCATTGAAAAACAACCTTAATACATAGGAAACTGAGCTACTTTTCCAATATCACTTGTACGAAGTTTTCTTACCTTTTTTCTCCCCACCGCTGGTCGCCGTTTTGATCCGTCTGTTGTACTGTCTGCGCAATTTCTCTAGAACCATCCATTGGTTGCGCATTCTCACTGTCGTCAAGAGTTTTTTTAGACGTTTCTCGACGCGTTTCTGCTTTTCTTCATCTATTATCTGTTTTGGTAATTCTGGAAGAAATATTATAATCAGTTACTGAACTTGTAAATATTATTCATTGGCAGGTAAAGTTAGAGAGGCTGGTGGTTAAATAAAAATAGCCACACGCAGGTCGTTCGAAGGTTAAGGTAAGGTAAGCTTGCCGAGGTCAGTTTGTGGAGGGGTGACCAACAATTTCATACAGAGACCGAATGGATCTCTGTATGAATGCCTCGGAAAGTATGTTAAACCGTTGGTTGTTATTCGCAGATCTTTGGTAGCCGTTACTAGAAGTCAGGTGGCCTACCATGACGTCTTAGATCAGGAGTTAACGATTGTTTGTGAATGTGTGAACAGTGTAGGCCTTGTAGATTCCTAGATGTGTGTTAACTTTTGTTAACCTCTTATCTTGTTTTCCGTTTTTCTTGTGTAGTAAGCAACGACTTATTGTCGGGCCTATGCTGTCCCCCCATACTTGAGTACTAATGCTGTAACATGATAATATTGTAAAACTAATCATTTTAAAAGAGTAACCATGGAGTTTCTTGCCGGTTCTTCTCCATAGGAAACGACCAACCCGAACCGTGCACCTTTTTGTCGACGTTTCATAAGTGCCCATGTAGGCCTATGTGAAATAAAAATATTTTGATTTTGATTTTGAGGAGTAATTCCAGTGTGGGAAAGAGATGGCGCCAAACGACCAGGGGTTCTAAAATGGCCGCTTTAGCGGAATGATAATAGGATAATAATATGAATTGCGTTTAAATTCTTAAAATGGTCATAGACGGTACGTCTAGTCAGTTTACACCTTGTAAAATACTGGGGGTCTAAAATGGCCGCTTTAGCAGAATCATAATAGGATAATAATATGAATAACGTTTAAATTCTTCAAATGGTCATAGAAGTACCTACTATTATGAATTGTCACCTTGTGACCATTAATATTATTATCCTATTATGATTCTGCTAAAGCGGCCATTTTAGACCCCCTGTATAGACTCTGTCTCTTTCCCACACTGGAATTACTCCTGCTTTAAGACGTCATAGTAACCCTCCAGAAGCCCGAGGTCTGACATCCAGTCTTACATACATAACGCCACACCTTGTTCCCATGGGGGTAGGCAGAAACTACAGAAAGCCAGCGACGAGCCTACGAACTTTATATATTCCCAAACAAGTTTTACTAAAAGATACTCGGCATGTTTGTATAATATTTGTACGCCGATGACGGCTAGACATACCATTAATTAACAATTACAACATCTGTACCGAACCTGGTGCACACAAAAGACAGCACAACACACAGAAGCACAATTAAATGAGACAAATTACATGAACATAAATAAAAACAAAGTGTCAGTATACAAAAAGAAAAACATATTTAGTAAAGAAGTATAGTAACAACATAACATAATTCATATAAAATAACGAGTGTACAATGTGCGGTGTGCGTCTCAAGGTTCCACCAAATGGGAGTCCAGCTCAGCATATGTCAGGCATGCACCTGACGCTGATATTCTGCTGAATCCCTGTGGCGACATACGGACGTCGAGCAGACGAGATAAATTGGTCGTTACCCAGTAACAAAGTTGGGAAGATCACATAGGTAGCCGCTACGTGTAAAACGGCACGGTTGGCGCAGTGGCTGAGCGATTGACTGCTGCGTTGCGTGTTGCGGGTTCGATCCCCGCACGGAACAAATATTTGTATGGCCTACAGATAGTTGTTCCGGGTCTGGCTGTTTGTGTATTTGAGTTTAAATGTTTGTAAATGCACCCACGATACAGGAGAAATTCCTAGTGTGGGGCAACGTTTAAAAAAAAAAACAGGACACTGGCATCTACATACGGGTCCACTAGAAGCCGACCCCAACATTGAAACCAACTGATCGATGGAGCAAATTCGAAATGCCGTAACAAACCCTGGGCGTGCCGTTGAATTTTCAACTTTCGTCGCTGAGCTCAACGTTGCTAATCCATCAATGTGAGGAGATAACTTTACCGAGAACTTCGTCGAAGGCTACCCAAATCGACTGTACAAATTTGAAATGCCATAAGAGACATTGACCGTGCTATTCAATTTCGGAACTAACCATCACTGAGCTCAAAGTTGCAAATCCAACACCACGCTCAGATGATAAGATTAACTTACCCTTCACTTGTTCAGGTTTCTTGTCAGGTTTGTTCAGCACATGTCCAATAAAGAAATCGTGGAACACATCTGTCTCTGAGGCGCGGTCTATCAGACTCTGAGTTATATCCTCTGACAGTACTTTCTTTGAATATGTTATTGTGTCCGAGTCTATGTTGAAGTGTTCTGGGGATGGTGGCTGGAGTTTCACCGGGGGTGGCTCTACTGGGGTTTCTGAAATGGTATTACATAGACTAAAATAATATATATCTTGGGACAACCAACACATCGCCATCTGATCCCAAACTAGGCAGAGCCTGTACTATGGCAACCAGACAACTGATAAACATACTTATATATTTCAAAATACATACATATTATAGATAAATTACACACCCAGATACAGAACAAATAATCGTACTCATCGCACAAAGATTTGTCCTGTGTAGGAATCGAACCCACGACCTCCGTCCTAGCAGTCAGGGTCACTAACCACTAGACAAACAGGCCAAAAAAATGGAAACTAAAGTAGAATAAATAGGTACACGTGGAATGACTGTTAAGTAAGCTGTATAATGGGTGTAAAAATACCCTTAACGAAGACGAGAGGCACTTGTTCTCCCCGTCATTGCGATCATTTTGAAAGTTCCGTATCCGAAGGGTAAACCACGGGACCCTATGAAATTTTTACAGAATGTGTATTTCTGTTATAGCAACAAACAATAAAAAATTAAAGGGGGCTCCCCTACTACGATGGTACGGAACCCTTCATGCGCGAGTCCGACTCGAATTTGGCCGGTTTTTTATGTTACGGTCGCGAATCATACTTGAATCAACATACAATCTGACACTGACCTACAAATTGCAAAATACGTAAGAAAATTTCGGGCGCTTCCTTCTTAAGAGTATACCTTCCTATAGTAGTTTCCTGTTGGATAATTTTCGACCTCCACGCGGACGAAGCCGAAGTCAAAAGCTAGTGGAAAAAAATAGAAAATATCTTACCATCCACTTCATGTTTCAGTATCTCAACTTCATATATAAAATCTGCCGGGTCAGCAATCTCTTCGATTTCTATTTCTTCCAATGGCTCCTCTTTTATGGCTATTTCTTTCCTGAAAAATGAAAGTTTACCATCGATATACAAGGGTCAAACTTGTGATGTATTAGGATTAAGGTAGATGGAAATTATTGTTAAGTACTTTATATTAAGAATATGTGGGTAGGGGCTTAAATGTAGCCGAGCGCTCGGGCTTATCGTGTGTCAGTCGGAATATACTTGTAACCGTGATCAGCTGTTTTATTTCCTGGACTCTGTATCCCGACATCCCGGTGTGTTCCAAACACTTCAAAACTGAATTACCTAGCATTGATAGCCTTGTAGTGGTACCGTCGGACTGCCAAGTCATAGGTCTCGAGTTCGAACCCAAGGCACGCACCTCTGATTTTTGGATCCATGTGCGTATTGTATAATTATCACTTGCTTCGGTGAAGGAAAACATCGTGAGGAAACCAGCATGCCTTTTTTTTTTTTTTTGGAGGGTGGGAAATCATCAAATGACCCCTCCCGCTCTGGGCGGAGCGGAAGGGAGTGTCAGACTCTTATTGACTAAAAACCACCCATGTTCCTTCTTTGGCCCTTTATGTTCCAGGGCCGCGGTATCTCTTTCGAACAGTCCCGCAGCCCAAACCAGCATGCCTGAGAGGTATCATTTCTCGACGGCATGTAAAGCCAAGTTAAAAATTCTGACGCCAGGTTAGGCTCTAACCAGACGATAAAAAAGAAAGATTATGTGTTTGTTGTCTCTTACTTTTCATCCATTAAAGTGTATTTCAAGTTGTGATTACTCAAATAATGCTCCTTCAAAGTTTGACATTTAAAATAATCCTTTCTGCAAATTTGACATTTTGTATCCTGAAACAGAAAATCATATTTATATGAGCTAGTAATACGTTTTTGTCAATTATTTCATTATTATTTTACATTATTTTTACCGACTTCCAAAAAGAAAGAGGTTATGCATTCGTCGATTTTTTTTAACTAAAACATGTACCCAGTTTTTTTTTGCAATTAATAAAATATGAATTTAGAAGACTTAAAAAATCTTCTTAAACAACCGACTTCCAAAAAAAACAAAAAAGTCTAAAATAACTAAACTTCGTTGACTTTGTTTGTTTCATTGACTTTTTTGCCACCGACTTCCGAAAGTTAAGTTATTCAAAATCAAAATCAAAGTGACTGTTGATCTTGAGG
The DNA here is from genome assembly GCA_950022335.1 of Eurois occulta. NCBI lineage: Eukaryota > Metazoa > Arthropoda > Insecta > Lepidoptera > Noctuidae > Eurois > Eurois occulta. The sequence goes on along the minus strand of OX465504.1, from coordinate 10,033,646 downwards.
ACCTAGGCTGGGTTCGAGGTTACTTTTATTTTAAAAAAATAATTAGGGTTCCGTGCGAAAACCTTTGAAATTGTTAACAAAATCCGATTCAAATAGGAAAGTAATATTTTTATAATAAATTCACGCAACGAAGTTCGCCGGCAACAGCAAGTAGATAAATATAAACTTACTTTCTCAGTGCCATGTCCATATTTCAAATGTTGTATGATACCTCTTCTACTGTACGTCACCATATCGCATACGTCACAAAGATACTCCCTGGATTTGGGGTAGGGTCCGTGAGCATTCTTTATGTGCTGAACTAGGAAGATTTTGGCAGTGAACCTGCAACAAAAAAAAACATTTGCCTAGCTTTTTTTCAATTATATTGTGGTTGGATTGTGCAAGTAAAGAGTACATAAGAGGAAGTCTGAAAGTGGCGCCGGTGACTGAAAAGTTGTGTGGTAATCGGTTGTCGTGGTATGGCCATGTGATGCGGAGGAATGAGGAAAATGTCGTGAGGAAAGTTTTGCGTATGACTGTGAATCGGTATAAGAGTAGAGGAAGACCAAAGAAACGATGGATGGACTGTGTGAAGAATGATATGGCAAGAAAGGAGGTGTCTGATGAGATGACGAGTAATAGAGAAGTATGGAAGAAGAAGATATGCTGCGCCGACCCCAAAAGGGCAAGACAATGATGATGTTGATTTTGGTTGGCTTGTAAGTCTAACAATCTACATAAAGCGAATACATATCTGACAGTTATTGGGTCATACGATACCCCTTGGTAAGACTAGTTGTTTTCGGGCTTCTGACAAGTTCTCGTTCAAGTTCTACGAATAGCCTAGACAGGAAGAGAGCTATAACCTACCACGCGGGTCCAATGCGAGTTGGTAGATGTCATGTCTTCGAATTTTTGGTTCCAGGACATGCTGGTTTCCTCACGATGTTTCCTTCCGTTTGAGAGCAGTGGTGATGAAATACATTACAGAAAGTACTTTTCGTAGAGATCCACACAACAAACTGGGTCACCCATCCACAAACCAGTTACGGACCTCCATTACTAAGTCAGATAGGCAGTTACTCCATATAATACGGGGTGGAAGGGACACCGACGCGAAAACGATTACCACGTATTCAGTACATCATTCTGAGAATGGATGGCGCTGTAGTACTTTTTGTTCTATGTTGCTGAAGTAGTTTTTGTAGTGCCGCTATAAAGCGATGATGTGGCCTAGGGTGGACTAGAAGAAACCGATTCACTCGAACTTTGAACAAATCTAGATTATAATGATCAGGGAACAGAGAAGCCGGCAGTGAATTCCACACACTGGCGGGTTGCACATATAAATGTGGAAGCATAGCACTTTGTTCGGGTCCGTGGAACTTCAACGACATAAACGTGTCGCTTCGCCGTATTTCTGCTCGTCCGATGATAGAATGGGGATGGGGGAATTAAATTATGTAATTCTAAAGCACTCTTCAAAATGAAACCGATAGGAACTTCTCCTAATTTGCCGTTACATTGACCCCTTTTTTGGGATGGGAAATCATCAAATGACTCCTCCCGCTCTGGGTGGAGCGGAAGGGAGTGTGTTTTACTGACTAAAACCCGTTCATGTTCCTTCTTTTGCCCTTTGTGTTCCAGGGCCGCGGTATCTCTTTCGAACAGTCCCGCAGCCCTGGCAGGCATCGGCCCTTGCGGGCCCCTCCTGTTTGCTGACATCTCTTTGAGGTGCGCGTGGAACACGAACGCGCCGTCGACACGGGTTATATTGACCCCTAGGCAATAAACTGATGATGATGATGAAGAAGTATACTTACAACTGTCCACAATGATGACACTGCACGCGCTGGCACCCGTTCCGCATATGTTTCTGTAGCCTGAACTTGCGAGGGAACCGTCTGTTGCATACGGTACAAACGAAGTGGTATTCTGGATAGTGGATTATTTGGTGCTTCTTCAAGTCGCCCTGGAAAGAAAATACACGTTATTAACTTATAGTTTAGGGCCGTATTATACGGCCAGTGTTTTTTATTTTTGGAAGATTTTCTCCAGGGTCAAATAAATTATCTAGCGAAACTCCGGAGACGTGTTCGGTATCGATATCAAATCATGGTATAAAAAATATTTGATGGTAATTTGGTGGTAATGACCGCAACATGTATTTCTATACCAGGTGTAAACGGACCCTTCACGAAGCCGTCAAACAAGCATTCTGTACATCAAACTAAGTAACTCTACGCAATCTTTTTTTTGGTGTGAATAATTACGTTTTACGGTAAGACTCAATGTAAGGCACTCAAAACATTGTGCTGATGGGTGCATAGGGTAGTACCAGGGTCATGGAGGTAGTTCAAGTATAGTTATAACATGAAAAACTTGTAATTAAAAAACGCGTTGGGAAAAAGTTGAAACTTTAACCTTTATATATTTTTCTTTGCTTAAAAGGAAGCTCCAAACATCAACTTGTTGTTTGGATTTGGTTAAGAAATAAAGTTTTTTATTTATTTATTTGTTTTATATATTTATAGTATTTTATATATCCTTGTAGTTTATCTTAGTATTAATTAAAATTATTTTCAGACATACACCTACCACTGCTTGTCTCTGCATCACCCAAAGGTTGACTGGTAGAAAATGCCTATGGCATTAAGTCCGCCTCAGTACTTTGTGCTTGAAGTGTTAAATAAATAAAACTTTAACCTCCAATATAGTGACGGGGAGAGCAAATGACATACGGCTTCGTTAAGAGTATTTTTACACCATTTTTAGGGTTCCGTACCCAAAGGGTAAAACGACCTATTAACCTATTACTAAGCCTCCGCTGTCTGTCTGTCTCCAGGCTGTATCTCATAAACCGTGATAGCTAGAAAGCTGAAATTTTCACAAATGATGTATTTCCGTTGCCGCTATAACAACAAATACTAAAAAAAAAACAGAATAAAAAAATATTTAAGTGGGGCTCCCATGAAACAGACATGATTTTTTTGCCGTTTAGATAATGGTACGGAACCCTTCGTGCGCGAGTTTTTGTATCTCACTCACCATATTCTTGAACCGCTTCCCGCACGGCTTATAGCTGCACCTGTAGGGTCGCACGTCGATGTGTCGCTTCATATGCGCCTGTATATTGTTCTTAGTAGTCACCAGGCTGCAAATCTCGCACTTTACACGATTCGATTTTTTGTGGACTGAAGCCTGAAAAGAAATATTGAGCTTGTATTCCCTGAATATCAGAAAGTGTGGGTCATATTAAAGGACTAGTTGTTGCCGGCGACCTTCGCTCAAGTTAAAAGTACTAGATTTTTTTACCCTACCAATTTTTATAAGAGGTAAGCCGGAGAACATTTCTTTAATGTGATTAAATTATTTGTCTAAATAATACTGACTGCCATTTTTCAAAAAGGGAAGCCGGTAGGAATTGAGTTGTATGGAACCTTCGCCACTGCTACCTACCCTCTCATCACCTAGCGGTGTGAAATATACTTTACGACCTTTTGTCATACCTACCAAATATACACAAAAAAAATCATAAAAATCGGTCGAGCAGCAAACACCGTGACACGACATTTTTATATCTAAAGATTACTAATCCTAATTCCTATTTGAATCGGATTTTATCAACAATTTCAAGGGGTTTTAATTTCTTTTGCACGTGACCCTAAGTTACTCCATAAAACATCAGCTATCTGCCAGTAAAAGTCCTGTCAAAATCGGTCCAGCTGTTTCGAAGATTAGCCGGAACAAACGGAGAGACAAACAAAAATTGAAAAAAAAAATGTATTTTTTAGGTGCATATGCATTTAGCAAAAAGTTGTTATTTTGATATTACAAACGCACATTTCAATTTTATTTATTTGTATAGATTGGGATAAAATGTTTCACTTACAACATGTAAACGAAGCGTCGGTTTAGTTTTGAACATTTTATCACAATGTTCACAGGGGTACTTCCTTGTGTCCAGGTCAAAATGCACCTCGTCCACGTGTATTTGTAATGTCACCTTCTTTTTGAAACTGTTAATGCAAACAAAAATATTATAAGATGATATAACATCACGCCTGTAATCCCTGAAGAGTTAGGCAGAGGTGTACCTAAAAACTGGCCAAGTGCGAGTCGGACTCGAGCATGAAGGGTTCCGTACCATCGTAGTAGGGGAGCCCCCTTTAATTTTTAATTATTATTTGTTGTTATAGCAGCCACAGACATACACATTCTGTGAAAATTTCAACTGTCTACTTTTTACGGATCATGAGATACAGCCCGCTGACAGACAGACGGATGGACGGACAGCGGAGGCTTAGTAATAGGGTCCCGTTGGTTACCCTTCGGCTACGGAACCCTAAATTATGTAGTACACCCACATTTCGCCAGTTGCGTGTTTAGTGTCATGTAATAGGGGACAAGCCTATTGCCATCAACCGGGTACAAATTCAGCCTCCGGTGTTGCTACTGAGAAATTCCTGATGGAAAAACCCAATAACACTGCCCGACCCGGCAATCGAATCCAGGACCTTATGCTCAGCAGTGGCGCTTGCGACCACTCGACTAACGATAAGATGATTGTAGTAATAATAGTGCTGTCATAGGTACATGGAAACATTGTTGGAGCAACATGTTTTAGCGTTGCGGGAACATGTTTTTGGCAAAATTTCATACAGTTTGAAGATATGAAAACAAGAGTAACAAGGCATTTTATTAAGTGTAAAACGACACTAAACGAAGCCGAAAGTCACTTGTTATCCTGGCATGGATTTTATATATTTTTTGTTTTCGACCACCTCCGGGACCATGTTTTACATCTGTTTCATTCAGAGTTACCGTCAACAGCGACTTTTCACACAAAAATTAAAATCGTGTTCCAGAAACTATTTTTGCTTAATGTTAAATGATGATGATGTTACTTGGATTGATGTACAGACGCCAGCACAACAAGCAACTACAATCTGTCAAATTTCTTTCACAGAATTTCAATTTTATCGCTAAAGCATTAGGTTCAAGGTTGATTGAGAATATTTGACAGTTTCTGGTAGCTTGATGTGCTGGCTTCCGTACAGAATGCTAAGTTGAAGGCTAGGTGATAGCTCTTTTTACAGCCTGTATACTTACTTCTGTGTGTGTACCAGTAGTGAAGGGTCAATTTTTGTAAGAGGTAAGCCGGAGTACATAGTATTTTAAATGTGATGTGTGGTGTATTTGTCTATAGAATACTGACTGTTCCATTTTTCAAAGGGAAGCCGGTAGGAATCGAGTTGTATGGAACCTTCGCCACTGGTGTGTCATCATCATCATCATCATATCAGCCCGGAATCTTCCACTGCTGGGTATAGGCCTCCCCTTTCTTCTGCCACACTTCCCGGTTCTATGCGTCCCTTACCCAGGTGTTTCCCGCGACTGACGATATCGTCAACCCAAGAGCCCTGGGACGGCCCTGGTTTCTGGTTTGGCTGGTGTGTACTTACTTCTTATTACAAATGGAGCACGGATAGTCCTTGGATATCCCTAGATGTCTCTCCATATGCTTTCTTATCGTCGAGCTGTCGCGGCACGCGTAGTCGCAGTATTGACATTCAAAAGGTTTCTCGCCTAAAACAAAACTACATGATTAACCTTTTGAACGCCAGAGCCTAAACGCACGCGCGTGCCATCCACGCCAAGCCACAATTTCATCTACCATTTTATCACAAATTTGTGTCGTTTTGTGTACAGGGCACGCGCTTGCTTGTCACGAATATGTGACAAAATGGTAGGTGAAATTGTGGCTTTAGCCAAAATTAAGAGACTTTATTGATACTTATTAAAAGTCATTGAGATGCTAATTATTAAAAAACCCGCCAAGTGCGAGTCAAACTCGCGCATGGTTCCGTACCATCGTATCAGGACAGCCCCCTTTATTTTTAATTTATTTTTGGTAAGCTGTAACAGAAATACACAATCTGTTCAACTGTCTACCTATTACGGATCATGAGATACAGCCCGCTGACAGATAGACGGACAGCGGAAGCTTAGTAATAGGGTCCCGTTAAAAACTGATGAAATAAGGCGAAAGGCGATTTGAAAGAAATAACTATTTAATTTATAATTAAATAATTTTACAAATGTAACTGTCAGTGCAAAAGTATGAACGAGAGCACGCCTATATAAAAAACATAATAGACATGCACTTCACTTCTTGCTATTAAACTTAGCGCAGGCGTCCATACTCTCAACAAAAACAATACGTTTACGATACCGTCTATGGAGTTTTGCTAACAAATTTAGTGTAAGACTGATTACGAAAGAGTGATGTGTGTCCCTTCCACACACTTTTGTATTTATTCGTTTGTATTTATTTGTGTGTGATTTTGAATTAATCTTACTATACTATTATAAATGCGACAGTTTGTGTGGATGTTTGTTTCTCTTTCGAGCAAAAACGGTTGAACGGATTTGGTTGAAATTTGGCACACAGTTACTTTATAACCTGGATCCCGTGGGACAATTACCGAACACAGCACGGGCGAAGCCGCGGGCATAAGCTAGTTATTGAATAATATAAAGATGTTTTCTTATATGGGCTAAGTGGTACCTCAAGTTTTTTTTAACCAATACTCGTGCCTTCGCTTTCTGCAAAAAGTTTCACCTGCAGTTGGAAAATTACAAGCTAATATTAACCAAGGCTTACATAACATGCCTTAAGGATGATGTCCACCAAACGGCTCGCCTCGCATCGGATCGGAACGGATTTTACAATCTTTAAACAATATTAAATCGTGTACACAGTATTTAAAGTCTATATTACCAAGCCGCGCACAGCAGCTTGACCGCAGGCGTCTTCCGCGACACGCGATCGTAGCCGAAAGTATGCTGCGACGCGCGATCGGCTCCGTTCGCCCATCATCGTATCCGATCGGATTCTTACCACGGAATGAAACTATTTGACTAGGCATAGAAACGGATATGTTCGCACGCGACAGTACGTAGCCGATCGTATGCGTCGACATTCTGCCGGACGCGATCGGCTGTCGCCGGATCCGTTCGTATCCTTTCCGATCCGATGCGATACGAGCCGTATGGTGGAAATCATCATTTAGTAGGTACTAATTAACCTTCATAATGATGGTTAATAAACTATTAATAGTTAAATTAACTTTTATAGCCATTAGTTTTATGATGGCCGTAATGTTTACGTTCAACGTTACAATGTTGAGTAATCTTTCGGACAATGTTGTACGTTCTCGTTTTGACGTTGAAAATTTTATTTGCGGGTAAGTAACATAATATACTAACACGCCTGTAACTCCGGAAGAGTTAGGCAGAGGTGTACCTAATAGGACACCCACATATCGCGAGTTATGTTTAAGTCCCATGTAATAGGTGGCGAGCCTATTGCCATCAACCGAGCACAAATCCAGACTCCGTGTTTGCTACTGAGAAATTCCTGGTGTAAAACCCAATAACATTTTGCCCGACCTGGGAATCGAACCCAAGACCTCATGCTCATTTTTAGGGTTCCGTACCCAAAGGGTAAAACGGGACCCTATTACTAAGACTTCGCTGTCTGTCTGTCTGGCTGTCTGTCTGTCTGTCTGTCTGTCTCCAGGCTGTATCTCATAAACCGTGATAGCTAGAAAGCTGAAATTTTCACAAATGATGTATTACTATTAATGCCGCTATAACAACAAATACTAAAAACTAAAAAAATTAAGGGGGGCTCCCATACAACAGAAATGATTTTTTTGCCGTTTTTATAGATAATGGTACGGAACCCTTCGTGCGCGAGTCCGACTCGCACTTGGCCGGTTTTTATTAATTTACTTCAAACCAGGAAAGATATGCGCTGCGATACATTTTCGTGTTTCCGAAAAATTAAGATTCTAACTTACTTCCCGTCACGCTTCGCAGTATATCATCACTGGCCGTCTGATTACGGTAGAAGCACCAGGGTAGCCCGCGAAATTCATATTTTCTTACGTTTTTTGCAATTTGCCGATCAGTGTCAGGTTTTGCGTTGAACAAAATATGATTTGCGACCGTAACAAATATGTCTTATCCCTTTGTTTGTGGGTACTTTATTATTATTTATTTATTTATTTTATTTTAAAGAAGACTTACAGACTAACAAAAAATATGATATAAAAAGTGTAATATTATGTGTGTTTTGTGTGTGTGTATTATGTTTTGTGTGTGTGTATTATGTGTTGTGTGTGTGTGTGTGTGTTTTTTGTGTTATTTAGGCAGTATATCTATCTTGTTCTTTCTCCTAGACTCTGTGAAAGTTTGAGCAAGATAGATGCAGTTTTTATAAGCAAATCAGAGTTACAATAATTAATAAACTTGTAGGTATTTTGTTATTGAACTACATATTTACCGTTTTCAGATTTTTCCCTTTACTTATCTACACTAATATTATAAAGAGGAAAAATTTGTATTTTTGTGTGTGTGTATGTTTGTAATAATAAACTAAAAAACTACTGCGCCGATTTCAAAAATTCTTTCACCATTGGAAAGCTACATTCACCCTTAGTAACATAGGCACCCGTGCAAAGCCGGGACGAACCGCTAGTAATTAATAAACTAATAGGTATTTTGTTATTAAACTACATGTTTACGGTTTACAGATTTTTCCCTTTACTTGTGCTATAAGAGAATGCTTCTTGCCAAATTTCATAATTCTAGGTCAACGGGAACTACAAAATACCATACCATATAGGTTGACCTGCTGAGCATGAAGGTCTGGGTTCGATTCCCAGATCGGGCCCCTTAAAGAACTTTTGTGACACCTTTTTTTTGGGATGGGAAATCGTCAAATGACCCGCTCTGGGCGGAGGAGGGACTGTCAGACTTGTACAGACTAAAACCCATCCACGTCTCTTCTTTGCCCTTTGTGTTCCAGGGCCGCGGTATCTCTTTCAGCAGTCCTGCAGCACTTTTGTGAAACCTCACGTACTAGGTACGCTTATTTTAGGAAATAAAGAAATCGATTCGATTTGAATGAAATTTCCTCTAAGGAGCAGTTTTATAAGTTTTGATAAGTTTTTAAAATTTGCTCCTCCCTAACTGACCTCCGTAATCCAGTTACTGGGTCATCATCATCATCAGTTACCGGGTATCGCTATTATATTCCTTGGTAACACTGGTTGTTGATTAGGCTCATAATATTATCTTGTACAGTCGCCATCAGAGATATCGTAGCGGGCAAGGTACACAAATATTTCGGAGCAGCATTACTTTTCCATAAATTCGTTACACTAGATTTATGGTCAATAATATCAGAGCATGCAATTTGTCATAAATATAAGAGCAGCGACAGCGACTTTTCAATAAATTACACAAAATAGTGTCAAAATCATTTTTGACAACTTTAAAATCCATATAGTAACATCCTGACTGCGTAGATACCTTTGACGTTCTATGCTTTCTGATATTTTTACCTCGTTATGTGTTCCGAATTTATTGCCAAGTAATGCTGCTCCGAAATATTTGAGTACCTCGCTCGATACTATATATCTGATGGCGACTGTACCATGTCACTAGAGGTTGATGCACCACGTTGGGATTTTTTCTTCCATTTTCCCTTTATCATTCGCAGTTTTTTCATAAAAATCATAGAGTTACGTGCTTTATTTCTTTCGCAGAAGCACGTGTCTTCTGTGAGGATATCAACGCAATGGCGTGGCAGCCCTTAGGATTCTCCTGTTCTATCACATGCGGTATTATTAAAGCGGCAATTGAGCAGTAAGTAAAGCTATTATAAACTTCGTCCACATGAAATTATTATAAAAATATTACTTCCATATTTGAATCGGATTTTGTTACCAATTTCAAGGGTTAGTAGCAAAAGGGTAACAATAAGCAAGTTTATAGAACGAAGTGGTCCTATACATGTTATTATTAAGCCTTTTCAAGTACTTCTCTATAATAGTTGTATAAAATGGTAATATAAATATAAAACATTTTTTCTGTATAAGCTTATAGAGCAAAAAGTGTTTTCGAACGCCTTCATACAACATGCTCTCACCATAAACACCGTTTTAACACGTTTACAAAACTTTTTTTGCGAAATTAGCTTTAGTTATAGTACAATTTTGCTGCTTGGGGAGCCACAACGTGGCCCCCGACGCCCGGGGCGTCTCCCGCAGCGGATTGTAGATAGCCTCATGACCAGTCTAGCCTTATCCCTACTACTTTGGGATCAGGTTTCAGTCTAACTGCACGCAGCTGAATATCACTATTTTACATGGACCTACTGCCAATCTGACCTCCACAACCCTTAATGGCTAGTGCGAAAATATCATGAGAAATCCTTAATACCGATGTCTCTTTCAGACTACAACAAGAAGACTACGAATACATGATCCAATATAATAATCAAAACAACACAAATGTGTCTGCATCGGAACTCCATCGCATTCGTCAAAATCTCAAAAGCAATATCTATAACAGAAGGATGAACTCCCTACCCGCCGACGAGAGAAAACAGATCAAACTCTACCAAACATACCATAGACTATTATCCAACGAGAATTTCGAACAGGCTTTAAAAAAAGAAGCGGGAAAAATGACAGCGAACTTGAATAAAACATGTTCCAATACGGTGTCGAAAGATTTGTTGAAAAAGATCGTTAATATTAAGTGTACTAGAAAGTTAATTAAAAGGTCGGAGGTTTTGGAGAAATTTACGAACTTTTTGAATGTTTACGCTGATCCTAAGTATCCTTTTGATGAAGATATGGCTGGGGTAAGTGGAAAGACATCTTCAAGGTGCTCTTCTGAAGACGACAAAGCGGCAACGTCGTCGCCAAATCACAACAATACTGGGTTTTTGGAACGTAGTTCCTTATAGCGCGTTGCGGGGCTAGACGGAAAAAATTCAGACGAAAAGTGTGTACGACACTTTTACCCGACTGCGCGACGCAAAGGAGGGTAATGTGTTTTTGCTATAGTAAGCTATTGTAAGCCGTGCAGCGTGCGCATGTTATAGAAAGCAAGCCAGATATTTTCGTTTCGTCTTTGGTCTGTGGATGGGTGATCAAGGTTAAGCAACGACTGCCCAGGTCTGCCTGTGGATGGGTGATCCAAGTTAAGCAACGGTTGCCGAGGTCTGTCTGTGGATGGGTGATCAAGGTTAAGCAACGACTGGCAAGGTCTGTCTGTGGATGGGTGATCCAAGTTAAGCAACGGTTGCCAAGGTTGGTCTGTGGATGAGTGATCAAGGTTAAGCAACGACTGCCAAGGTCTAGCTGTCTGTGGATGGGTGATCCAAATTAAGCAACGGTTGCCGAGGTCTGTCTGAGGATGGGTGATCAAGGTTAAGCAACGACTGCCAAGGTCTGTCTGTGGATGGGTGATCCAAGTTAAGCAACGGTTGGCGAGGTCTGTCTGTGGATGGGTGTTCAAGGTGCTGGTGGTGGTGGTGGTGGTTTTTTTTGTGGCAATTTTTTTTTTTACAATTCCTTCACTACTTCATCGAAAGGAACTTCGTTCCATCCGGGTGTCCCTTGACACCTCTCTAGTTTTTTAAAATAATAATCAACATTACACAAGAAAGTGGTTACAAATTGTGTGAAGTCCTGTGCTAGGTGATATAAATACCTGTGTTACAAGAGCCAGAGCCATCTCTCAGGAGGCGAAATATATAGAATCTTATGCAATAAGATAAACAAAAATAAAAAGACTATGGTAAAAACTAAAAATCAATCGGTTCAAAGAAGCCTGTGAGAGTGTTTAGTGTGTGTATTTGTGACAGTGTGTGAGCGTGTGTGTTTGTGCGCGTGTTATACTCACACGCGCACAAACACACACGCTCACACACTGTCACAAATTGAAAGATTACTTTATAAGTAACGCTTTCGTAGACTGCGTCGTTGCCGCTTGTCACGGTGTTCCTATAGTTACATAGAAGCCAGTTGCCAGCTGCGGTCTATCCTAGCGATTGGGCGACGTTGCCACTGCAGTCCTCTTCAGAAGAACACGTTAATCATCATCATTCTCTTTATCCCAAGGTATGAGTTATGAGTGGTCGGTACAGCACGTCTTCTTCCATGAATCTCTAGCAGTTAATTCAATAGCCACCCTCTTACTAGCAACTACTAGTACCATCTTTCACGCAATTCATTAGAACTTAGTTTACCGGGAGGGACCTAATCTACACAGTTCTCTATCAGCTGACATTTTTGTAATCATCATTTCCCAACTCTTAACCCGATTTTAGTTGTCATTTTTGCAATAAACGGCTGGATTACTGGATTCTGAAAAATCGTTCCACATAATCATGTCTTAAATCCATCGTAACAATTTACACGTCTTCTTCGTGGAGAATCGTGGAGGAAACGACATGTCTTAGCACCAAAAATAGTTTCAGTCACCAACCCGCAATGGGACCGCGTGGCAGATTTGCCCACTCCCTCTCCAGAAGGCTTTTGTCCCAGCAGCAGTACAAATTAAAGGCTTACTATACTTCAGTAACGAAGGGTAAATTTTTTTAAGAGGTAAGCCGGAGTACATTTCTTTAATGTGATTATATTATTTGTCTATAGAATACTGACTGTGTCATTTTTAAAAAGGAAGCCGGTAGGAATCGAGTTGTATGGAACCTTCGCCACTGCTATGCTTATTCTTGGCACACAAATAGACCATGATCATAATCTTCCTGCCCCTGTCCTATTCTTCTTGGGGTCGGCGGAACACGTTTTCTTCTTCCATTCTCCCCTGTCATACATTACGGCATCATTTACTCCTTTTCTTTCATAACCATTCCTCACATAATCCGGCTAATATTTTTTCCAGGTAATATTACAAAAACTAGAAGGTCACCTGAACCTCCGTTACGCCGTAATTGACTACAAGAGGATACTCGTTTATTTGCGACAAGCGTTGAAATACCACAAGTTGCAGTCGCATACCAATGAGACCCGGATAATAAAACTACAGTCTAAGAACTGTCTTACTTTATACAAGCCTGGGTGTTATTGTAGAACCGGGTAAGGTCTATGTACTATGATATTATTACCAACTAGATGTTGCCCGCGACCTTAGTTCGCGTGAAAATATTATAAAAAATATTAATTCCCTTTTTTAATCGGATTTGGTTACCAATTTTCAAGGTTTTCATTTTTTGCACGGAACCCTAATTCTTTTTTAAAATAAAAGTAACCTATGTTAGACCTTATAATATTAGCTATTTGCCAGTAAAAGTTCCGTCAAAATCGGTGCGCCGTTTCGGAGATTAGCGGGAACAGACAGACAGACAAAAATTGTAAAAAATGTGTTATTGTCATAATTGCTGTATAATTTCTCTTAAGCATTCAGTAAAAAGATGTTTTTTTTTCTCACAAACAGACAATTCTATTTAATTTATTTGTATAGACAGCAATGGTAATGGGCCGGTCATTTTAGCCGTAGAATTGATGACCGTTGGGGTAACGTGTTCTTGACTGGAGACCGCAAATCAGCAAGGGTAAGGTGGGACGCTCTCAGTCTAGGTGAAGCGATGATCTTCGCAAGGTAGTAGCAACTGGATGAGAGTTGCCGAGAATCGAATTAACTGGCGTGCAATTGAAGAGGCCTATGTGCAGTGGCCTGCTGTAGGCTGATGATGAACGACTGATAGATCTACAAATACCAGGTTGGACCAACATTATGACGTGCTTTCCGAGGCACGAACGGATTTCGAAATATAATTAATGGACACCCATACATGGGTCGACCTCGGCAATTGTTGCTTAACCTTAAATATCGACCCGTTCTGTTGTTATTATTTATTCTTATGGGGCAGGAGAATGACTGCAAGGCATTGCGTAATTTAGAGTATCATCAGAAAATTCTATGTTCTATGTTAGGGATTTTGGTTTCCGCACATAGTCCTTAAAGTGGACCATTGTGCGTGAGCCATGGTGGCCGTTACTCCAACCAGCCCACCTCCCTCCAGAAGCAGATCAGACTTCCCGGTCTTCTAAGGGCATCCGCAAGAGATCTTGGCGTTCCAAGAGTCTCCTCGCGTATCTGGGTGACGCCAGTACCTACACTCAAGGAGTACGTGCGCTATCGTTTCCTTCGCCTCCATGCACGCCCTGCACAGGGGACTGTCAGTGATACCTAGGGTGTGAAAGTGTTTGTTTAGTGAGCAGTGTCCAGTGATGGTCCCCGCCACCAGTCGCAGGCTATCTCTATCCAGGCGCAGAAGGCGCTTGGTCAGTTTTTTATCCAGGAATGGCATAGCCTCCTTGGATTGCCTGCACCCTGGTGTCGAGGTCCACCACTTCTCCGCTTGTGTTTGAGTGTAATCCTTTAGCCAACTTCTTAGTTGCTTGAAGGGTGTGGGGACAATGGGTTCGGGTCCGAAGGCTTTTGTGCTGGATCCTCCTGGATCATCAGAAAATTTCATGTATTTGTAATTTTGCTTCCAGGTATGTGGAGGACGATGGCGAATGTGTGATACCAGAAGACTGCATCACTAATCCGAAGGTCACAGAATATTTAGAAAGAATTATATTGTACTAGCAAAGCTCTTTTCACTTTTACTGTTTCTGTTTTTATTTTATTTTTGACTAGCTGCATTCTGCGGTTTGGCCCATGTGGAGATTCCCAGGTTATTTTTTTGTATAAAACGTATCCGTCACTTAGAAGTTCCAGAGAATTACGGTTTACAAACATACAACTTTACAACTTTCTAATATCATGTCATCATCTGCTTGTTTTTTTCCAACTATGTTATTGTCGGCTTCCAGTATTACTGGATGTAGCTGAATACCAGTATCTATTTTACTCCGTACTTTTAAGTATAGGGACTAAACAGAAACACACATACCAACGCAGTACGGTAGACACCTAGACACTAAGTAGAGTGCCTTATTCCCGAAGGAAAACCAGCATGAATCGGATTCTTAGGTGCCTTCGGGCTTGCCACGCAGAATAGGCTTGAGCCGACCACGTAACACCAGATTTTTCGCATTTAGTTCGGAGCGGAGTCGGCTCCCTTTGTCAGCACCGAAACGTGGCTAATGACGTCTTTTTTATTGCATGCTAAGCTCTTTCTGAACGTGTAGACAAGTGTGGTTACTAACACTGTTTTAAGCTAAACTACTGTCACTTACGAGATATCAAGTACGTTGAATCCAGTTTTAAGCATGCTCAATAGTAACAGCCGGCATCGTAATAAGGAACTCCACGAAACCTAGTGATACTGTGAGTGTGTTTTGCCGTGACGTAGTGTCGAGTCCCAATAGTACGCGTAGCAAAAGACTTCGAAAGAGGATAGACAGATTTTTCTGCACCTACCAATTTATTTACCATCCACCCGCATTCTCCAGTCATCCCGCGATCATGGCACTTGCAACAGCGTCGAAATATCGGGAGCTCAAAATAATGAACAATCACGGAAGATATCCCGTAAGTGACCGTATAAGTTCAAGTGTGGTTACTTCCATATACCAGGGTGTAACATAAAAAATGCGAGACCTCTCGTGTGGTGTCTCAGACCATGAAACTGTACAACTTTTGTTCTATGACTTTTGGGAATTCTAAGTTTTTTGTTTCAGCTGATAGCGTCAGTTCCTATAAAAAGTCATTTTTTTTTTGCGAATTTCAAAAAGTCATAGAACAAAACTTGTCCAATGTCATGGTCCGAGAGACCACACGGAAGGTCTTAAGTTTATAATGGTACACCTTGTATACCTATAGATTTGTTTAGACTTACCAGTGTGTATTAACTTGTGTCCGTTTAAAGAGTACGATGAGCTGAACGCCTTGTCACAATCATTGCATTTGTATGGTTTTTCACCTGCAGCAAAAAAATAACATTTATAAATAACATCACACCTGATGACCGCTAGATGAAGCGTCTTTCTTTAAAAGGTATCTGGGACGGACTGGAAGCAGAGAGCGGAGGACACGGTATTGTGGCGCAACTTAGGAGCGCCCTATGTCCAGCAGCTTGTAATCCCCGAAGTGTGTCCGGAACGCTTCTAAAGGCGGACGCGCAACTACACGCGCCGCAGGAGTCGTACGCGCCGCAGACATCGCATTTTATAAATATTTATATGTAATAACTAACACTTCGCCCGCAAATTCAGCCGCAAGAATACGCGAATGCGCGAATATATAATTTACTAGCTTATGCCCGCGGCTTCGCCCGCGTGGAGTTCGGTAATGTCCCATGGGATCATACTACCGGGATAAAAGGTATCCTATGTGTTAATCCAGGTTATAAACTATCTGTGTGCCAAATTTCATCCAAATCCGGTCAGAAGTTTTTGCGTGAAAGAGTAACAAACATCCATCCATACTCACAAACTTTCGCATTTATAATATTAGTAGGAAGGATCTTGATATCATGGTGCATGCATCATAGCCTATAGCACCCACGAATAACGTAGCTTTCTGCCAGTGAGAGAATTTTTAGAATTAGATCATTAGTTCTGGACATTACCCCCTCCATACAAACTTACAACATCCGCGCCGAACGACCCGCATTTCAGTAAAATGCTGTAGGCATACGGATTCCACCGGCGCGTGTGGCGAGTGCCGGACAGAAATACTGTAAAAATAATGTATTCCATTTGGCGCGTATGATGAGACAGGTGCGCGGGGCCATCCAAAAATGTAATAACTGCGGCGCGTACGGCTCCTGCGGCGAGTCTAGGTGCGCGTCCACCTTTATACAGGGTTATTTGTAAAACACCAGAAACCTCTTAATAGGTCATTGTACTCATCACTATGAACAACTTTTACTATGGGACCAAACCTGAAATCGCGAAAAAAACCTCTTAAGAGGTTTCTGGTGTTTTACAAATAACCCTGTATAAAAAATTAATAAGACGCGTTCCGGAATATTTTTGAAGTGAAAACTTCTTTAGCGGCGTTGAGCACTCTAAAAAAATTGTTCTGTAATGGGTATAAAATCTTAAACTCGCGTCAGGACACTCGCGTCAGGACACGTGACCTAATCGTAAGACGGATCGAGAGTAGACGATTTTGAACTTAACCTTCAACATTTTATGGTTTAAAATCATTTAAACTATTATAATTCCCCCCCCGCTTGGACGTTGTGTCGAGCAGACGTGTTTTTTGTACTCGGGAACATTTTACTACGAAAAATTAGTTTAAAGTGCAATAAATTTATCTAAAGTTACACCAATACGTTTACAACAAAAGTAAGAACATACAGTGAAAAAACTAAATCAGTGCATAAACTATTGCGGGAGAAATAAGCAAAAACATTTCAAAGTTTTAAAGTGATCGTTATAAATTTCTTTGTCTCTGTGTCGAGGTGAATGACCTTTAGACGGGTCAATGACACACGTCTGTGTCCCTATTAGTATTGTCAACAGATCGCCAAATTCGCACTACATGCTATAGCCCGTGTGGTCTAGAGGCGTAAGACGTTCGCCCGCAATCGACAGAGCGTCGAGTCGAGAGTTCGAGCCCCGCAAACTGCAAAACTTTTTGGGACATCTTCCTTACTACACACGAAAGGTGTCAACGTTTTAGTGGACGGAAAGCGTTATTTATAAAATAATGATACGTCGTACACCTCCTTCAACGCCTACACAGGTTGAACCGAATTTACTACAGGTTGGCAACCGAACACAAAATGAGACCGAGACGCAAACACCTCCGTCAACGCCTGTAATCGTGGAATCGCAAGCGCAATGTACCACATTGCAAACACTAAAAATGACCCAAAGTGGGTCGGCACCAAATTTAACTGATCTTCAAACAAATGAATATGTAACTAAAAGAAAGCGTAAACATGACGACGAAACCGCGCGCTTTATGAATGATATGCAAAAACTGTTCGATTCTCATTGCAAAAACTCTGAATCACGTAGTAACAAAACAGATGCTTCGCTAAGTGTTTTGCATCATATGATGACAGAGTTGATAAAACAAAACTCCGAAATTAAAGACTCCATCACCTTTGTATCGAACCAATATGAGGATATGCGAAGCAGACTGGACCTGTTAGAATCTGAAAAAAAAACGGACCGAAAGTATATTCACCAACTTGAGGAAAGAGTTGACAACTTAGAGCGGATGCTGTACACCAGTAAGTTGGAAATTAAAAATATTCCTTTGTCTCTAAAAGAAAGTGAAGAGGAGCTCAGTTTGATTGTATTAAATACAGCCAATGCTGTTGGCGCTCCTCTCCAAAGATCGGAAATTAAAGAAATCTATAGCTTGAGCAAAAAGGACAAGCCATCAAAAATTATTGTCGACTTAGCTAGCACTGCTACTAAAGAGACCATAATTAAGAAAGCCAGACAATTCAACTTAAATAACAAACAGAACAAGCTCAGCTCTGTACACCTAAATATGGCCGGCCCTGCCACACCCATCTACGTGTCTGACTTCTTGCCTCCTCAAACCCAACACCTCTTCTACCTAGCAAGAAAATTCGCTAAAGAATATAACTATTCTTTCTGTTGGACCTCAGCTGGTAAAGTTTTCCTGCGAAAAGGTGAACCAGAAAAACCAATAATTGTTAAATGTGAAGCCGATCTTGAAAACTTGGTACCGAAAATCTGACTATATAATCCGTATTGTAATTTTGTAACTCTATCCATTTGGTTTTTGCATGTTTTAATTGTTTTTTTACACAAACTTTGTATTTACTCATACGCATTTCCACACGACTATACACACTTCACACCTAAATACATTCACTCACACACTATAACATCTTTATACATTCATACTCGTGAGAATCTCAATGTTATCATTCTTCACACACACCCTAAACGAAAAACGCTCAACATACCATCACTCCGCAATCACAAATTCATACACCAGCAACTTACTAAAAATAACATTCGCTGATCTAAATAATATAAACAATTTAGAAAATTTACTTCTGACGGAATTGTACAGCTGTGAACCTGAATCTTGTAAAGCTATCTTAACTAAACCAAATACATTTTTAAAAATTTTGCAACAAAATATTAGAAGTATTAACAAAAATTATCTAAGCCTAAATACGTTACTAAAACGAATACAGTTGAGCTGTGATGTTATAATCCTATCCGAATGTTGGCTCTCATCCGTCAATAACTTACCACTTATACCTGGTTACTCTAGTTTTTCGACTACACGAAACTATAACCAAAATGACGGCGTGGTCGTTTACGTGAATAATGACATAAACTGCAATATAGAAGAACCAGATATCTTAGAAGCGAACTGCCTACTTATTAAAATAAATAATAAAAAGACCGCCATTATCGCTATATACAGACCGCCTAGTTTTCACACATTAGATAACTTTTTACGCAGTTTACAGGAACTATTATTAAAACTATCCGATTTCAAAAATGTAATTTTGATGGGAGACATAAACATAAATATCAAGGAATCAAATGTAACTACATCGAGCTTCCTCGACCTACTTTCTTTCTTTGGTATGATTCCTGCACATTATGAGCCAACTAGAGGATCTAGCTGTCTGGACCATGTGATAACTAAAACTAAAGCTTCTTCTCTTACATTTATTCTTCAGTCTGCAGTTACTGACCACGAGGCTACCCTTTTCTGTTTGCGCTTAAGTGGACAAAACCACAAAGTAAAAATTGTGAACAAAATTGACTTCGATAGTCTGAACAATGACTGCAATAATGATGATTTTAAGGGCGTGTACGATAATAACATAAATCCTAATGACCTCATGACTTATTTTATTCAAATCTTACAAAAAATTATAATAAACAACACAATAAATGTTAAAATTCCTAGAAATAAAATTACCATAAAACCGTGGATTACCCCTGGCCTCCTGAGGTGCATAAGAACAAGAGACAGAATGCATTACAAGCTAAAACACAATCCTGACAATAATGTCTTAAAAATATCCTACAAAAGGTATAGAAATTTTTGTAACGACATAATAAAAAAATGTAAGAGGCAATATGACAAGAATATACTTGATTCGGCTGGAAGTGATAACAAAAAACTTTGGTCCGCCATTAAAACTATTACCAATCTAAAAACTTCAAACGCACCACCGTTGGAACTTTTACATATCAAATCATTCTCCCAAGATTCAGTAAATACAGTAAATTCCTATTTTGCAAACGTAGGCTTGGAGTTGCAAAGTAAAATTACAACTGGTCTTTCTCCCCTCCCAACGAACGCGGTAAATAGCAAGTCCTCTCGTAACTCTTTTGTGCTTCTGGAGACGTCTGAAGAGGAAGTAGAAGGAATCATCAGCAACCTTCGTTCAGATTGTGGAGCTGGGTGGGACAATATATTGTCAACAGTCCTTAAGAATTTAAAAAAATATATAGTCCCCCCCCTCACTTTTATCCTGAATAGATGTTTGGCAGAGGGCATTTTTCCAGATGCCCTTAAAAAATCAATTGTTATCCCTATTTTTAAGAGCGGTGGCAAGGAGGAAGTGGCAAACTATCGTCCAATTTCTGTGCTCACCTCTTTTTCTAAGGTATTTGAAAGGATTATCAATAACAGATTTGTGAAATTCTTAGAAGATAAAAATATCTTATCACCTAACCAGTATGGTTTCAGAAAAGGAAAATCAACAACTGACTGCATCCATACTTTCACTGAATTTATTGTAAGTAAATTAGATAATAGGAAAAAATGCTTGACTATCTTTTTGGACCTTCAGAAAGCTTTTGATACTGTGTGCCCACGTTTATTGATATCCAAACTAGAGCAGATGGGAATAAGGGACACACAATTAAAACTATTCCAGAACTATTTACAAGATCGTTATCAATCAGTTCGGATAGGCAATACGCTGAGTGAAGAAAGACCGATAACTATTGGAATCCCACAAGGCAGTATCTTGGGCCCCCCCCTCTTCCTTTGCTATATCAATGATCTTTGCCAGCTAAACATTAGAAACTGTCACGTAATGTCTTATGCTGATGACACTACATTAACGTTTTATGGTGACTCATGGGACGAAACTTTGGCTGCTGCCCAAGAAGGTTTCAATATTGTAACTCATTGGCTAGCTCTCAACAAACTGACCTTAAATGCCTCCAAAACTAAATTTATAGAGTTTACAATACATAATGTTGCATCAAATACTAATAAATTCAATATTTACGCACATACATGTAATCCTCTAACCAACAACTGTACCATGTGCCCAATGATATCAAAGACAGAAGCAATAAAATATTTAGGCATAATAATCGATAAAAACTTATCTTTCAAACAGCACATTTCACATATGGTCCAGAAAACTAGAAAACTCGTTCATATATTTAAAAATCTTAGGCATGTTGCGAGTTGGAAACTGGTTAAAACTGTGTACGAATCCCTTTGCCAATCAATCCTATCGTATGGTATTTCCACCTGGGGCGGCTCGTATAAAACGAATATCCTAAACGTTGAGAGAGCTCAACGACTTCTGCTAAAAGTTGCTCTCTTCAAACCACGTTTATACGCTACAACTACACTCTATAGCGAAGCAAAGGTACTAACAATCAGGCAGCTTTATGTACTACAAACTGTTATAAAAAAACATTCCTCTATAGACGTTTCTACGGCTAGAAAGAAGGTTAATACAAGGCGATCCTATGAAGTCTGTGAAACAACTCCGGTAAAAACATCTTTTGCCCATAATTTTTTCAATTTCAGAGCAAGCAGATTGTATAATAAAATTAACAAGATTCTTGCAATTGTTAATTTGTCTAGGGTAGAATGTAAAAAGAAGCTTACACTGTGGCTTTTAGAACTAGATTATGAAGAAACCGAAAAGCTGCTTACTATCTTATCCTAGTATAGCGTCTTTCATAAATACATACTGCATCTCACACGCACACATCGTATACACATCCACACACGCAACAACTCTTACTCTCCCTCTCACACACACACACACACACACACACACACACACACACACACACACATATACACAACACCACTTACATGACACCTTCCACATCACACTTACACTTGCAAACACACACACGTACTTTTATTTCCATTTTTATTGTTTTTGATTTTATTTCATTAGTACCTTTTCGTGTTATTCTTTTCTTACAATAATCCTACATGTCATACGTTCTATAATTATTGTCATAACCTCAATCTCGGCGAGGGGGGCCAGGAGTCCATAGCACAGGGTATCCTAGTTTGGATTCCTGACTCCCACAAACCTTTGTACCTCCAATATTTGGAACACCTGTATATTGTAATATTTGTACTTTGTGGGAGAAAATAAATCTTATTATTATTATTATTATTTAAAGAAATTTGGAAAAAGCGTAAGACGGATGGAGAGTAGACGATTTTGAACTTAACCTTCAACATTTTATGGTTTAAAATTATTTAAAGAAATTTGGAAAAAGCGTAAGACGGATGAAGAGTAGACGATTTTGAACTTAACCTTCAACATTTTATGGTTTAAAATTATTTAAAGAAATTTTTAAATGTTTTGGAACATGATCGTAGTTTTATAACTCCTAGCGACATCTTGTAGAATGTAGTAGAAAGTACATTAGCAAATGCAATGAGTAACTGTTGTGAGAGACCGCTGGTAGATGGCGCTAGCACAAAGCGCCATCTATCTTTGATATTGAAAACTAAAATGATGCATTGATACAGAGAACACTGTTACTGGTAGGCGCGACAGTTTTTTTAGCTGCTACTAGAGGGCGTTGTTATAAAAAACGTTGTTATAATCAAGTTTTCACTTCTGCCGGCACTCCCGGAGTGCAACCCGTCTTTTTTTTAGTGGTAAAAGACACACACACCTCAGTCTCTTTCTAAACCACTAAGTCATATTATGGTGGTCTTAACACCATTCGAAGTGACAACCTTGGAGAAGACCCTCAGAGGAGAGGAATCTTCAGTAAATAGGCGTATGATGAGAATGCATGAAGTAAGCGAAATAATTTATGTTAAAACTTTTTATTTAGGAGCCAGCCATGAAATTACGTCATACGTTAAGGGGGGGGGGGGGTCCAAGAAGTGTGACATTGTGTGACAAGTGGTGGGAAGGGTTTTTAGGCAGAGGTGTACCTAATAATACACCCACATTTCGCCAGTTACCTTCAAGTCATATGATAGGGGGCGAGCCATCAACCAGGCGGAAATCCGAACTCCATGGCTACTACTGCGAAATTCCCGATGAAAAAACCCAACAACACTGCCCGACTTAGAAATCCAACCGCAGGAGATAGCGGGACGAGCTGGACAAAACTGACGACCAGTGGCCCACATTGGCCCTGGGGCCCAATTCTGCTATTACAATAAACGACAATAGTGTCAGAATGGTCTGTCATTGATTTCATAATTGTTGATTTTGACAAGTTTTGACAAGTCAAAATCAACAATTATCGTAGACAGAGAATGCTATAGACTAATTGATATGTTTTGTCGCATTCACACAAGAAAAAGAACAACTTATGCCGATGTCGTGTAAAGAAATGAAACAGAACGATAAAATTTTTTGTTTCATCGAGCGTGCCACGTTTTTTCAAGGTCAGCACACTAGTTTGCTAAACAAAGTTTGACAGCTGACGTGCAGCTAGCCATCGTCTACCTTTAAAATACAGTTTTTACGTGTTATATGTTAAGTAATTTATGTTATATTTTGTTTTGAACAATTTAGACTTACTATTTCAACCATTTATACAAAAAAATGGTGTGGTGTAGCGTTAAAGGGTGTAAAAGTGATAGTGGAACGATAATCCCAGGATTGTCTTTTCATTCGTAAGTATGCCACTCTTTATCAGTTCTAGGCTCTTTATCAGTAACATTTTATTATGTTCATATATTGTGTATAATGTACGCTAGACGTACGATTCATCCTTAAAAAGCACAAAAATAACAATTATTATTCAATTATAAATTCTAACCTAAAAACGTTGGTGTTGCCAACTTTTCTATAAATTATTACCCACTATTATGGGAAATAATAATATGATGGCTTCTGCAGTGAGTATTAATTAAATATCTGAAATATTTAATGACTTTTTGCAGTTTCCCTGAACCTGATAATTTACGTCAGAATTGATTAGAATTAGAAAGAAGAATTCATAAATAATCATTTTGAAAGTCAACCTTTTATTGGAAACCACAAAGTTTTACTTATTAAGGCAATTGCCATGCACTATTTTGAACTGCGTATACATCACGCAACAAAAGGATTTGAACCTAAGCAAAAAATTAGAAACGTACGAAGCTTGTTTTATTTAAAGGACAATAATGTGTTAAATCAATAAAAGCTTATTAAAAATAAACATGTTCTATTATTTACCCACAAACCCAGAACCTACTATCACATCAGAAATGGCAGTAATTTAGAACCACATCATCATCATCCATCGTCACTCCTGCCCTCATCGCAATTAATTTGAGTTCGGCAGCATGTCTTCTCCGCATCGCATGCCTTTGCGTACCGATGGTAACGGATATGTCATTGGCATATTCAGGCTTTGTCTTACGTACTAATTTCCAATTCTC